>CADDXX010000407.1:104066-385101 GCA_902810485.1 Alauda arvensis | reverse complement strand
ATTTTTTTTCTCTTTTTTTTTTTTTTTTTAACTAATTCTTAGCTGCTGGTTTTGATTTTGTTTAATGAAAAACTGTGACTAGGGGGCAGATTCCAAAACAGGAACTGACTTTGGAGTTTATAGGAAAACCCACTAAAGATAGTAAATCTCAAAAGCCCCAAATATTTTTAAAAATTAGTAGTGTGAATCTTCTCTTTAGCAGATGAAACTCAAGAAATAAAAATTAAGTGAGCAGACATAATCACTTCTTGGCAAGTTTTTTCACCCACAGTTATCAAGAGGGACCCACTGAAAAAACACATTCCTCATTYGATTGATTCCTGCTCAAAAACTGTTTTAATATAGAGTTGCAGAGAAATGGAGGGGRAAAATGCTCAGTCAATCTAGCAGAGGTCATGGATGAATGCATGCCAATAATTTAATACATAATGCAAATAGTAAATAAAGAAGCACAGCTCAGAGAACATGAAGGCTTCCTACTTGCAGCCAAGTGCAGCCAAATGTCACCTGCTGTCTTGCAGAACAGCTGAGCAACTATGGAAGAAAGGATTTTGCAAAATGATWGCTGTTTATACTGATGAAAATTGGAAACCATTAGCTGTTGCTTTCCAGCTTCCACATGCACTCACCAACAAATAAGAAGCAGACTGACAGCCAACATTAGYTAAAAATACCAGTGAATGAGATACTGCTCTAAGAGATGACCACATGGACCACAAGCAGCCAGACTAGCTGGATTCATCYGAGTTCCCCCAGGGGAGTCCTACTGCACATTCTGGGTGACAGGGGATAAACAGAGCATGGGAATAAGGGGCTTCATGGCTGTGATGTGATTAGAGAGTGCCAGGCAACAAATACACCAAATGCCTTAGGACTGAGAGAAGAAAGGAAATGTATGCAGATGGTTTCTCAGCATATGCTGTGTACAGTAAGCAACCATTAATAAAGTTGTGTTCTGTGAATAGTGGATAAACTATTTTGATTTTGCTCACATTATTTCAACAGCATCTTAGCAAGAGTAAAATCCATCTGAGACACTGGTTAAGTTTAAACATAACTTTTAAGTATGTTTAAATTTCTGAGTATTTCCATGGACTGCAATGATGTTATGCAGTTTTGAGGGCAGGTGCAGAATCTACTCTGAGAATGCTGYTCTTTCAGAATAGTTCAGAGAGAAAGAAGAGAAAGTATTTTGGTAAGCAGTTGTTTTCTTTATTGGAATTTTCCAGATTGAGGYGGGTTAATATTCAGATGAGAACTACTGTGCACATTCTTCCATTTATTGAGATAGTATTTTAATTTGATTTTAATGACTGTAAAGTGCTCCAAGACATTTGCAGGAATACTGCTATATAGTGGCTGATTACATTACGAATTTTTAGTATGTCACTTTTAGTACAGAGGAAAAGGAGTCAGAGAAGTGCAGGTACCAGCAAACTGGATTTTTCAGCAACCAAGTGGCCATAGGGCAGTGCTAATACACTGTGCAACCCTGACTCCTTCTTCTCCCTTGTATTTGCACAATGGTTTGACATTCTGTCGTGCTATATTCTGTGCCTTAGGTTTACACACTGGAGCTGCAGCACTACCTCCTTATTGCGTTTGAATTATTTTAAAGACAAATATTTGACATAGAAACTGCTGCTCTTGAAGGCGAGAGGCTGGATTTCTGTCATTACCTCCATGAAAGCATAAAAATCTGTCATGCAAGTTACTACACAGAGCCACAGCTCCTCACAGCTGACTACCAACATTGCATGGACATYTATTTAGCAGTTCAAGCTGTAAGATTACTCTTCTGAGTGCCCATCATAATAAATCTACTCAATGTAGTTAGCAGCTGCATGGGTGTTTTAACCTGAAGGGGAGGGGGCAGCAGTCTGCTAGGCTCTGTTATACTTGAAGCCTTTAATATTGCTTTATGCCACTGTTGGCATACAGCTAAAACAAACAGGCTTTAGAAATTCACTTATTCATACTGCAGCCTAAAATCAGTTTATTGACATCAAGTGAATAATGGAAGTGAGGAAATSGCTTTGCCTATACAGGACTGGTGGAGACTATGGAAATGTAGTTTATTAAAATCTCCACCCCACACCTCTCACAAATGACTTTCCTACCACTATCCAGCCTCTCCTACTGCAAGGTAAAAGCAAACATGAGATGAGCCTCCACATGAAAGCTCACTGTAGCAGGACTGCAGGAATTCAGGTCAGCAGCAGAGATGAACACAGTATCCCATCCACTTTGGTTACCCTGATTTATGTCAGATGAGGCTCTAGTTCTTTACATAACTTGTCATCTYGGGCTTGTGGATCTACACACCACGACTGCATGGTCAGTATCGAGAGAGTGACAATCAAAGTAAAAAATCAAAGAGATTTCTTATCTACTCCTGTATGTTCTGTCAATCAAATATGGAAAAGCCCAGACCAGAGCCTTTCAGCAAAGCTGTTTTTTAAAGAATGATACAGATTTTCTAGCTATCCAAACTTACTACATGTGTAGTGCCCTGCAGGCTTGGGAGTATCATGCTTCACACTGTTTTTCTTGCCTGGTACAGTGCTATAAACTGTTATCATATTTTAGCCCAGTCAGTCACAGCCTAACATATCTCTCCATCATTGACTCTGCTGATAATTGCCTGGAAGGATGCCAGGGGACAGACTGATATCTCTTCTTAATATCACCACTCCAAATAGAAACAACTTTCCTCCTGGATTTCGTATGAGACAAGGGAGATTGCTGACAGGTATTTCTTTCTCTTATTTATGCCAAAATTTTTGTTACTGGRATATCCAGAGGACAATTCCCACAATGTGAAGTTCTGTAGCTCTTCAAAAKACCAATGAAAATTATCACTTTGATTCAATTTGAAGTGCTGCATTAATTACACACGTGACCTCATTGTATTGTCTTGTGCTTCAGGCTGWTTTGACATCAGCTAGGATATCCTTACCTATAAATTYAYTAGGATCCAAGTATTTTTTACAATYAGMGGGRAAATATTCATCTTGATGCCTATTTGTAGCAGAGTACACACATATGTATAAACATAGGCACGTGTGTATGTGCCCACACAGGTGCAAGTTCAAGCACAAGAATACATATCATAGATTTGATACCTTCTAATTTTTATTACAGAAAGCCATTGTCTACTGATAAAATTYATGTAGAATTCTGGTTGGTTTATTTCATTTCATGTAAGAATTCACAAGCATCTCTCCACAGAGATTACTGGGTAGGCAGGAGGGTACAACCCACAGTGCAACTGTGACTGGCTCCTCMACTAGAACATTCCCATCACAGTCTAATCCAGACTAACAGRTATTTTCAACCTAATCTCAGTAGGTGATCTGATTARTAGCYTTATTGCCCCCCCACAACCCYCCAAAATGGAAAACTGTATTTTACTTGTTTTGTGGAGGAAAAAAAAGAGGCATAAGGAATTTGCAGATTTGCCTAAGCTCAGACCCCATGCAGTGAGGCAGAATGGGTTGGAGTTCCTGCCAATTTAGCCCCTAATTATCACAGTAATTAAATAAAACTGGCTTCTTGTGAAGCTGAAACTGGAGGGAGTGATATATTATCCTCTTTTCCAAACAGTGCCTGTGGTTCACACTGGCATGATTCAGCAGGAACACTCCATGTCCCCCACCCAGAGAGGGCTTCCCCCTGAAGWGAACCCACCTTATTTTGGTGGTTTRCATGKCAGGAGATGAYTCTGTGTTCTAATCATGGTTTGATTGACTGKTTCATCTACTGGGAAAATCTTATAATGTGTATCCCTACTGTTTCCTTTCCCTTGTTGGGAAATCTTATTATATCTRAGCAATCATATGTTGGTGGCTGTTCTTTCCCCCCTGTCCTCAGGCAAAGATTGAAGCAAAACCCCTCTGCCACGTGCT
Organism: Alauda arvensis; assembly: GCA_902810485.1. Taxonomy (NCBI): domain Eukaryota; kingdom Metazoa; phylum Chordata; class Aves; order Passeriformes; family Alaudidae; genus Alauda; species Alauda arvensis. The sequence continues at coordinate 381,193 of CADDXX010000407.1, read as the reverse complement.
CAGTTTTTGTCTTCTGGTGTTGTCTGTATATCACAAAGAATCAAAATCCACCATGAAGTAGAGCACATCATTCATTCAACTGAGRTAAGGACAGACACAGAATCAAGTCACAGAATCACTGGCATACAGCATAGAATGATACACATTGACTCACACTTCAGTATGTGATTAATTTCAATCAGGGTTTGTAGTTTTTCACAGGGAATCTCTGTCTAATTACTCAAAACTGCCCAATTCACACTATACTGACAAAGTAGTTTGTGAGATTTCAATTAAGTGACTTAGGTTTTAAAAGAAGGCAAAACCCTTTTAATTCTGAAATTCACTTCTAAAGCACTTCAAGCCTGCTTTTTCTTTCTTTTTAAAAAATTATTTAAACTTGTGGTATGAAACCTAGATGGCTTGGCTAAACTTACATAAAGTTCTTAAGATAAAAAAAGGCACAACTTCCTGACCTAACTTTTATTCTTGTCAGAAGATGGTAGCAGCAGTATCCAGCCCCACTGTTCCAAGACTTACATGGCACCATTGATTTAAGTAATATTTTTCTACATCTCCACTCTTTCAGACAGGTGCACACATATCAAGGCTWTTTGGATTGCAGGTGACAGCTGCTCCCTGACCTCCTATTAAAAATGAGAGCACTGCTGCCATTCTTCCACTGCTCTACAAGCCAGCAAGCCTTCTTAAGTGAGAAGGGATGGGTAAACTTTTCCTTAAATTTTTAATTAGAAGGTATTTTGTGAAAATCTGTTATTTGTTTTATATTTCACTGAGCTTTGAGTCTTAACATTTGCTGAACATACATCTAATGTTTCTCTGCACAGCGTGATACACACCACTGTCTTATTCAGGTAATGTGGGTTTGCACTTGGAACCATACTCTCACACTTTTTACTTGTTTTCAGGAGACAAAGAGTTCACTAATGTTTTTAGCCCTCAAGATGGCAGAACTTTGTTTTTCCACAGGGAGCTCCAATAACTCTCTAAGAACAACGCMAACTGAACTAATTCTGAGAATTTCAGTTTCTACCTCTTCACCATACCCAACAGAGGATGGCAGATTGAAGAGGTGTGATATATCAAGCTAGGGGCACATTAATTCTCTGCATGAGATTTATCTAGCAGGGTGTAACATCCTCAGACTGAACAACCTGCTCTGCTAAGAAAGATTGAACTGAGCTCTGTGTTCCCAATGTGCCTGGAAAGAATACAATCTGAGGTGAATAAAAGAAAAAAAAAAAACTGTCTCACATCACCAACTGCATTATTCTCACAGGCCCTCCAGAAGAAGGAACAAAATCAACCTATTCAGGTTTTCTTAACAGCAAAATACCTACAAGCTACATAGAAAGGCAAAMCCCCAAACCCCCAGTAAGACAGATAAGCCATGCAGAAGAGTTACAAAGGGAAAGATGGAAATACTGCACATTGAGGTAAAAATGCACGTTTTGTAAATTGAGTGTCTAACCCCACTGAAACATTTTCTGAGTCATTGTGTTAGATATGAATTTTTATCTAGAAAGCAAGCTTTGACTAATACAGCTAATTTCTTTTCTTATATGCTCTYAGGTCAGGAACTAACTCACCTTCAGACTCCTTTGAGCCTGGCAGACTGAGCAGCAATCAATCCTACCTAGCTCTGCATTTTCCATTTCAATGCTGGATTCTGAATCATACAAGCCAACCTTAGTTTGCCTGATGYAATTCTTGCCCAGGTGGCAAAAAATCCCTTTTCTAGATCAAACTCGAAATTCAGAAGCAGATTTTGCGTTAATGTTAGTTTGATTATTCTCTCTGTATATTTTTTTTTCTTTTTGCATTCTGGTTTTTGCTGAGTGCCTAACCTGCTACACCATGGTTGAAATTCTGAAGAGCATTATACCCATTGCACTCATTGAGACCAGTGTTTCTTTTTGTGAACTATTCCATCACTAAGAGTCACCCATGTCCCCAGCTCCTTCAGAGAAACGGCCACAAAATCCTAATGACTTGGAGAATCGGTAATTTATATCATTCCATCTCTTTTGGGGAAGTGGGGCCTGGTATTTTGCATTTTGGTTTTCTCTGAAAACCAAAGTTAATATACATATATATTATAATAGATATTATAATTATATATATATATTGAAAATATTGAAAATAAAATAAAGCAGAAATAAAGTGATAGGCTCTCTACTCAGTTTATCCTCAGACAAGGGGATARAGTGAGAAATGTTTGTACTATGGCATAGTACAAACACATATTTAAACCATTGATATTTTGATTTTGTTTTTGCTAATAGATATTAATTCTAATCAAAAATATATGCTATCTGAAACTACCTAGGATGTATCTTTTAATTTTGGTGATGACAACAGTGTTACACAAAAATTGAGGACTGGATGGAATCATTCTTCCTAGAAATGAGGAGTTTGTCTCAAGCCCAGGCTGACTATGTTTTATACCAATGTTAGGGATAATCAGTGTGAGAATTTTGTGAACTGGGCCCAGGCACTAAGCCTGAGACTGTTCATCTGTGAGGTGCAGCTATGCCAGATAATCCAGCCTATATCAAAAGCTGCTGTAGTTACTGATGGATTTCCTCTCATTTATTTATTTTTATTATTATTGTTTTCATAATGCAATAAGTCAGCTATCCATCAGCTCATTAACAAAAGATTACTGTTTRTTCTCCCAGAACTCCTGTACCACAACAGGTCCTTGATGGTCACTTGTGTGCTGATGTGCTTCTCTGTCCCCTTTACCCATGCACACACACCAGTGAGTGGAGCAGGGGCCAGGAGTTACACCTTGGCCAGGACAGACCCTTTAGGAAGCACAGATCTATRCCTGTATCTGTAACATGCTGCTGTCTCAGTCTTCATCTTCCCTGCCTAAGCACTCTAAACCAATTATTTATACTCCATTACATCTGGCAGCATTTAGGGAGGACAGTCTCAAACACACAAAGACTGGCACAGGATACATGGACAGTTTCTGTACTTTATTATKCTTCACCCCTTCATTAACTCCATCCTAAGGTTGATTAAATGTATGTGCTAATGTGGATTTTCCCAGGTAATATATTGCTTGTCATTTTACTTTCACTGCAGCCACATGGCATGTCTGACTCATGTGTTCTGGAGAACCTCCCAGTTCATTTTCCKAATACTGTAGTGTGGGTGTTCCTTGATAATATTAGCCTTCATTTTTCTACTTTCTATTCATCAGTGGACAAAATAAACATCCTACAATCTTTATAGGGAACTGCATCAATAGTGAATGTAAATCACAGGCTCCTCAGGGAAAATGTAATATTGCAGTATTATGTTTTGAAAAGAGTGAATGAATTGGCTTTTCTGAAACATGTATATAAGTAATTAGTAAATGTGAAAATAAATATAGTTCAGGTGTTTCCTTACTCAGCATTGCCTCTGGTTTATATMATTCAATTGAAAACAGAACCTATACGCTTGACACTTATGTGTACTCCAACACTAGTTATATATATTTATATATATAGATATATGTGTGTGTGTGTCTAAGTGTATGTATTTTCATATTTATGTATCAMAAAATGGTGAAAAGTCACATGCACATGAATTTTAATTTGCATGTCTGGTGACCATTGTATTATCTGTTAGACCAAAAYGTTGCTGTCCTGTTCTCCCAATAACATCTGCAGTTTACTATGCACAGAAATACAATTATGTCTCTGTATTTTCAGCATGAATGGAAGGCAGGATCTCATCAGAGCCTTCTTTCATTGCAGTGACCTGCTCTGTCCTTCACAGAAATGAACAATATTTTTGCCCTCTATGCAAAAGCAAAGATTAGCTTTGAAAGCTAAGTGCTCATCACAGTGACAGCCATTATAAAGTGAAATATTTTAAATGCACTAATTCTAGATATTCATAGCTCTCATGTAAATTAAATAGCATTGCAAATTTTTGTGAATAGCAAATGACAACTAGACATACATATTTATCTACCTTACTGCTGTTCTCTGGTTTCACACTATACCATGAGCCCCTTTATGCTCTACACTGCCTGTTTCAAGATCTATTTCTCTGGCAGATGAAAAAGTGACAATTCTTTCAAAATCAAGTATGCAGTAAAAAACRAAGTCAGAGGAAAAGACAAGATTACTATCAGAAGCCTAATGAACAGTGTTGGAAATTCAAATGGTTTTTTTTTTTTTGTTCTAAGTGGAGAATAAGTTTGCTGAAAACATATTCAGTGATAATAATAATCTTATATTCAACAAATATCTACCACTGCAAGGATTCCAAAGCCATTTTCAGAATCAAGGACAAGCTGAACTGGTCAGAGGCAGCCCTTCTTCCTGRTATTATCCTCCTAGAACTGGAAAGGCAGATAATACAAAGAGCTTCACCTACTGAAAGAGAAATATTCATCCTTGAATCATGAAGTGCATAAAGAAAAAGTCAGAAGTCCAGAGAGCATGTGAATGTGTGAAAAAAGCATCAARTGTGAGCTCCCATCCCTCTGTGTCATGGTAACCACCCCTGCATGGCTTCTGGCTCCGTGGTGCTGCACAGAAGAGCAGGAAAAGCAGTGAGGAACAAGCTCACTGAGATATTGATTCACTGGAAAACAGAACGTGCTGAAAGGAAACTCAGCGTGACTCCCTCACACAAAATCACACAATGATGCACAGAATTTGTCACTCTCGAAAACAGTGAGAAACAACATTTCATAACATGCCACAGGAAAGTAATTATGAAGTAAAGTGGACAGTCTGGACATTTGTGTTGGGGTCTCTGTTAGCTCAGTCTCCTTTGTGTAATATTTTGAAAATACTTGGATCTCCTGCTGTTTGGAAAAGATTATATTCCTAATTTAGATCTAGTATATTTTAGCTTCCTGCCGTTTGCTTGTCAACAAGGGCTATTTCTTGCAGTAGTGSTGCAGTTTAGGAGCATTATATGGGAATGAAGGTTATTTTACTCACTGATACATTCTTTTTAAATTCTGAGGGGTTTTCTGGCTGTATAACACACATCATATATTCTTTTCAGAACACARAACARCTAGTATGGATATACTTGGCCTCAMCTTTTTTTGTATRAAGGTGYAAGRATTTTTTTCACTTTAGCAGARTAAACCTGCCYTTAAAYAGCAGGGACCTGTAGGTAATCACCTCAGAGTCTGCATGGCCATTCTGCCACCCTGTGCACATCACAAGCCTTCTGCTTAAGGTGGGGAAATCTTTTGTTCCTTTTAGAGCATGAYTCTTACACACTGAAGTTCCTGATTTGTGCTCCTTTGCACCCCTCAGCACATCTCCTACCACCCATAAACAGGGTGCAAGATAAATCCCTCCTGTTCATACAGAACTTTACTGGTTTTGTTGCAGTGACCTTCCTGCAAGCACATGCTGGTTCTCTCCATCCCTTTAAAGCAATGCAGCCACACATCAGCTGCTGTGGCCACCCTGCAATCAGAACACAGCTCACCCCTCTCCTGGTTATGAAGGACAGAGGACAATCTTGGACTGAATAGTGACAGGAGGTGACCAACTTAAAAATATGCCTCTTCTGTCTCTTGCAATTACATTCCTTCATGAAGCCACAGTGACACAGTGGTATCTAGAGGATGAGTTCTATGACTTTGCCTTTCCATAAAAACATTCARAACAAGAAAAATTAAAAGCCTTCAGGGGGAAAAAAATGTCTTTCCTCAACTTTTCCCATTTTATGGCTAGTGGGAAAGTACTTCCCTTAGARTCATCCTTGAAAGCAGTCAAGGAACATTTTCCAATTCCTTTTTTCTTAAATTTCATCAATTTCAGAACTTAACTTGTACTATCCGTGTATAAATCTCTTTCAGCTCCTGTGTTGTACAWGTGCCTGTAAAACCAAGGCAGATTCCCAGAATCATTCCAATCATGGAGCATGTAAGACAGGCAATACACTGAGCATCCCAGTTACACCACCAATAAAAGCCCCAGCTRCCCAGACCTACTGCAATATTGCTTGTTTTGCAGAACACCATTTCAGTCACCTTGCTTTGCTGAACCCTTTGTGATTGATTGCCACCACAGGCATCAGTGCTCAAAGTGTCACTCATACACTTGCATTTATATTCTGTTCTCATCCATCYAACAAAAAGAAACGCTTGCATATTTTTGACAATGAYAAATTACAAGCTAGTGAAGAGAGCAAAGACTTAGTTACTCTCTTAGAAAATCACATCCTGGACAAATATCTTCATGACACAGAGGATTTGTCGGGGAACACAGAGAGTGGCTAATGAACAACAGCAAAGCTGGCAAGTAACCTCATTTTGCTTTCCTTCCCAGCCACACTGAAGGTTATCACAGGTCTAATGCTCTCTCCCAGAACAGTAATGTTGCCTACARAAATGAGATGAGGATAGGAAGAGTAAATGGACTTCAGGATTCATGCAAAACGTTTAGTCTTCCTAATTTCTGGTAACTGTTTTGCAACTGGAATTARATGGCTCAGTTATGAATATGAGAARCAGTTTGGCAATCCATGATAACAAACTAATAACCTTATGAAATACTGCCTGCTGGAAATTTTCCAGTCAACATGYCCATGCTTGTTTTTTCTTTCTAACTGGAATATCTCAGTTTGATAAACCTTCCTGAAGTGCAAGGAAAAAAATAATACACAAAACTAGACCAAATTTTTCCATCCACTCCACTTGGTTCATTGCTCCCAAATGCTGTAACATCACCTGAAGACTAAAATAGAAAGAAAAAACTTTTGTCAAAAGAAATCCAGAACACTCTGGGGTTCAGCATCGGTACTTCTCCCACCCAATTAAAAAGGAATTCTGAAGAAATAGGCAGCTACAGCAGAGGCTATGTTTACAAACAGCTTAATTTCCCATAATTGGGTAATGGGTTTTATCTTCAGTTCTAATATCACTTTATATACATCAGTTCTATATACAGGCCCTAAGACATTTTTCTTGTTACACTGTGTCTTGCCTACCCAGTATAAAGAATGCACAGATGTTACAGAACACACCAACCACCCAGAAAGAAGTGACAAATRTCTTCAGTGCAGCCAATTCCCCTCTCAGGAGGACTCTGATTCTTGGGTRCGTCTCTTTGTGCTTGCAGGGCTGAGGATAAAACATGATGTGCACTGGAGAAACCAATATTTACGTAAGCCTGCATGTCCCTGTGSTCACACACAGCTCCCTGTAAATGTGGGCTCCACAACAGGAATACTTCCATCAGTATTTGTGACAGCTATATCTCTGTGAAGAAATGTTCAGGTATGAAGACTTTTGGTGGCAGGTGATCAGCAGGAATTTCGCTTCATTGCAAGGGAAACCAGGCAATTTGGGGTAGTCCCAGGATAAAACTGTGAGTATTTGTTAACAGGTGCATTCTCAAGCCACTCCAGCAGATATTCCTTCCCTATCCCTGACTCCTCTCYTGCTCCCAACCACATTAACATGAGGTTGGTGGAGTTACTCACAAATTAACACAGTTACAAGTAAAAAGRGAATCAGTTTTAGGTTTCTCTATGTCTCATTATGTGACACAGACATTTAGTCACATAGTTGGCTTCCTTGTTAAAAGCAAAGCAAAATTCTCCATCTAGCTACTAAGATAGGGGTTTTTTGAAGCTCATGTTGTTTATGATSTCCTTAAGTTCAAGAAATTCCTCTCAGAACAAAGTATTTAGATTAATAAGGGGGAAAAAAAGAGAGAAAATATCTTCTGTTTAGCACAGAATGTTTATGACGTACATCTCTATCATCTTTTGTGACTTTCAAAGACTGGCACCTTTACTGGAAAACTCCAAAAGGGTGAGATTCCCAAGTTATGCACATAATCTACTTTAAATCATGTCCAAACAGAGGCCTAAATTCTCTTTTCTGTAAATATGCACATGGAATTTCTAGAACTCTAATAAGGCCTGGAAAGCCTTATTCTGCAGTTTTGAAAAAGACAAAATTATGACTGATATTCAGCTTTGAAAAAAAACAAGTAAACAAAAACCTAACAAAGAAAAATCTTTTATAAATAAAACTATATTCTAACTTTTCCACGTTAAAAAAAAAACAAACAAACAAAAACAAAACCCCATACAAAAGAAAATCAACTCCTGTACTTAGAAAATATCTTTGATACAGACTTACTGACATCCAACTAGGAAGATGCCATTTCATGAATCAGGGAAGAGCAACCAATTTTGGCTATGAACAGCTAAATCTACATGAGGACAGGCCTTGCCTATATCAATAATAATATTTTCTGAACACAAAATCATGCAAAGTAATGGTGTTATTCATAGAAAAGCAAGATGAGTACATAAATAAGCCTTGGATGGATCAGAGCCATAATTATTTGAGTGGGWGTTTCTGTGTTTAACTGCTCACTGAAAACTACTGCAACAACCTGACCTGAACATGATACTACTTCCATTTTGGAAATAATAACAGTATCCTTACGTTCTGCAGGAAGACAAAAACGTTCTGCAGGAAGATAAAAACAAAGTTTATTTAGGTTTTTTGTGTTTTTTTAAACACCTAACTCCTCTAGTCCCTAAAATAATCAGGAAAAACATTATCCAACTTTTTAAGGTAGTTATCAAGGTCAAATGTTGCTTTATCTTCTTTATAAACTTTTCTAAAAGCTCTCCCATTAAAAAATAAAGTAGTTAAGGGACTTGTTTGCAACAGGATAACTCTTTCAAAGCTCCCCACTGTATACAATTTACAATCTATATACTACAAGTATATTTGAAGCCAACTTTCAGCTTCAACAACCTCAGATTTCCTAAGGTGCCRCTTCCCATCATCAAAACAATGACTGTTGGTTGTTTTTTTGGAAGTATTACTGGCCCATTTTGTATGACATGGAATACAAGGCACCATCTACCATTTTTGATTATCTTTTTTCCCCAAATTGCCACATTTGGTAAAATGAGGACTGTGACCAGTTCATACAGGAACAAGAGCAGTCACTGTTCTCCTTCTAAATGCTCATAAAAGTTCCCAAAATAATCTGGGATTTAGGGGGAGCCAATATTTTGTTAAAGTTATGAAAGCTGTCTGAATACACATCTGTGTATTATGTAGTAAWCTCACTTTCCTGATCACCTCTGGCAAAATAAGTGCATCAAGAGCTTTAAAACTCAAAAAAACTTAACTATGAGTGACAGCAGTCAATCTATTGAAGGATGGATACAGAAACACAAAGCTGTAGTTTTCTGATACAATTTAGAACAAAGTAGGATCTGATTTCCAGTTCTTAAAATTATTACAATTTATGCYTTAGAGAAAGACAGAAAGGGAAGACAGAATGGGAGAATAGTAAACACTGCATCATTTTTTCTCCTTCACCACACACTCTCTCTACCAGCTTGGAATTCAGTGCTACAATCTTGCTKTAGGTATTGGATGTAATTGCCACAGCAGCTGGTAACAATTTCTCAGCTCTGCTGTATGCACAGGCTGTGTGAGTGTATAAAATCAAGGAGCAGGGCTTTCGGCCAGCAGACACAGCAGCAGTTTCATTGCTGGCCCGGGGTCAGGGCTGTGTRAGCCCAGGAACCAYCCAGAGCTGCTGGGAAACTGCCACYCCAAGTCCTGACAGGTACCAAGGGCACACCTTGGCACAGACCTGGAGAGATGAGGTCCCTGCATGGAACCACAGGCAAAGCTGCACAGGAGGAACAACTGAATAACTCTCTCATTGAATGTGTTCATGGCTGAGAGGGGTGGAAACAACATTTCTTAAAACACACTGTTTTGCTAGCAGACATTGATATCTTGATATCAAAGCAGATACTGCTTTTCATACGAGAGATCATCTACAAGGCACGTGGTTGATTCCACTTCATGGCACACTGCTGAGGCCAGAACAGAGCAGCACCCCTCAAATCAGATGTTACTGTACTGAATTATAAAAGGTTAGAGCCTCTCCAGAATAAGAAAAACGTTGCAATATCCTAAAAAATAAACCACTGAGTTGGTGAAAAATAACATCAGCTTTGACTGGCATTTTTATGGTGYATATCTTAAAAATGTAAGCATGTAAGTACTGGAGTGTTAAAATCACATTTCCCCAGATCTACAGTCCCTATGACAGCCCTGTGATATCCTGGACATTCTGCTTCAGTAAAGCTGGCTTTTTGTTTTAGTAAATTAAGAGATCWAAGAACAGAATTGCTGGACAAAACAACTAAAATGCAACCTGTAAAAGARGCAGTACTCTGCAGGCTTGAACCAAGAGACAGTCAAGCAAAGGGGCACCAATCAAGAATTTTAGACAGGCCAAGAGATTCTGATGATGATGCTTAATTTACAATTCAGGATCCATTGTACCAATAGGTCAGAGTTTTCCAAAGMAAATTACCTTGTGAGGTGGGATCACATTGCATCAGATACCAGAAAGGCAACACARAAATTTCTGCTAGTGGCAAATGGCTCTGAAAAAAAATTAAAGAAGGCAACAGGTTCTATTAGAGCAGGGAGAAGTAAAAGTAAAGATCCAATTGAACTGTGTTCCAATGACAGACAAAGAGAACAGTCCTTGGGCCAGCTGGGGGATGCTGGGAACATTCTCCTTTCCCCAAATCTTTTCTTCAAGTCATCTTGGGCAAGCRGATTGCAAAATTCACCTAAGATGACAGAATTTTTTATAAAAAGCTGCAGTGCTGTTGATGGAGCTGAGAACATGGCAATTTAGTATAGTTCAGGCTTTTYACAAAGTAAAATGCAGCTAATTCTAGAACTGATCTCCAAAACCCAAGWGAGTGTGAGACAGATGTCAGCTTTTCCTAGGAGAAGACAGAGAGCTGTGTGAAAAATTCAGTGGAGTCAATGTTTCTGAAAAGCAGACAAATCTGAGGGGGAGAAAAAAATATGTGTGCAGTGTGTAACAAGGGCCTCCTGTAGGAAGAATAGTTCAGGGGACAGATTTTGGGACTGGGTATCAGGACACCTGGGCTTACTTTTGGTCATGGCACAGATTACCTCCTTGCCAGGAAGATTTTGCTTTGCTTTGTTTCTTGAAATGCAGTTCAGAGGAAATGAACATTATCATACATACCAATTACCCCACTTGAGGCAAGAGAAATATTTGTAGCAAATGATTTTTCATTCATTCATTTTTCATTCATTCCTAATGAGACACTTAGACCACTGTAAGTTTGCTTATTTGGGMCTCAGCCAAAGGACTGCTTCATAGAAAAATGGTCCTAAGACTCTGCTTCTGATTACACAGTTCTGTTTCCTGTCTCCTCATTAGGATCTGTGCRCTGAAAACCAGATACCTATCCTATTTCAATCTTAAAAGCCAACCACTTTCCAGATTTTATTCCAGTAATATATATATTGATTTTTTTTTTTACTTTTATGTTCAATATTAAATATAAGTATATTGTGTAAGTTCAGAGTATAGGGTAGGTTTCTGAAGGAAAAGGAGAATTTTTTCAAAGGTAGGGAAAAACTCAAGAGCAGGAAGTTTAACATTTTTGTTTGAATAGAGTTTGTGGGGCTCCCTCTCTTACAACATAAAGATTTCTACAAAATGCATTTTGCTGCTGCACTTATCCCAACTTTGCCTGGGAGAAATTGCTCTGAGTGTACCACAGGGTATCAAGTTCAAAAAAAGTCCCTAYCAGATCATGACAAAAGGCTTGGTGTCCCAAGGCTTACTAACCTCTGAGCTGGGTGTCTGGGGTTTCCCAGGACAGAACCTTTCATGGTACCAGAGTGTGTTCTGATACACAAGCACCACTGAGCTCTGGATTTTAGGAGTAAAGGCTTTATGACCCTTTTTCCACTAAAAATCAACTTTCGTATTTCTACTCCCATTGCAGTCTGTTGCCTTCCTAGTGAGTGTGGGCAAATGGTTTGTAGGAAAGAAACACCTCCCATGTGTTCCAAATTTCAATTTGGTGAGAGCATCAATTGATTAGCTTTGGTAAGATCTCAGCTGGAATGACACACCCAGCTTGGGAAGCGATGGTAATGATGGAAKAGCACAAACATTAGTGCTGATTAGTCTAAAGAAAGGAGATGAAATGTCCAACAGTCTTGAAAACATCTAAAAGAGATGCAGAGAGGAATGGAAGTAGCTGTTCTATATATAGGATTAGGCAAGAAGCTTTAGGTTTAAAACACATGAAGGAAGATCCAAAATAGCAAGGAAGCTTTCAACAGTGAGGGCTTGTTGCATTTGCAGTTCTTGAAAACTTCAGTGGGAGAACAAGGCTGGAAAATCTTTTCTCAGGAACAGCAGAGCCTGGCCCAGAGAGGGCCCAGCACGTTGTTATCTGCACATCCCTCCTGTGCTGCCCAGGGTGGGACCATCCACCCTTTCACAATCTCCCAGTATCAAACTGACCCCAATGTTAGCTTTCTTTTGGATAATCTGATTAAATTATCTGCAGATTTTGTTTCTRTGGTAGGAATGAGACTAAAATATGCATAAAGTACAAAAACATAAACAAATATAAAAATATGCACCTTCAGTCCAAAATACCTTTTACCACACAGCTGTGAACTTCAGTTACTGCTTTTAGTTTGGCAGGTGCAAAAATTCATGCACACAAATGCTTCAGAAGTTTTTGCTGAAAGCCTGTTCATCACTTCACAGCAGGTACTGAGCATTAAATCCCCTTTGTTTGTGTTAGGTATTATTCTATCAATACTGTAATATTGGCATTATAGTATTRCTATGCTATAATACCATTATTATAAGTACTGTGTAGTAAAAACAAAAACAAATAAGAGAAGATCATGGAAAGACTGTAAAACACTGTACAGTTTTCTATGGGTTATAATCAGATAATTTTTCTTTTTCCTCTGAAAATCGAGCTTTTATATTCAGTGACTTCAAATTCTGGCATCTTAATCTAATATAAATGTTTACAAATCAGCACAAGATGTAGAAAATATTAAAAAATTGCTCTATTTTTATAATGAGAACTTTTTGCATTTTTCTATCCTAACAAAGCAGATCTGCATTTCTCAAAAACAGGCATGAGATCCAACATACACTGCTAGGGGCTTTTTTGCTAAATTAACTGAAGAACACCAATAATTAATCAATATGAGAGCAACAGAGTTGATAAGTTATTTTAAATACAACACTTTATCTTCAGGAGGGAAACAATACATAAAGTTTAAGAGCAATTCAAGCTGGCAGTCCCAGAATAGGGTTTAAATCAATAACTGTGAACTTCCTGCAGGAAGATTACAAAGCACAATAATGCACCATAATGTAATACCATATCTGTAATATAGAGGTTTGTTTATCCAACTCCACAGTCCCCAAAAAGGTTTCAGGTTTTTTTTTTTCCACTTTCATTTAGAACTCATAAATACAACGCACGTGCTGATGGCAATTTTTAGATGAGGAATTAAACTTTAATTTTCAATATTTTGTTGGCTTTTACTGAGAACTGTTCTACAGTTTATCCACCTTTGTACCTATCCTATGGAAAAGGACGGCTTTACAGACAGTGAGGGCAAACCTCAATCTTCACCCTTCTCACTTGTGAGGACTCAAGAAACACCTCTCAGTTACTCACTTAGCAGGCCTTAGAAGCTTCCTGCCTGCCCCTAAAGCCACTGTGGGGACTCCACCTCCATCTGCAGAAGAACACAATTATCTGAGGAAGTTAAAAGTGGAAAGCAGCAGATCTGAATTCTAAAGTCAGTTATGTGGCCACTGGYTTCAAGGAAAGCTGCACATTTCAGCTGAAACAAGCAATGGTTAGAGGACCATGCCTTTCCCCCAATGCCACCAGCTACCTGCAGTGCTTCCCCACAAAATGCACTTCTCCATAATGGCATCATTTGTGTTTCTCATTGGTCCTTGACCTAATTCCTACTCCAGATGCTTCTAAAAATGTAATAAATTACCTCATTTAATTGAAGCTGTTTATCAATTACTATAACTATATATATATATATCTACATTCTTCCTCCCATTTTGCTAGATATTTGTGTAATATCCTCTGTAAGTTRCAAAGCTTCTTCATAATGTTTGCTCTAATTCACCAAAATGTCTTTAAKCCCTTTGAAAGTTTCAGATTTACTTCACTGATAAACATTTCCTAGCAAGCAATCTTTAAAATCCCCATGTCTTAAATACTTTTGTATGCCAGAGTCCCATCTTTAGCAGATAAATAGAAATTATAGCTCTGTATATATACATATATACCGAAAATCTCCTCTTCTTCATTTGCAGTTTTCACCCTCCAAAACAGCTGAATACCACACAATAAATTTAGATTTTAGTTTGACTACCTGACTCCTTTATATAATGGCCTAATTAATTTCTCTCTTCAGACTAGGTACCTTAACAATCCCTTCCTTAAAATTCATGTTGCTTCTTTTTTTTAATGCAAATGAGATACATTTTTCATTAAGTAAATATTAGCTGTGACAAGCAAGGAGTTGAGAAGGCGGAAGAGATTTGGTGAAGGGACAAATATAAATATTTTTGTCGTGGATTCAAAAGCCATTTGAAAATTTGAGAAAATACATCCAGAAATTATTCTATTGACATATCCTATTTTCAACAGAGGTAGGGTGGGTTTGGGCTGATTCTCCTTTCTTTCATTCCTCTTCTTTTGGAAATTGTTGTGAGAGAAAACAATTAAAAATGTGTTTGCTCTTGCTACTTAACCTCTACATGAAAATCATAATGCTGTGTTAGGGATACCAGAACCAGTACTGGGAATGATATTGAATAATCAGCACCAGGCTTGTCATAASTATTCATTAAAGGCATAAGAAGATGGGATTAGACATTCTGATCCATCCCACTGGGAAGAGGGCTGCAGGAAACACCTTGCTGTGTGTTGGGTTTGACTCTGGAACAAACACAGCTCCTGTCAGGGGAAAACCATGGGTGCTGACTCTTTTTTTATGGAGTGAATGAGAAAACAATAACAATTTAAATTCCTCTTCTCAAGACCCTCTTCTAGCATTGGTGGGAAGACCTGATCTCATAAGAGCACAGGGTCTCTTCCCTTTGCCCTGCACTGCTTCTTGCATATCAAGACTGGCCTTGGTCTTGCACTTGATAATCCTTTGAGTGAAAAAACACATGGAAAAGCATCACAGTGTGAGCTCTGAGACTTCAATGAGTGTATTCWATCTGCTGCAGTACTGTCCAATCTTTAATCACTGCTAAATTCCCAGAATGAAATTAAAACCAATTAAAGAACATTATCTACATGATTTCTGTATCTTGTACAAAAGAAAACAAGCCATATTTAATGCACAGCAAAACACCACTAAATGCTTGCAGGTATAAGGAGAGACAATTTTTTTCTAATTTAAAATATAATCAAGCTCCTTGAACTTTAAATTAATCTGAGTTCAACATGCACTATCAGGATTTAGCACTGCTGTATGAGTTACATGCCTGCTTTGTAACAGGCATTTAACTTAGCACTAGATTTTGAGTGGGTTAATAGATAATAAGCAAAGGAGAATCTCAAAGGCTCAAATTAAATGAAATAAAGGCTGTCTTCAGAGATCAAGGCAATTTGATGAGAATGAAAGGTATCTTTCATATAACACGTCTGTGCCACAAAAGCTAAAATAACATAAAAAGAACCTATTTCCACTAAAGACACCTCTACTGCRTAAAGAATCACTGATTCCTTAGACAGCCTAGACAACTTTATTTCTCTCCCAGTTCATTTCTTCTTTTTATATCCTGTGGGGTGCAGTAGTTCAGTATAAAAGCCAAGCACTTTTATATTTCCCTAATGGCTGGGTTCCCTGCTTTAATATCCCAATGGGATATAGTGTTACTGAACTGCTTTTCCTGCACTTTACTGGGGAAAAAGAAAAATTACTCTGTTTTCTGCTGAGGGAGAAGAAYGAACTTTAGGTATTTCAGTTACTAAACATTTGAAAATTTATTCTCATTGTCTGAAAAGTTGAAAGAGTTATCCATTTCTATCAGTTTTGAGGTGAGATTTCATCCCCTAAATCCAGTAAATAAGTTAGGCTTTTAAAGTGAGCCYTAGGCATCTAAATTTTGCCTATGTGCTTCTGAAAGGACCCACCTAGTTTCAGCTCGGAAAATGCTCCTCTTTTTTCCTAAGATTTCCAAAAAAAGCTTTCTTGATGCATCTTTCAGCTGTTTGGCTCTGAARGGCTCTCTCACAGCTCTCCACCAGGAGCCATTAGCCAAGCATCACTATAGCTTGAGCTTCCATAGTACTCGGGTTTGGTAAATATTTGCAGGCAATGSCCAAACCAAACCAACAAGGATGGGGAATTCTATGAGTTCTAGTTACACTCCAGGGTAACTTTTATCTTCAAGTTCTAATACCCAGCATACATAGAACCCATGCCTGGAATACTCAATCACAGCCAAATGCAGAGCTGAGAATCAGTTAAAATGTATTTTCCACCACTTGGAGTGTGCTGATTTTGTCTAGGGTAGAGTTCATTTTCTTAACAGTAACTGCTATAGGCTGTGCTTTGGATCTGTGCTGAACACACTGGTGAAAATACAGAGATGTTTTTGTTATTGAAGGGCTTGCACAGAGCCAAAGCCTTATCTGGTTCTCACCCCACCAGTGAGGAGGCTGAGGGGGCACAGGGAATTGGGAGAGGACACAGCTGCAACAGCTGACTCAAGAGAGATTCTGTATCATATGGTGCTATGCTCAGCATATAAAGCTTGGTTAAGAAGAAGAAGAAGGATGAGGGGTTATTCACAGAGATGGTGTTCCCAAGCTATTATGGAATTCTATACTTAAACATTGTAGCTCCTTTTTTATCTTATGTCCTTCTTCCAAGCTGTCACACGTGGAAATTGCTCCAGTGGGAATGCACAGTACAATGTAGCTGAAGGGGACTATCTGCACAGAGGGTCTAAATCCCTATGTATTCCASCCATACTGATGGGTTTTACTGATACATGTCTCTTTGTTCAATTTTTCAGCTGGATTACTTTATTATAAATTAAACCTCCAATGTTCCTTTATGCAGAATTATTTCTCCTGTCATGCTTCCAGTACTTAAATAGGAATTTAATGAAAGGAAATACAAACCAAGCCAGCCATAAACTCCTTCCTTAAGGAGGCCCAGGTTTCTGATGATTCCTTCCATCTCAGAACATCCTTTAGATCAACAGAACTGACCACCCACCACAGCAATCCTCTGAAACACCTGTACTGACCATCACAGCAATCCTCTGAAACACCTGTACTGACCACCCACCACAGCAATCCTCTGAAACACCTGTACTGAACACCCACCACAGCAATCCTCTGAAACACCTGTACTGAACACCCATCACAGCAATCCTCTGAAATACCTGTACTGACCATCACAGCAATCCTCTGAAACACCTCTGAAAGCCCAGTTCTCCATTAGCCTGTGAAGTAATAAGATAAAGTAGAAAAGGATGGATTGAACTATTAACAGCAATCTGGGACTCACAGCAATGTAAACCTTTTATTATATCAGACACTAAGAGCTATATAGAAAGGATAAACCAAAAAAGGAAGAAGTAACTAACAGCAATATTTTTAAAGTAAATATACATTTATTTATTTATTTTAAAGTAAATCCCAGTGTATGGATTAGAACTATGCACTTGTGAGTACACAAAGTTTTACTGATAAGGACTGACTTTCAGTACTGCTGATTAGCTGTATCTCTGTTCAGTAGAAACCTCTGCCACAGCAGGCTCATACCTTTACTGCCCCTGCAATCTCTCATGAGCTTAAAAGCAATTAATACCAACAATACAGCATTCAAATACACTGCTGACTAGAAGACTCCTCCCTTACAAAGCAGAGCAAGGAAGCAGTGAATCAGTAAGAAACATTCAAATGGAAACAGTTCTCAAACAAGGCAGCAAGTCTGACCCTGGGGTTAGAAAGGGAATATTTTGTAGCAGAAAGGACTCCCAAAGCCTGCAGCTCCTGATGGGCCAGCAGCTCCTCCTGCGCATTTAGTTCTGGGCTCAGTCGCTCCACATGGGCCTGGATGGGAACAGCTCTGCAGGGGCTGTGGGGACACAGTTCATTGAGAGCAGTTGTTTGACAGCTGGATCAGGTCCCAGCAATCATGAAACTTTTACACTCTCCTCTCCTGCAGAGTTCACAGTGCATTTGCACTCTGTATATTCAGCCCCCACAGGTCACAAACCAACACTATGGCAACTTTAAAACCCAACTACAGTGCACCACTGGAAGAYAACAGAGGGAAAACCCAAACACAAGACTACCACMAACATTCTAAAACAATACAGGAAGGAGCAACTTGGTCTGTCTGCTAGGACACATTTCACAAAAGGTTTATTGCTTACCAGTGGTTCCTGCTAATCAAACCATCCTAATTTGCAATAGAGGATTTCTGACTGTAACATTTTCTCAAGAATTAATTTTATCTCAGTCAGTTTTTCAGCCTTTAACACTTTCTTAGTTACAMCWGAAACAGAATTAACTTAATTTTTGAGAGTAACTCACAATTCCTTATAGTRGAATACTATCTCTAAAAATGAGATRAGGGAAAATGCAGAGGGGAATTTCATGTAATCCWTGTCAKTCRAATAAACTAAATAATTAATGCAATAAAAGATACATCTGACTCCCATGGAAGGATTTACTATCTCCCTTCCAATTTACATCCCTTAATAGAAGAAAATTTTGTAGACCATTTTAAAATTCSTGAGGATTTCACAGCAGCTGATGAAACCCAGAGTAACAAAAATGAAGAAATAATGGCTGAACCATACTGTAATTCAAATAGGTGGACAGATGAACAGTTTTTGAGAAGGAGGACCTTGCCATCATCCTTCCAAAAGACAGGATAAATGCATTTCATGTCTTACCAGAATTATCAGAATCTTATGAAATATTGAAATCCTCTGGGAAACAMCTTTTTTCGGACCAGCTCTATTCTTAACCTGTAATTTTTCTAACAAGATGAAATTGTATTGTAGACTTGCCTAAATTTCCTAGATTATTTCTTTTGATAAAATTTTRGATTTGTTTTACAGATACTTGAGTAACTGGACCTACTGATTTTGAGTTGACACACCCCTTCCCCCTCTCCTGAAATGTCTCACAGAAACTTGTTGTGTTCAGGAAGAACAAGAATACATTTTGTAAATATTCTCATTAAATGTCATTTCCACATTTCCTAAAACAACGTGTTAAATATACATTACTTGCAATGCATTTTTACATTTACAAAAACACACTACTCTGTGATGTCTACATTCTTTTACACAACAGAGTAGATTCAGCAGTGCCAGAGATGAATGTAAGATTCCCCACACCACCCACAGGAATGTGACTCAGTGCAGTCACAGAGACACCACTGGTAGTAGAAGACACACACTTGCCATGCCTCTCTAATTACTGGGTTGCATTAATATGATTGCCAGTTGCTGCCATTATGGCAAAATGRCAACATCAGTGTGGACAACTGGCTTCAAATGGCTTATTTGATATACACTGGGGACAGCCATCACTAATGGCAATTTCTGTTAATGTAACAAATTTGAATTTGTTACATTAAAAAGCAATAACGTCGGTGTACTCTGACATCTCTAGAATGTACAYTCCTCCCTAAGGAATGAGCAGGCTGCAAACCAACCCTGTACTCTATAATTAATACCACAAGAAGTTTGGATAGTTTCAGGTGTTTTCCCCCACATGCTTGCTGTACATGCCCATGCAGCAATTACTCTGTATGAAAGCACATTCCTGGTTTTGTGTTTTTCCATCACTTTAGTGTCTCTACATGAAGCAATGGTCTGTGATTTAGCAGTACAATACAGCCTCAGTAGCTTTTGGAGCAACATTCCTGTCTTTGAGTCCTGTGTTGCTATTTCCCATATTGCCTGAGACAATAATTTCAAAACTCCCTCCAAACCATCAAGTGTCCACATTCCTTGTTAGACTCAGTATCTCTGTGCTGTGAGATATCATCTGAATGAATTCCCTAATCTGCAAGAGACCACACAAGTGTGTCTTTGAGCTGGATGTGTACTCAGTGCTATGACAGATAGAGAATAATAGCATTCTATGATTTTCTATTATTCAGTATAGAACCAAGAAATGGGTTAGGCAAGTCCGCATGGYTGAGAATTGATAGGAAGGATTTACCAGCTGAAAACTGACTAAAATTCAATTTTCTGGCTACAAAAGCTGGAAAAATTAATTTTAAAAAATGATTTAGTAAATAAATTGCTTTAGCTCATCAGTAATATTGAATGAGTGAGCTCACTGGCATTCTTAATTAAATATGAGCAGAGTCACATATGAAAGAAAATCACCCCTCACAACTTGTCCTCAGTCCCAGACTTGAGAATGGTAACTGTCTTCACAAGCCCACAGAGAAATGCAAATAAAGACTTCAAAAATCATTGCAAAAACTATAACAGAAYAAACTGCTTAAAATATCTTTTCTCCTTTCCTTCTCAACAGAGAAATGGCATTTTATTCTACTGACCACTGCTCACAAGTATAAACTATGGTGCCTTTTAAAATTTACAAAAGGGCTTTCTTCTTAGTCCTGCAATTCAGTGTGCTTCCCCTTTCCTAGTTCAATCCAGCAGAATCCCTCATACATTTTTTCATGCTTTCAGAGGTGGCACAGAATTTCAGTTTTCTGGCTGCTTCTCTGMTGCATGAGGAGAATAAGGCAGCTTTTGATTAAAGCCCATGGCAGTGTGAAGCCTGACCTGCAGGGCCACGGCAGCAGGCACATCCCTCACACATCGTGCCATGGCAGTAATGCTTCCAAACATGTACAACTTCCATGGAGCTCTGTTGTGTAATGGTGTTGGACATAGTAAATATTTGGAGACAGAAATGAGAAGTAGCTGCAGCTGGCTATAAATAGGTATTTCTGAATCATGGGACACACACCCAAGGAGGAATGACACACGCGGTGTTTGGAGTTGTGCATGGCAGAGTTCCCAGGCATGGCTGAGTATGGGGTGGGATGTGTGAAATTCTCACCTCCCACCATCCTGTCTTACACATTCACTCCAAGCCCTGCAGGAAAAGCAAGAGTCTAAGTATGGCAATAGTGAAACCATCAGAGCACACACCAGTCCATAAGCATTTTTTAGGACAGAGGATTAACAAAAAGAAAAGCCATAACACCAAAAGAAGGTCTCTCAAGTTCTGTAAAAACCTTACACTGGGAAGATCTGTATCTGCCACAATTTCCTTCCTCCAGCACAAACTTTGGGATCCTACATGTAATGTAAGTTTAAATAAAACAGTTACAATGCTGGAGGATGGAAGGGGGGGGGGGGGAAGGAGAAAGAATCTTGCTCTTGTTATGCAYATGGTAGCCTATATTTACTTACATATAAAACAAATTAGCATCCCAAAAATCAAGGTGTTTGTTCATCTTTCAGTCCAGGTCTTTCTGAAAACAATGTAAGAGTGTGGAACCTCAGGGTACTTCTGAGAGACACAGTTGCACTGGAGTTCCCCTTCTCTGGAATGCTGAAGTCCTTTGCTATGAGATACCACTAAATTAATTTCATTCTTCACCTCTCCTTCTTGGTCTTCACTTGTTTATAGACACAAGGAGTACCTCAGTTATTCACCCATCCTGTCCCTTCCAGTGTAATCCAGGGAGGTTCTAGTCACTCCTAYAGGGCATGAATTTGGTGAGGCTGCCCAGCTGTGAGGATACAGACAATATCCCTCACTCCTCCCTCAWACTGCCCACTGCAAAGATTTCAGAGAAGCAGAAGGAGTTTCTCTAATACTAATGCAAATACCTGTGAGAAGCATTTGGCTTTGTGTTTTCTTTGTGACATGAACTCAACTCTGTGTCTCTTTAAAGGCCTCTCTGTGAGATGGCACAAATTCCCTAACTTGCATGTTAAAAGAGTGCACCGGTGTCCTAATAAAAAATTAGCATACGAATACCACTTAGATGATAAGAGATTAACATAAAAATGAATTGCAAAAATTTGGATTGCAGAAAAAATTTGCATTGTGCTGTCAAATCTCCAGTTTACAACAAAATGTAAAATCCTAAAATGCAAATAGCACACAGCATCATTGTATGTCACCTTTCTTTTTACCCTGCAGAGCAGGAACTGTGTCCAGACTCAGGGGACAGAGTGCTGGAAGTTCACACAGCGTGCATTTAACTCCAACTGCTGTGAGAAAATGGTGGTTTTCTTCTTTCGCAAAAGCAAGCAGAAATGAAGAATAAAAGGAAGGGATTRCCCTATCACAGCAAGAAGATCACTTATTCCCTT
This sequence comes from Alauda arvensis, assembly GCA_902810485.1. Lineage (NCBI taxonomy): Eukaryota > Metazoa > Chordata > Aves > Passeriformes > Alaudidae > Alauda > Alauda arvensis. The sequence goes on along the minus strand of CADDXX010000407.1, from coordinate 358,964 downwards.
CCTATCACACTTTAACGTGCAAATCAATCCTCATGCTGCTCTCTGCCAGTATCCAGCGTGTTAGTCACCCTGGAACAGCTGGGAGCTCTCCTGCTGCTCCACCTGGCACTGCCTTGGGATCAAATGGGGTCACCTGTCAAAGAATAGATGAGAAATAAATGGATGGAGGTCTTCCAAGGGGTGGAACCACTCGCTAGTTGTGTAGGTAATTACAATAAAACAACGCAAGGCTCATTAGTTTGTTAATTAAAGATTATTAAATAAATAGTCTTCACACTGAAAGTAATTTTTAATCTTTTTTTTCTAAATGCCTGCTTCAAATCTCATAAAAGGTACAGTTTTAGGAATAAAAATGGTTGTTTTCAGGTGGTTGAAATTCTCTGAGGCAATTTTGGTTTAAGAGTTTTTTTTCTATACATTTCACATTTCATCTAAACCAAAACAGTTTCAAATTTTAAATGATTCCTAGGGAAGATTTTTTTTATCTCCACATTACCTGGGTTTTCAAAATAATTTCAATTTTTTTGGCTTCCTCAGAAATCCTATCAGCACTCTAAARACAGACCTGTGCCCACACCTATAAGGAAGCCTCAATGCAAAGCACAAGTTGCCCTATTCCAAGCACCTTTTAAACTTACACTCCATCTTCAATTGGATAACTCTCCCGACAGCATTTCTCTTCACCAGGAGCTGCTTTTTACTGTCCTGGTGCTTTTCAATAAAGTGTTCCCTTCCCAAAGCAAATAGCCACTCACCATCACTGAAATTCTGGGATATTCATGAGGGAGTCCTACACACAGAGAACCAAGTGCAATTTAGTGCACTGAGGTCAAACATTTTGCTCCAATATTCCAGCTCTAGCAACTAGGGTCTTTTCCAAAACTGTAAATATATGCACAGTATTATTTCAGTGATTGATCACAATAATCTGGACATTTTAGTGCATGTCTCAGCTATAGCACTAATACTGTCATGCTGAACACTATTCTGTTTAGAAATTCTGTCATGCTTAATCAAATTAAGCATAATATCAAGTGACCTCACCGAATTCAATGACTCACCCACTTCTCCTGTGGGAAACAATCAAAGCAACTTCCCACGTCACATAATTCCTGAGAAGCTTTGAAGGCTACTCACATTTTCAAAGGGGAATAAATTTAGATTCTTCAAAAGATCTGTGCAGATCTTGGTTCCTTGTGTGTGATCTACRTGTGTAATCTATCTTTAGGGCTAATTTAATAGCCTTGTGATTGAAATAATGAGCTATTTACTGTAATTATGYATGTAGCATTGTTTTAAGTGCAATAAGACTGGCAAAATCATGAAAACAATGCTGTATAAAACAGAGTGACAAAAGGAATTAATGGCCAGAGTACAATGTTTCACAGAACTGATATAAACATGTGATTCAAGACTATGATAGCATTCTGTGCAGGCAGTGAGCACCCCTAACTTATTCCACAGATTTACTATWGCTGGGTGCTGAAGGAGTTCCAAAACTTCCCCAAGAAAAGTTTTGACTCCATACAGAACACAAGTAAACACTAAATGACAGGAAGGCCATACCTACAGTCAGAACAGATATGTGTGTCATAATTGTTCATTTTTGAAATGAAAATGTTCATTTTAACAGGCAAAAAATAAGCAAATGTTGGTGGCCAACAAATGTTGATGGCCTAACTGTGGGTAAAGTTTCCTTATAAATTTCCCTTTATTCTTTTTTGTGTGACATAAGTTTCCAGAAGAAACAGCTGGATAAAAGGAAAATGTTAATATTCACCTTCTGATTTTCGCATATATTTTATGATAATAGAGCAAGAAAAAATGCCACGTRCATCTGCTTTATCAAAATCACAGAAACACAAGATGGGTGTGTTTGCATAGGTTTGACTTGACTTCTGTGAGCATTATGAGTGAACAGAGACTAAAAAAGATCTGAGCTTGAGAGTTGCCATTTGTCAGTGCCCCCTACTCCCCAGTGATACACACAGGGCTAGATGAGATTGCCCCCTGTAATTACCTTATCATTTTCACTTCAGAACTCTTATCTCTATAAATCTAAAGTAATCCAAATGTATGCATTTAGTATAYAATTGTTTCAGTTTATGATGCAATGGCTGCTCTTTTCTTTGCAGTGGAAATTCAGTCACCTAACACAACCAGCCTTGGGGAACACTCAATGAGAAGTGCTACTCTCATCATCTGCCATCAATTAGGTTCTAATTTGGCTCGATAATCTGGATTACCTGTTCACTGCAACATTATTGCAATTGCTTTTGTTTGACAAATCARCTGCAAGGCTGTTTGGGGGTTACCTGCACATCCTGACCTTGCACACATTGCAGTAAATAAAATATGCTTTACCAAAAAAGCYGAGAACAAAGGAGTAAAGTCCAAATACTGTAAGGCCATCTCTGTGTGTCTCTCTCTGAAAATGCAGAAGAAGAGAGTGAAGATAAAAGTGCTTTTAATCACTAGTGATGTCTGTCAGTATATAATGAATGGGTTTTATATTTCTGAGTATACTCTTAAAGGCAGGGGAAGGAAAAAATTGCTACAATCCTGAGAAGTACCTCTACCAATATCCTGAGCATCCTCATCAGGATTTAAACTGCAGGATACTGAACAAACATAAAACTACACTCATTGTGAGGAGGAAAAAAGAGAAATTATAAAGGAAGTATAGCAGCAGTTTTGCTGACAAAGTAAAGTCACAATACTTTAGATCATTTTATCTCTCAATGCATTGTTGTCTGCTGCAAGCCCTACATATCCTGTCACAGATAACAAAAACCAGGAAAAATGAAAGAAGGCTGAGGAAGTAAGTCAAATAACACAGTAAACTTGCTGATAATGGGATCTGGTATGACTGTGAGATAACTTCCTAAAGAAAAGTCAAAATGRCCTAGCTATTCAAAGAATGGAAAGCAGATGACCCTTGAAAATAGGACCATCTTTCTTCAAGAATGGTATGCTGGGCTGCCCAGTATCTCTGAATCCTGAACATGACATCAGCAAAGCCAATTGGACAATTTTTTGTCTTTATCTTTTGCAACTAACACCTTTTCTGTCATTCAAAAACAGTGAGATTGCAGATCTCTTCAAAAAGTTGCTTGAGAAATTCTGAGAAAACCATTGCTCTCCAATGTGATAAAGCACTTTCAGAGATAAAATATCATTCAGGGAACATTTCTTATTAAGATCAGCTTTTAAATTTGAGAACTWCAAAATCTCTATCTTTTCTCCTGTGGCTTATTCAGCAGAATGTTTATTATTAATACTTTAGCATTTATGAGCAAGAAAATCTCTTCTCTTCTGAACTCCATATGCTTCTGAAGAGAAACACAGTATCTACCTACTACTGATTTTTCTGTTCCTTAGAGAACAAGCAGAGTTTTTAATTACATTTCCTGTATATGCCCAATCTCTACTGTATTTATTTTTCCACCATGCTCTGTAGRCAGTAGAAAATGGAAGTGGGCAAAGAAAAAGGAGGACTTGATTTTTCAAAATATAGTAAACTCAACTTTACTCAAGGAAAAGTTTTGGGTTTAAACATGTAACACCTTTAAATGTTTGAAAGATTCTAGTTTAACAAAAGCACAGGAAGTTTGCTTGACATATTATTTCACGCTCTTTCCATCTGTTACTAAAATGTTGTTGTATTGATATTTCTCCCACATTTTTATTAAAGGCTGTTCACAATACTTGATTTTATTGTAACAAAATACTGTCTAATACTCCTTCCATATTAAAAAAATCTAAAGCTGAAACATTCAGAAGAATATTTTAAAATATTTCTTAAATACACATTTTAATGAAATTTATATTTAATGTTTGCACTTTGTTACTGTAGGTAACAGCCACAGCTGCTTATCCGAGAGCTTTTTTTAAGTAGGTTTTACTTTTTACTTTACCAAGAGTTAAAATAATGTCTGCCAAAATAACAGGAGGTATATTTGGACTTCCTTTCATGAAAATTAYCTAAGAATCTTTGATGAATAAATCTTTTCTTTGGTCACCCCAGCAGATAAAAGAAAACTCTCTATAAGTGGAAGCAGGAAGCTACAAGAAGTGGTTAGAAAAGAAAGACTCCAGCATTAATTATAATTGTGKTTTTTTCAGTGCTTGGTGTCTATCCTGCTGAACACAGCCACATTTTGCAGCTCCAGACTTCAGCTTTCTGAAAGGGCAGGATTATAGGACAGTGTTGAGAGCAAACTCTGTATAGAGTTACAATGCAGTTTTTAGATAAGGAAACTCAGTTTTCCACAGACTCTGTACTTCAGTGTTRGCTCAGTGTCTCTAAGGCACTTGTCATGAAAAGGATTTGCTCCCTCCTCCTAGTGCAATAGGTGCTCAGTCACCATGGACTTCACTTTTCTCTATCACTCTGTAGAAAATTAAACCTAATTATGAATTACGCAGCTCTAAAATGTCTACACATGTATGGATTTTAAATCAGTGTGTCTTGGTTGATGGTGTAATCTATTACATCTCTGTTTAGCAACAGCRTTAAAACCTTGGTACTGGTTGTGACAGTCAAGTAAAATGGTGTTGGAGGGCTGTCAGCATTATCAGGAGGCCAGGTCCTTAATCCCCCTTCTGGAGACTGAAATCCCATCATTTCAGACTGCACAGGGCTTCAAAGGGCAGATCAATTTTTATAAGGGCACTGGGGATACTTCTGCATAGTGGCTGAGGGAGAACATTCTGTTTGTGTATCTTGCTTGTAAAGCAAATATGCAGTGATGCATTCCTTTTATCACTTTCAACACCCCTCACAATTTGTCCAGTAAAACCCTCTGATGGAGGGGAAATACATCACAGTGGCACCKCAGTCCAGGAGCGTGCACACAGCTGGTTCCTTGGGAAACAAGATCACCATCTCACTCCCATATCCCCCATATGTCATTCTAAAATCAAAACAGGCTTTCAGGAAAAAAAAAGCTGCCTTCAACAGCTGCTTTTTTGGCACTAAAAGCTTCAGGCCAGTCTCTTGAAAGAAAGGATTCCATGAGCATGAATTTTCAAGCATATGATTGATACAATGAAACACAYATGAAATAGCTACCTGTATTTAGAGATGTATGGCTTCCTCCTACTGTCTGAAAAGCAGTGACCTTGGCTTAACATTTAAAAAACCATTAATGGCACTTCTTCATGGCTTCAGTTTGGCTGAGCTTTTGGGGACAGATTAGAGGTTTTAACACTCATTCCTGAAGTTGTGAGGCATTCATGGGAAACCTCCAAGTCACAGAGCTCTAGTAGCTTATACAAAAACGTATATAAATAAGGAGATTTCATACAAGTAATTATTTGGTATTTACAAAAACACACAGGTGGTYTTTGACTGCTTCCCTCTCAACCTCACATCAATTTCTCTTTCATGACCAGACATGCTGAATGTTTGTTATGCATTGAAGGATTCCAAGGAATTCCCTTAAATTGTTTTCTAAGAAAGGTCAAATCCAAATTTCCTAAAATGTAGAAATGAGTTTCAGAAGTGGGAGAGCTGAAAACCAGCAGTGCCTTCCCCTGGCACCCTGTACTCCAGAGGAGGAAGGAGTTTTCCAGCAGGGTGTGTCTCCTGCTGCTTTTGGGCAGCCTGTCCTGGGCACCAGTGATGCCACGCTGTGCCCTCTGAGGCAATGGATCCTTTTGGCTGTGCCACCACTCTCTGGGAGGCACAATCCTGTCACTTACCCCACACATGGTGCACACATCCCCTCCTAACTGTACACTTATCAGTGATTCCAAGTAGAATGGAGATGCACGAATTATGTAGGWGGGAAGCTTTCAAAACAGGAAACAGGTGTCGAAGTTGCACTACTTTTAACATCTACTCTTTTTCCTTCAATATAATCACTTTTAACAAGCTCCAACTGTGAGGCACTAAAACAGCATTTTAAAAGTGAAAATTCATTTTTTTGCTTGCTTTGTCAGTTTTCTAATAACCTGATACATTAAATTCCTTGCAGAAATAATTAAGATACAGAATTTAAGCCTGATTAACAAATACCAATTTTATTCATTAAATCCTTGGTTTTAATTTTTAAATAGGAAACAAATTAAAACTGAAACATGTAGAGCAGGAAATACAATCTCCTTAAATGTTCCAACCCATTCATTTAYTGCATTAATTTTAAAGTAATTGTACTTGACTTTTGCTCAGCTAGGTACCMTGGAACTTGAACAAATTAGCATAGTCATACTACACAGACATAGCACAGTGATCCTGTCTATTTATTTACTTATTTATAAATTAACCTCTTTGCTCGTGCCTTGATTTTTTTATTCCTTCATCCAACTGTAGATTTTTTCCTTCCATGTATARAAGTTGTAAATTCTAGAGACAGGTCAAAGCATAAATGCTGCACAAAATCTTCCAAGAATAAACTTAAATACAGCTTAAAAGATATAAGTAATTTCCCCTACTCCAAGAAAAAAATTACTCAATGCATACAATTACATTTGTATTCAATATATGTAGATGAAGAGTTGTATAAAACTGGAAAAGAAAGGAATTATTAATAAAAAATGCATCCTTCATATTAAAAATAGCTTTCTTCATTGTTGAGGCCAAACACAGAATTCCCTGGACAATTCTCATGCGTGGTTCCCCTTTGTGTGAATGATACATTTATTCCTATCAGGCATKCACTGAGTTTGGATGCAGAGCATGGGAGATGGCTTCACCTGCTGTGCCTGTGGAATTTCCTTTTCGGACTGTCAGCCCTGCATGCTGGATGTTGGGATTGAGAAATGCAGGCACCTGAGCCAAGCACAGCCCAAGCAGTGGCTGCATGATGGGCTGCAGAGGGCTCTGGGCACTCAGCTCTTGCCCTTGGTGCCTCCCAAGTGCCAGCTAACAACTCCCGGCCAGTGAGAGACACCCTGTGAGCCCTGGAGCTGATGTTTTATCTCATACCCTGCACACCCAGGAGCCCCATCATGGCCCCAGTGAGGACCTGGCTGGGTGTGATCAGGATTTTCCCTTCCACCAGCCTCAGACTGCACTCCTGGCTGGCACACAAGGAAAGTCTGCCTAAAGCTCACTGAGGCACAGTGGGGAGCACACGGATCCAGACTCCAGTGAATGGCTGGGAGGGAAAACCRGACCCTGAGGACTTTGCATCTCTGCTTTTGCATCTCCAGGTCTGGCAGACTGACCAACCAATGAACTCTGTTTGCTGCCCTACAGCCAGGCCCTCTAACATTTGCCCCTCAAAAAAATTTAAATGTGCCACCAAGTGCCAAAGAATCACAAAGAACAGAACTCTTCTAAGAGCTGCATAAAATTTATGCAGACAAATAAAATCTATGCAAAATAAAGTCCTGATATGATTATTTAGGCATCCTGATGTACTCTTCTGRGGAAAACCAGCAATAAATAGTTGGGGGATTTTTGTCAGATTTTTCTGTCACCTGATTTGCTCTCATTTCTCTCAAGGACTTAGACACTTGATAATGTCTTGTTTCTCTTTCAGAGAGATAGAGCATTGTTTCCCCTGAAGTTTTAGCACAAGTTTCCCTCCCACCTCAGCTAAAATCAATGTTCTTGCTTGATAACAAAAACAACACAACACATCAGTTTTCCCATAACTAGTTTTACCCTAAAAGCCACTAAGTTTTCATCTTTACCATGCAATATCCAGGGGCTAACGCACACCAAAAATCCCCCAAAGACTGCTAATGGCACACAGAAATCACAYTAACATTTTGATTTGCAATGGTTTGGATTCAACCATGTACATTTTTATAGGGGACTTCACTGAGCAGAATTAAGCATATACACTATTAAAACTGAAAACTACCAACCTCCTTTCAGATGCATAATCACTYTGTACTTAACAGGACCCCAATTTGTTCAAAATCCATTTTGTGCAGGAGATATTCAATTCATTAATAAGCTTTCTCTAGATTTGAATTCTCTGACCTAGTATTTTTGAAATTGCTGCTTTTCCCTTTTTTTAACCCCCCTCTGTTTGTTTCTAAACCAACACCTAGTGATTACTCCAAAAGCTATACTGTATGCTTCATAAAACAGGTAAGGAAGCACCAGGTTGCCATTTRTATTTGTTAAAATGAAAAATATCTCCTGGTTATCCTTCTGATGAATCCAGCTGTCAGAGAAATTAGCATGAAAGGCTAACTCATGCAAAGAAGAATGCATAAATGAACAATAAATTATACAACAAATAAAATACATCATTTATATTTATTAGGAGCCTAATTCTGGATGCCCTTATCATTGCATCCCTACTTAATTCAAATACTAAAKAGAAATATAGGCATTGTCATATTGGACCAGGATACGTTATTCCATCTCTGAAAATGGTAGTATCATATAGGAACTATAGATGCACATGGCAAGGGAATAGGCCTGAAAAACCCCCACAATATATAAACACAGAATTTACTCTGATCTCTAAAGACACTGGCTTTACCCCAATGCTAAGATATATTGTCACTCACATGAAAACTCTAGATGTTCCTTGCAGTCACAGGAAGACACAGAGCTTTTTGAACCTTTAGCCAGGCCCAAAAGTCAATTAAGTGTTCCAAACTGCTTTTGCAGTGAGCTGCCAGTCTGTGCCACAAGGCACATCACGCTTCCAGTCAGTCACACCACAGCTCTTTTTCACATCTTTGCTCTAGGTTTTCTCCTCTAAAATCAAAACCATGCACATGCAGGGCAAAGAGCKGGTGTGCACTCAGGACTTGCCTCACAACAGGCTGGGAGAGAGCAAGAACACACACCTAGAGCAAAGCAAATCTGGCAGTGCTTTCAATATCACCTGTTTAAATGTCATTATCCTAATTTGGGCATCTTTCATTCACAATGTAGACACTTTTTGGGTTAAGCTTCAGTTACATCCCCAGGTAGCTGTAACACAGTAGTGTTAGCTCTGGTTCAGTATTCATCAAGGACATCAGCCACCTCTTATGTGAGCAAGGGCCATGTATTTATTCCTACACCATCCTCACCTTGTTGCTTTAAGACCTGATTCTGTCCCTTGTCCTGCTGCAACAGAAATMCTTTTGAAAATCCAGTGACTGTTACACCTTCACCTGCCTTGTGCAGAGGTACCATCAGCTATCTTTTGATCCCATCCTCATTTATACACAGGATGCAGACACAGAGCGTGCTAACATTTTTGTCYAGGTAAATGGGTTACTGAAATATGATGGTCTTCAATCAAAACCAGCATCTGAAATGTTCCTGGTGGAAGCAGGAGTAAAAGCCTGATCAGGTAATGAGTATAAGCTAAATTGTGGAATGGAGCCATTTGAAAATTCAGTAAAATCAGTTTTTCATGGTGAAGRAAATGAGAAAAGGGCCTTGGTGGCTACCATCAGAAATGTTGGAAAAGAGCTGATGTCTGGATTCCAGGGGTATTATATCAATGTCGAGGGCCAGATTAATATTAATGTCTCTAGCTTGTACAATTTTGTAGCAGGGAAGCAGGGAGTATCACTGCATGGACTAACTCACGTTGGGCATTATCTGCTAGGCTGTGCCAAGGATGCTTCATTCAGTCTACTCAGATAACTGCTGTGTACGTGCTGAAACTCTGCAGATTTGGGCTTTATCAACACTTTCACTGAGTAATTAATCACATCTTGGTCTAGTGCCACTAGCCAAGCCTTCAGAGAATTCCCAATCTATTTSTTAGCTAACATCCATCACTATGATACCAAATTAAACAAAAATAAAATTTTYCTGAAATTATTTGATTATTCATACATTTTGTTAATKAAGAAGAYACTTTTTTAAAAGAAACAAAACCTTTCCTATTCTACCTATGAGCTCATCTTTATGTTCCAATCACTCCATATGCATATATTTTAAGAACTTGTTTTTAATTCTTAAAGAAGGCTGTGGTGTTTCACTCAGGCTACAGTTGGCTTACTCGCAGGACTAAACCCAGAAATGTATTATTCTGACAGCAGGAGCAAACAAGCTGACGAGTCTCCTGTTGGCATGGCAACACAACACTGAAACTAATTCAGATCTTTGGTAATGACAACAAAATATTCTCTTTGAAAAGCCTAGTAGTGAAGCATTACTTCATTCCACGACTTCTTGTTTTGGGGTTGGATTTTTGTTGGCTTTTTTTTGGTTTTGTTTTGAAAAATCATATTAAACTACCCTGTTTCTAAGCAGTCTGGTTTATTTGGATCAACGTGGATACAGCCTCTCTTCACTCTTCCTTTTCATAGCTTGACTGTATTCCCACCTTGATGTTTACCCTTGCTCCTGAAAACTGCAATTACAGACGGCTCTCAGTGTGCAGACTAATTAATTAACACCCTCAGCTTCTATTCAGAAGCAATGCTGCAAGGGATGACTTCTGGAAACAGAAACAGAAGCACTAGGGAAAATGAGCTCTTTTCCGTTGAGTGCATATCTGTAAAAAAAAAAAAAAAAAAAACAGCAAAAAACCCCAGGTAAGGATGATATTTTAGAAATCTTCTTGCAATAGTGAAGGTGCTGAACTGACAGCAGAGCCAGAGCTCCAGTCTGAGCTCATGAAACCTGTGAACTCAGTGAAACTGTATAGAAGAAAGGTAGTCTAAACTAAGTTATATTTGATACACACTCATCAATATTATTTAATTTTTTTAAAAAAATACTGAAAAGCCCTCACAACATTGTGGACAAGCAAGAGGAAAACCCTTTACAAAAGCATTATGGAATATACTACCACTTCCTGTTCACGTGCATTCCTGTAACATCAAGGACCTTCCTTGCTCACTAGAACTGATCAGTTCTGCCAATAACTTCATGGAAAACAGACCCGTCCCCCAGCCTTCTGCTGTTTCAGAAAGCCAAGCTGCAGAGCCAGTCTCAGCTTCAATGAACTCACTGGTCTGAACATGGCACACAAAAGAGAGGGAAAAAGAAAAACAAAATGCAGAAGGGCAGAGCAATTTATCCAAATTCAAACAGGTAATGGGGTAAGCAGAAACAGATGCTAGGCCCAGGTAAAAGAGAGCAAGGTTTCAGATCTCATTCTTTCCTGTGATTCCAGACACTTTGCAATTAAAAACTAACAAACAACCCAAGCAAGAAAAAAAATCACCATTATTCTGTCCATTTGATAGCTAATAATGGAAATGTAACAAGCTTTTCCAGTGTTTGAAAGTGTTTCCAAAAGACCCTTATAATAGAATACAAAAACCATTGATAACCAAACATTCAGTTACAAGTCATGGAACTGGGAAATTTGCATGCCTAAGCAGGAAACTGATATTGGTCAGTTTAAAACCCATGATATGGGTAGACTATTCCAATTCAAGCACTCACTACCAAAAATTACTGGCACCTTACAGTTTGTTATGCTGATCTCTTTAATTTTCATCATTGCTTCCACAAAACTCCCTAAGACTGACATTGTGTTCTTTTCATCAGGAATATGCTGTTTTTCTGTGAATAATTTATATCCATCATTTTGTGGTTTTGTCAGTCACAGCACCACAGACCCCAATACTGACAATTTTTTTTCCTCATACACACACCATTTTAGGAATGACTTTAGTAGGAGCTTTGGCAATTGAAGCACTGCAACTTGGAGACCAAGTCATGCTGGGAGTACTGACATCCAGCCTAAGAAATTAGTTCTTTAACTACTGGTCTAGCTTCAAGGTGATTTTTCTGATGCAATTTTTTTCTTTAACGCTTTTAGGAATGTACTTTCATATAGCTAACATTCCATCATTTGTATTTGTCCTGTGTTCCAGTTTTACTAAATGAGATTCAGTTCAGAACTAAGGTTACAAACAACACACACAGTGAAAGGCAGGCTGCAATAAGAAAGGGTGAAAAAAGTCCATTCCCTGGAGCTCAGATCTCTCTCCTTCAAAGGCAGAACCATATCTTTTAAAAATATTATGTTATATGGGAAGCTACTRCATTATGAAAACTGGATGCAATATGCTATTTATACTTAATTAGCTCTGTGTTTCATCTTTTCCTTTTACAAGTCCTTTGTTGGCCTATGTAAGTGCAAGCAAAATCCTGCTTTTCTTTTTCCAATCCCCGATACTATTTTTTAAGAAATTCCTGTGTGATCTATCCTGTTAYGCTTTTGACTTGGACTGAATTACATTAATGGGTTCCACTCAGATCTCCCATCACACCTTCACAGTTAAAGTAAACAGAAACTCCCACAATGAAGAGGAGAAGGTCAAAATGTAGATTTATCCTTCCATTTCTCTCAGTCATTTCCTCTCCTAGCCACCAGCACTTACATAGACCACACAATTTCTAATTATTTACACCAATTCTAGTAGGAATCCAGAAGAAAATGCAGGCACTGGACAAAGCAAGGCTTTGTAAGAGCTAAAAAAGTACTAAAGAAAACAAAGCCCTCAGCTCTCTCAGGAAAATAGTTGAAAAGTTTTTCAGTGTATGTTTTCTTATACTCCATTTCACTTGTATTTAAATCTAAAAACCAAGCCTTTGGTGGAAAAAGCCAGTGAGAAGTTCTATACTTGTCAAAGAGTGAACATATTTGTATAGGCATAAAAATAACAAGAGTTATTAATAGTCAGAATCACCATGACTATTTACAGACATATATTTTTCACTTCTTCAAATATACAATAGAGAAAACACAGAAGCATTTTTAGAAGGCTTTGAAAAATATAATCTGTTAACATTAAGGTTAGCATTAGGGTTATCTACCTGGTAGATATAAAAAAATATTTTTCATTGGAGGACAGAGATAAGCACATAATTTCAGCCTCAGAAGGAGCTGTTGCTATTCATCAGCAGAGATACAATGCCAGAGCAAATGAACTTCCATCTGAATCTTTCTGCCTGCAATTATCTTTTTGGCCTATTTGGTTTGACAATTTGAAGCTCTGGTTTTCATATACTGATAGAACCTGGTGAGGATTCTGTGTCAATACAACAGCCTTTTTTATTTTTTTAATTATTATTTCTTTTGTTTAAGTTGAAATGGTTTCTGCACTGCTGAGTCATTTCTAAATGACCAGCAGGGTACACTCCTATAGCCTCCCTTCACTAGATGTTTGTAAGAGACAGGCAGCACGCAACAACATCACACCATTAATTCCACAGGAGTTTGTTTTCCTGTTAAAACATGGACATGGTCAACATCTTCAGCTTCAACTGCCTTCAGTCAGAGGCAGAGAATGGCACTGATCACCACAAAGAGAGAAAAGCAGATGGGAAGCCTTAAGGGATTGTGCCATGCTGGAATCAGCTCAGGCAAAGAAAGCCGAACAGTGGATTCCTGACGAATGAGGCATTGAAAATTGCACAGGGAACAAGGRACAAAAGGATCACTCCTAGCAGGTGTGGACACTCCATCTGTGGCAATGAGAGACACACAGAGGCAGAAAGAACCCTGACAATACAAGGGTACAAAAGGACACAGGAAGAGGTTTTAGAATGAACTAAGAATAATCTAAGGTGAGAGGGGCACAAAGTCTTTATTGTGCCTTCTCAACGTCCATTTCTTACCACTCACATATGAACTCATTTTCTGAGCTTGTAAGCTTTACAGATCACATTTTAACAATGCAAAGCTACTCCAGGCCGCTGAGAAATATTTTTGTCTTAACCCTTGCTAGTCATCCATAAAGCAGGACTCAATCCTAGACACTATTCTGAGGAGTCTGGTGTGAGAATTGCAGGTAAACTGTATCAGCTTTCAGTATCTCACATCTTTTTTTTTAGGTTTACTGCTTTTGTAAGGGATTGTTCCTAACACAGAACTAATGCCCACATGGAGTCTGAGCATGTCTTCAAGGTATAGTGAAAGAAAGTGATCTCTGTCAAGGCAATCTGCTGGGAACTGCAGTTTTTGAACTTCATGAAAAGCAGCAATAATTTGAGAGCTAATGGGATACCATCAGGGAGTCTTCAAACTCTCAGGTAAGGCAATTCTTTCTTCTCAGCATGTTCTACAGCTAGAGGAGAAATATTATATTAGCTTGGACCTGAATCCTGAAAGGAACTCCCCATTAACATCGATCTCTTTTTCCTGAAGAGCCAACTGTAGCTACTCAGACATCAAGAACACCAGACACCTCTTCTAAAACATTCTGTGCAGGAATTTGCRCATTCAAGTCATTGTAGAAACTACAGCAGCACCAAACACAGTGTCAGTACCTGTTTCCTTAGCTGGCATCCCCAAAGATTGGCTTTATCCTTAAATATTGAATAGAAGCATTTTGTAACATCTTTCAAGGAATTTTATTTATGCTTATGCTTTCTAAGAGTTCTCTCTCTGCCTTCCAGGAAATGTTGTTGTTCCTTCCTAGGAACTTTTCAAATGATTCCTAGCAATGCTCCTGCTGCTTTCTGGGAATCTTTCAGTGCAGGATTTCAGAAATATCTCCTGTACTTTCTAGGAACTTTACAATTGTTTTCCTGTGCCCGCTATTTTCTAAAATTATTTTCTCAGTACTTTCATCAGCAATCTCCCCAAAGCTTTCCAGGTCTTTTCCTATTGCTCTCTAAGAATTTTCTATGTCCTTTATTGAAYCTTTCCTGTTGATTTCTGGGAATTTTGTCTGAATGGTTAGTAGGAATTTTGCAGGCTTCCTAGGAAATTTGCTACTACTTCCTAAGATTCTTTACAGATACTTCCTGTTGTTTTCCTCCAGTTATTCCTTAGGAATTTCCTCTAGGATTTTCTGAAAATATTCCTCATTCCTTCTAGGAATTTATTGATGCTGCTTSCAAGGAATTTCTCTTCTACTTCCAGACCTTTTTCACTACTTTCTAGGAAACCTCTAATAGATCTTAGGAACACCACCCTGGCACTCATGAATTACTTTTAAGAATACTCCAGATGTTTTTTGAGGAGTTTCCCCATGACTTTTTGGGGATCCTGCTAATGCTGTTGTAGGTTTCCCTTCTACTACATAAACAGACTCACCAGGGATAATTGATACTCAAATACATTCTGACAGAAAGAAGGCAAAATGTCACTGGGCTAGAAATATTGCCAAATCATTCCACTGCTCATGCAGGTGGCAGATCAAGTTGATTTTCTGTGARTTCTTTGGAGCTACACTCAATTACCTGGGGGTGCACTGACACAGTGACAGTGAACCACAGAGTTACAGCTCACCCACTCTTTACTAGCCTGGACATCAATAAACACAAGGTACATGCCTTTCATCTCAGTCAATTTAACTTGATCAGCTGACATTCTGAATCTTGGGCAAATATCCTTTTCTTAGTAAATTGATTACAAGTGCTAGCTGTCTTCTACCAGACTGCTTTTTCCATCATACAGAACTATTAGTTACATGTCTTCATGTCCAGAACTTCAATCCTCCTCCTGTTCCAGTTCTGTGTCAGGACATTCAGCTCCTGTGACAGCAACCTGGTAGGGGCARCACCCACCACCTGTTCATTCCATTTGCAAATAAATGTATTGCTGCTTCTTCTGGGCTGCACCTTGGCTAGGGAAAAAGCTCTTCATAACCAATAACATAGTTAGCTCATGGCTTTCACTCAAACACTTCAGAATTCTCTTTCTACAATACTTCTACAAGTATTGACAACAACTGGGCTGCTTGAGAAATAAGACCACAGACCTTYATGACAACATCAGCACACACATGCTTTCCTGAACATGTCCATGTCCCTCTGATCTTTTTTTCCCTTTTTTACCCCCTGGTGCAGAGATGATTATTTARTTTTGGTCTGTACATCACTAACTTGAGTCTGACATTCACAGATTACAGGTGGGAGGGAAGCAGCTGCTTAATTTCAAATATCATCTGATAGACGGTTTTAAGTAAGTCATTTACACAATTTTAGAAAATTGGCAAAATGATAAACCATTCTGTTAGTATAATAGAAATTCACTTAATTGTCAATGCTTCTATTCTGTATTTGGGACTCAGGTGAAAGGTTGCTTTCGAAAGCAATTAATCCTGTGCTGTCATTTATAACCTGAAAACTTTAGGCCTCTGTGTCATGATCACAGATTCATATATATTGATACCAATTAAAAACCTATGCTTTTTTATTGATGGAAAGCACCTTCAAGTGCTTTTCAAATGGATTCTGTCAAATTTCTTTAAAAATCAAAGATGGTTGGATTTGGATTTTCACTGACAGAAAAAAAATGCAGAGGATTATATAATCTACTGAAAACTATTATAGTCTCAAGATGTGACAAAGGTAAGAGTTCCATAATTTAATGAACAGCTGCTCACTGTTAAAGATGTGCTCCTGTGAAAGAGGAAACAAATCAAGGTCTTTTGTCCACTGACTTTTACTGACAAGAGATCAGAGCAYGCAAAGGCAAACCTACTTTAAGGTTTAAAACCAGAGTAAACCTTAACTATTTGAGAATATAGTTCAGAGTTCAGTGGGCTATTTTCTTCTTAAGCCAGTTTGTTAATGAGAGATCTGTGTTCAGCATCCTTCAAGGAATGTCATTTATCTGAGACACAGGGCTCTGTCTGAAGGGACAGAAACGAGTGGGGCAATGATGCATTTTGTAAATCTCATAATGGTTCTTGGATTTTCCATCTGGTGAGGTATGTAACTGGAATGGGGGGCAGTAAAAAACTAAAGCTGAAGCATACTACAGTTCTTCTAATGGATGTTTTCCAGGGATCTCAACCAAGGAAACAGATCACAAGAAATGAGGGATATTATTCTCTCACAGGACCAGTTTGGGARTAACACTCAAGTGCTCTGCTGTGGCTGTGTGTCCTTTGTGTTTTTCCTTCCATACAAACCAGGTGCTTTAGCAATTGCTATTCTTGTTCAGTTGMAGAAAACTTTAGTAGACTGTACTTCTCAAGTAAATTTGGGTCTGAAATGTATGCAGGCTTATGGCCAAGATTATTTTTAAAATCCCTCAATTAGACATTTCTAAGAAAGGTTTAAARAAGGTCACATTTATTATTCAGAGAAACCTATAATTTGCCAAATTTTGCCAGCATTTTCCTGAAGTTTTGGGAGCAATTTCTAGAAATACCTCTTTTCTACATTGCATTTTACTGACTTATCCTGCTTTTTTCCTGCCTGATCCTACTTGAAGGATCATTATGACTCTCTTACTCTTTTCCAAGTGCTGAATAGTGACAAAAAATTTCAGCTGGCTCTAAGATTGGGGGGTTTTTAATGCATTCCCTTCTCATTCATTAATATGTCTGCTGTGTTTTAGCTGAAAGTATTTTTGTGACTGGAGAGCTCTGCTACTGTATACAAGGGCCCCAAGAGCAACAAGGGGGTTGATTAATGCAATATGCACATACCCAGAATTTTCATGATGAGTCTCAATGGACTCAAACATTCATTGAAGACTGCACTGCTCAAGTAACTTCTTCTACTTCTTTGTTGGTCAAGAACAACTAARTTGTATATTCTGAATTACAGAACTTGAAACTGCTTGTTCAGTCCAAAGGGATGGAARGGAGTTTGGAGTTAGCATATAAAGCACATTTTGCTCTAGACATTACCTTAATTTACACTTTATTGCATTAATAGTTTCTTTAATGTTAGATTTCTCCACTGTCTYGAGTGGGAGATTTGAAAATATGTGAATAATGCTTTCAATTATTTTGCTCTAAAAAGACAACTGTTCTCTACTGATCTGAACTAAAAATATAATTCTCATTTTCATGACATTTTAGACACATRGTCACTAAAAATAAGTAATTCAATGAGGAATTTAGCAGCATTCAGAAGACAATGTGAAGAACAATGAAAGTTCCATGATCCAGTGGTTATATGACAGCAAAATCTGATTTTCAGTAGAATTGCATGCTCTTTACTGTTTTTTCTCAGATTAAAGAGCATGCAAATACATTTTAGACATATTCAGGCTCCTTTTGTRTGGTTTGAGTATCAAGACAGGGTCTCACTTCTAAGGAATCAGACTGCAGATTAGCTGATGCTTTTAGGCAAGCACAGAGCATCCCACTGCACTGAGATGCTCCTTTGCTCAAAGCAGGAGTGAAGCACCTCTGCAGAAGACATTCATGGAATTGATTCATCTATCCATTTGGATAGATGTTTTTACTTGGATGAACAACCTAGATGGTTATTGCCCATATATTTGTATAGATGAAGGCACAGATGTGTTAAGATTTAGTCTTAGCTGGACTTCCCAGTGCCAGTTTAATGACAGGACAAATGCACTTCTTGCAGACTCTACAAATGGGATTTTTTCTGCATTGAYAAACAGCAGGGAAAGTGATCAGCTCTGGAAACCCTTTCTGACACTATACTTGCTGTCAGAGAGAGAAAAGTCTCATCTCATTATCCTGGTTCTTCTGCTCTCTTCCAAGCAAYGCTCAAAGATTCCCAGGGGAACAGAAGCTGCCATTTAGTGACGATTTCAGTTCCTACCTAGCTACACTTCCTTTTTCAGAAAAGTCTTTTTGGGGTTGAGGTAGTCATGGTGTTTGGTTGGTTGCTGTTTTTCCAAATGAAATTTTAAAATTGCAGGGAATAAAAGCAAAGTGGGCAGAATGTCAAAACAAGGGGGAGCAGAATGACAACCATGACAACTAACCTGTAAACACAGTGAAATCCTTTATTTGTCCATAATCTGTTATAGCTTTAGCATTTCTTTGATGGGTGACTCATTTATGACATATCACTACTTCTGTTGGCTGGGGATGTATCTGAGCTATGGTTTGACAATAGAGGAAGAACAACTTCCAGAATCCTAGCATTAAACTGAAAATGATACAGCCACAGAAGAGTAAGTGCCCATCTGCTGTAACGTCCTATTCTTCTGAGGGAGCATTTCTGAGAGCTTGCAGAGATTTTTATGTCTCCTGTGACAACTCAGAGGGCGAGTCAGGCCCAGTTCTGTTAGTCAACATGACTCCAATGCTATGTGGGTTAGTTGGTCTCCCTTCAGTGGAAGCACAGGCAGCCTGAGCTCTCCATCAGTGTCCTGGGGTGCTCCCACAGAACACACATCCTGTGCCTGCAGGKATCTGGGTCACACCTGGCCTGTTGTAAGATCTGAAAGCACACAGRAGCAGTGTGTGGTGCTGTGCCTGTTTCCTGCTCTCTTTAACTACAGAATTCTGAGCAGCAAGCAAGGGTGAGTGTATTCCCAACACARAGCTCTGCAACTCTGAACATGGATTCCTCACATGGATCACCAAGCTCCCAGACAGCTGCAGTTCTCATGAATATGCAGCTATCCAAATCCTCTGGAGGAACAATATGTAAAGATACTAAAAGCAAACTGGGTACTTTTCTCTCCTTCCAAACCATAGCTGCTTGGCCTCCATCTTTATTTATGCTATTATATATCTACTTTTTTACTTTTGGAACTTCCCCCTTTTCCTTATATTTAGGAATGAATACAATTGTTATGACCAAAGTAAGACTAAGTAGTTATGGTTAGAGAAGAATCCTGAGCAAAAAAAAAAAAGAAATAAAGAGAAGATTGAAAAGCAGGCTCAAGAAAGAAACAGGCAAGAATGATAAAAAGTAGAGATACAAGGGAAAGGACAAAGTAGTACAAAGAACAGCCAGAGGGAAGGAAAGTAAGTTGATAAAAGGCAAGTGGCAGAAAGGAAGAATTAAGGTGACAGAAGAAAAATAGTTGTAGGAATTAAAAACAACTCCCCTAAGACTCAGCATTTACAAAAAGATCCACCCAGATAATGTTCTCAGATCAGTTTCAATTTCCTTCCTTCACTATGTTTGGTGGCTTCCATACAATACTCTTAACAGTGAGAGGAAATATTTTGATCTTAAATTTACAGTCCAAGTCCTTTCTCACTTCTGTTTCTGTTCAGGATGCTGTTTTTCCAGGCCAGCAAGACAGAGCAAGAATTAATAAAATTAATTGGTAATTTCAATTCTTCATCTTGAATAGTCAGCAGGACTGAGGAGAGTTATGCACATTAGTTCCACTAAATATTCTGTTAGGCTTATATTCATTACAGAGGTTCTTTCTTATTTACATGATCTTTCTAAACTGAGAATTTACTCCAGTCTTTGGTCTATCACCCCTATTCAGACTCCCTTAGATTTTCCTCAGCAGAGACAAAATTCCCAGACTTATCACTTCTCAATTACTTTTAAAGAGATTTCTGTTCTATAAAATGCTGCATTTAAAGAGTTAGCAGATAAAGACATCACAAATGTGTACGGTTTGCATTAAGGCCATAAAGGATGGATACTCAGAGTCAAAAAAAAAAAAAAAAAGATGCTGTGCTTATTAATGCTTATGAATGCTTATTAAAACAGACATGAAATAAATACACATGTAAACAAAATATACACACACAACTGATCTATCATAGGATATAAAGTCTAAAAAACTTGTAGACACATTGGTATTTGCAAAAACCACTTAGTTAACAATGAAGCCCCACATCCTTTTAGCCTGGTTTTCTTCAGCATGGTTTTGTATGGATAAAAGCAKTCTTGATTTCCAAAGAACGGCATTGATCTTTAATCAATGTAACAAAACAGTGCAGAGAATGATAACCAAACAGATCCCTGCACATGGCTTGCTTTTCTGATTTTTTCAGAATAGAAATAAACTTGCCTACTGCCACCCACACTTCCTTCTGAACTGTGTTGCTTTCAGTTATGTTAACTATCACTTCAATATATACATTTGAATGAATATTTTTTAAAGGACGTATCATGTCATTAGGCAAAATGAGCCTAAAAGCCTCCAGCACAGAGGGGAAACAGCACCCAGCTTGGGGGCAAGCACAGAGGCCTTCAGCTCTTCTAATTCAGCAAGATTTTGTATTCCTGCACCCAGCCACCACTCTGGCTCTCACAAGAGAATCACAGAAATTACCTTCTGCAGCTCGTCATGGCACAGATACTTTGAAMTTACTTTGACTTTCAGTGCAAGCACTCTCCCAAGACAACCTAAGTTTCAAGGCCCCAGATGTAGATCCCATGGGAATTCTCTGCTGTGATATTCTCTGAGTAAAACTGCTCTGTTCCAAGTCTCTTGGGTATATGTCTTTTTACCACAAAAAARGGAAACTATGACAGAAAACCCCAAACCTGCATGATACTAGTTGAAATCAAAGTGGAATTACAATCTTTTTCATCATGCAGTGGCAATGGTGAGGAAGTGCCATTATACACAAGCATATTCTTCCCTATTTTCATATGCCAGGAATCTATTAGAAAGATTTGGTTTACATTTTACTATTTATGTGAACTTACCAAAAAAAATTTAAAAAGAAACCCAATCATGAAATGAGTAATAGTTATATTTTAAAAATTCCAAGAAAAACAGAAAATAAAAATATTGACATCTCCCTGTAGCTGATTTCCAACTGTTTCCAAAATTGAACCAAGAAAACTRTGAATCATAAGGAATTGCTGCTGCTTTTCTGTAGTACACAGCATGGCAGACACAATGGTAAAGCCTGACTTGAAAGAGGTCCCCAAACTGCATCAGCATTAACCCSTGGTCCAGCTAAAACTGGGAGTCATAGAGATACAGTTTCACTTGAACACAATAGATGTGTAACCTTCAAAAAAAAAAACCTCCTGTGGATTCAAAAAAAAGAAAAAAAATACAGCAAACTTGTAAACACAACAGTAGGAACTGATAGGAACTGACAYCAGTTACAGTATCTAAGGCAACTGCAGTAAATTAAAATGCTTTATGGATTTAGGGAAGAGTTGGTCTGAAAAGAGCAAAGAAGAAGCAGTGGCTTTTATTCACTGGATTAATCTGGAGAACAAGTTTTCCATGGCTAGCATCTCAAGAGATAAGAGTTAACCAATTTTTTTAGCCAGGCCTTTTTATGGTTATAATTTATAAAGAGGTTAAGTTATAATTTGTTTGGTTTTGGGGTTTTTTTGGGTGGGCTTTTTTGGGTTTGTTTTTACTTTGGTTAAAGTTTATATCCCACTCACATTGCAGCTCGATTCCCTTGCAGGGACTTCARTGAAAGATCACACATTTGCAACTGAGATGAAAAGATATGGAAAAGAGACTGTGGATAGATACAGCCAGTGAAATAGTTAACAAAAACAGTTTGCCATTCCTACTGGGAATAATAATCACAAATTTTCAGATGCCTCATTGCATCATAAATTAATGCTCTCCGGCTGTTTTGCACTTCTTTTAATAAAATACAAAATTAGTTAATGCTACATATTGTACTGTATCATTAATGCCTATGTACATCACAAATTACAGAATTTTACCTCCCTAATGTTCAGGATCTTTAAATAGAGCAATTTTTATTATATATACATTAATCAAAACTGTTCAGAAGCATTATTCATGATTATATTTCTCATTCATGGCAGTTAGTTCTATTTGAAATTTGGGCTATGCTCATTAAGCTCTGGGGCTACATGGCATGCCTTGATTTTCTTTTGGGGCAACTTCCTACATCTAGGATTTCTTTGCAGAAATATTTGGCATTTTCCTTTARGTTCTAATGAGCTTTCCAGATTTTTCTAACAATTAAGTCATTAGTATAGGTTTTTCCAGGCAGAACCCCTAAAGAGATGTCAACTCATTAGGAATAAATTCTTTTAATGTTTCAGCTGGATACATGTGAAATACCCCACTGAACATTCTGGTAAATACCCATCTCTGCTAAACATAAATGAAAGCCTGTATGTCCCTAGCTCTTTTTGCTGAAATAAAAGAAACAGAAAAGCCCCATAAAGGTCAACAAAACCTGAATTTAAATGAACAGACACTGGTAATTTCTAACCATGCAAGTATCTGAAGGCTAGTGTTTAATTATTTATTTATCTGATATGCTGAAGGGCTCTGCAGTCCACTGGTACCTCACTTCATAGAGTATAAAAGTGACTGGTTTAAATTTGTCCTGGAAAATGAATCTGTGAAATCTAATCTCTTATTCAGACAATGAAACCCAAGAATCAAACTAAGATTTAATGCTGAAAATAGAAGAAAAATAATCTGCAGATTGTTGCCTGATTTTACCTTACTGGCTGTGTTCCATTCCTTATGAAATACCTCTGGCTTAGAATCATGGGCTTTTTAATAGCMCTCTAAATTAAACTTAATTCCACCTTCATATCCTCTGTACTAAAAAGAATGTTCTAAGGTTAGAAGCCATTGTGAAGTTTAAATCTGTTTGAATTACTGATCACGTTTCAGACCTATTTCAAATAACTTTTATACCACACACATTGAAATTTCTGGTGAGGGTACTGCAAGATGTGTGAAACATTACTATGATATAGTAATATCATTATTAATAAACTAATAATAAATTTTGAAACTGGAACACAGAATTCTTTCTCTTCTGAAACAAAATTCTTCTTCATGTCCTTTCTCYGCATGACACATCCCAATGATTCAACAGTTGAGCTGAAATTACCTGTCCTTACAGGCAATAAAGTGTCAGGCTAGCTAGCTTTGCTTAACCACCATAATCAGAGGTGGTTACATGGCCTTCTTTGAATTAATACCTG
Organism: Alauda arvensis; assembly: GCA_902810485.1. Lineage (NCBI taxonomy): Eukaryota > Metazoa > Chordata > Aves > Passeriformes > Alaudidae > Alauda > Alauda arvensis. Next base: position 335,536 of record CADDXX010000407.1, on the reverse strand, counting down.
CAAATCTATAACATGTCACATTTTGTTGATGCAACAAAACTACTTGAGAGGGTTTATTCTGATTATTACATGGTGTAATCAAATGACTCTGGCAGTGATTATAACAACTCTGACAAGCTATTTTTTAGTGGAGAAGTCTTCTTTGCATCTTAAACATGCAGTTGAGTTGTGTCCCTTCTGACTCACTGCAGGCTTTGCCCTGACAGTGTGCATATGCACAGTCTGTTATCTTATTAGCACCATAAAATCAAAGGTTTAAATGCCTGGACTCTGATGGAAAGTGCATCTCTCTTATGAAGACAGATTGGGGTCAGGCAGAGCCATGGTTCAGAGACAAGAGTTAGTGGAGATAAAAAAGTGACAAACTCTCTTCACCCCCCTCCTTCCCAAGCCAAAAGAATACACCCATTTCTCAGTACTAAACCTTATTCTACCTATTTGCAGGAAAGGTGAATGTTAGGAATTGTGTTTTAGGCTGCTGTTTAACTTTACAGTATAGATGAAGTGAGATTCAAAATTAAGCAAATGCTCTCTTGGTAAAATCATAACTTTCATGCAGAGAAAAAAGCCATTTGCTAGCAGAACATGTACGTGAGCCATGGCCTCTTTCAGAAAACAGCGAAAAGTGATGTACCCAAGGTCATAGTGACTATTCTTGCATTGTCATTTCCAAGAAGTCACAAACCACCTATTTCTCAAATGCTTCAAAAAATAAGAAAAAGTTATGAAAAATTAACTTTATAGGGGTACTGACTATTTCTCAAGCAAACTGCTGATCCCTAAAATATATGTTATATTTTGTCTGTGCCTCACAGGTACTGTCTGAAGCARTGAATTTAAAAATTTATCTGTCTAAATGCATACACTGTTCAAAGAGAGCAGATAATAGGATAATTCTCCATTCTTTGCTACATACAGAAGATTAATTGCCAAGCAAATACGTGCTTATTTTATTGCATCAGTGCTATGCAAGTCACTTCTGAAAAGTTACATTTCATGCTTCTCTAATTCCCCCTCAAAGTGTGGCTTTCCAACTCATTAAGGAAACAATGGAAGGAAAGGTGAGTGGTTTATGGACTCAGGTTAACACTATCAACTGAGGCAAAGAAAAAAAAATCTGACAAGTTACTGTGTGCTTGATGGAATAACAGCTGGTAAGGCATTATACAGCTTTATTTACTGTAAACCATTAAACCTATGGCAAGGCAGGAGGCTGAAAATGAAATTAAACATCAGCAGTGATTTTCCTTTCAGCAGCTTCAAACTCTGCAGTGGATTATGCAGTGAATGTGTGTGCTGGAAGCACCTGCAGAACAGGAGCTACTGCTCTGCAGATCTAAACTGGAGCAATTTCAACCACACAGGAAAACTGGGAGAGCATTACTATTTTGTACATTACAAGTAAAAAAGTAGGATAGTCCAAACAAAAGCAAACAAAACTTTGACAGAATACAATCTAGAAGAACATTTTTTTAAAGCCTCTTTCAAACAAATGGCATCTTCTCCTGACTAATTCTCGTGACAAAAGGCTGAGCTATAGTGTTATCCTTGTTTAGYGGAAAATACAGAAAATTAAGAAAAGCTAATTTTTTTCTTTTAGATTTTCTCTCTTGTTGTTTGAAGCTATTCATTTTRGAACAGTTTTCCTGGTGGATCCGTAACAAAAATATCACCTCATAAGGGAATCAGCACTCCCCRGTAATGAAACATCACCCCAGAAGAAAACATTCCCATACTTGCAGGATTTGCAGTGAAATCTACAACACTTCAATATTTTATGTTCACTTTCAAAGCTTCTGTTTTGATCACATGAAAAATCAGGCTTGAAGAATTCCAAGGAGCTGAAAGCACAACCAGCTGAATGCAAGACTCCAGTGACTTTCATTTTTATAGTTCACATAGAAATGTGACATGCATGTACCAAAGTGAAGATGCAAAGCCAACCATAAAATGAATTTAGAATGGGTTCACCCAACTGACATCACCTCATCAGCATTGCACAGATGCCCACAGCTCCACCTGTACCAATTACAGATAGAAAGTGTTCCTATTATGGTTTAAAGAGCACAAAACCTCTAAGCTCATACACTAAAACTAGTTAATAATCTAAACAATGCATTAGCATTCAATACAATACAGAAAACTGAATTCTACAAATGTTACATTCAACACCTTAAAAAAAAACCCAGCAGCATCTGCAGTTCTCATTTTCCCCTATTGTCTTTTTTTTACTACACTTTTGATTTATTGTAATGTCATATAGCATTTCAAGACACAAGAAGGGGTCATTCAGGAATACTTATTGGCTTATTAATCCAGACTGCATTCTTAAACAGAAAAAAATTTTTTAAAATATCACTATATCTGTTTATAATTTACTAATTTASTTCATCTTAAAACTAGATAATTGTAAAGCACTCTAATAATTTACACTTTAAGGATTGATTCACCTTTAATTTTGTTGCTATAGAAACCTTGGGACTCAATAACTGGATATTGTGCTATAAAAAAAAATCAGAGAATCCACAGATGGACACTGAGACATCCAAATTCCTTGTGTAGTTTTGAAAATTCTGGTCTAAAAATATGTGGTATGAGGTTTTAGAATGTTAAGGTTAAAATTTTTTTATTAGCATATTTCAAGACCAGAGTGAATAACCTGAATTATGAGAACAATCTGCTCTGGTTTGACAGTTGGCCTTTCTTGGAGGGAGAACTTAGACAGGAGACCTTCTGAGGTCCCTCCCAACTGGAATTATTCTGTGCCTTTTTAGAAATAGTTCCTAAATGCACCTGCTGAAAGATTTGCACGCTGATAATTTAAATAAGGCTGAGTGCCATGATACACAGTGACAAATCAGATTACAATCCACAGTGGGTCACAAAGTAAATCTCTSTCTTGGAAAAAAACACTCCCTGCTGCTGTTAAAAGGAAGAAACCCGTGAAGTGGAGCTACAGGACCCAAGAGACCTACACCAAGTTCATTTTAACAACAATCACTGCTTAATCTGAATTATTCTGACACACAAGTATGCAGATATTTGCCTTCACTGTCAAGTTTCTGAWTTTAGAAAATGCATTAAGTTTTTCTCTGGCATGCATCCATGAGCAAAGGGTAAGATTTTATGAGGAATTTACCTTTCCATAATTGCAAAGGAATTCACATCTACCCTCAGCAAGTCAGTGTCAATAGTAAAGTGAAGAATAATTAAAATCCCTGGCTTACCTTAATTGACATCAGACTTGGTTCCGMCACAAGGTCAGTACATCACAGTAAACATTACAGCTTTTTGATCTTTCATTAAACTATTACCATGAACTAGAGCACTAGAACTATGCTTGTTTTTAAAGGTAGTTTAAGACAATCATGACTGTCTCTTAAGCTAAAAAACCCAGCTGAGAGAAGGAATGGCACCACGTGGTCATGAACTGTGGCTGTAGCTGGAGAGAGCCAGACCACAACATAACCAGAGCACAACAGTGAGAGGATATATGATATAAAATATCTCATTTCTGAGTAGAAATTGAAAGGTGGATAGCAAGAGTACTATTTACAGAAAATAAGCACAAACAGTAACTTTCTTAAGCAATTGAGAAAATATTCCAAGCTGCTTTGTCAATTTAATTTCCACAAGTAATGCAGCAGTCCAAAACGTTTAATGTTATGAAATTCCTGCTAGTTCAGACAAAGTTCATTGAGTCTTTTGTGTGTGAGCAGAGTTCCAGCCTGCACTGAACTCTTTTCAGTGCCTCGAGTACTCACAATGATGTGTTGCAATGGCAAAGCTAAGAACCAAGTCCCTCATTGTTACTACTTCCATGGACTTTGTCCTCAGAAATAAGAGACATGGAGTGGTGATTCAAGCTCTGCTTCAGTTTCTTAATGAACTTCAACCTCCAGAAGCCACAGCCACACCAATTCCCCTTTCACCTTATGTTCTTTTACCCTTTAAGTAGTCATTAATTCTGTATGTAATGGAAGCTCTTTTTTCCAACATGTGCCAAGACCTTAATACAAGCAATTGGGCAGATCTTCACTATCACTTCACTGACTTTTAATGATTTACAACAGATGAGAACCTGTCTTCCAAAAGTATACTATTAATTAACTTATGAAGAGTTGGCTGCTTGCAGTATTTAATATAATTCTTGAATGTTCCTAGGCACGCATCTGAATCTCAATGAAACTTGTACCAATAGATAGATATTGACATTCTCATGAATACCAAATGAGTTCATTAGCACTTGTCCTGCAATGGTGAATACCTGCTGAATTTCTAATTGAGTGGCCTTCAAATGAAACTGCTCGCCACATATCAGGCTCCAACAGCTTTTCCTAAAATCTCAAACTTTACTGCCCTTTCCATCTTTTAGTTGTGAAATGGACACAGAAAATAGGAGGGAAAAAAAGAATTAGCAGAGAGACGAGAGGCAAGAATGCCACCCACCACAGACATGCTTACTGCACTGAGGTTTTGACATAGTTCAATACAGTACATCTAGGGATGTGATTCTGCTCTGTAAAGGGTCTATCAAAAACGATGAATCTTTTTCACTTTTCCAAATAAAGCCATTTGCCTAATTACTAAAAGAGAACTGGCATGCCTTTTGGCAAAGGGCAAGGGTGAGAAGTACACTTCAGTCTTTCAGAAGTATTATTCATGTAGCAGCAACTCTGTTGGCTCTGGCATTTCACCTGAAGCTCTTGGCTGCTTATTATCTGCTAGCATCCCCCAACAGCATCCTTCCATCCTGGTTTGGCAGTTGGTTCACATCCCTTTCCCACACATACAGTTCCCCCCAGTTTAAAATGGGCCATAGCCAGGTCATCTCCAGGACTGTTGTTAACATTTACACTGCTTGGAAAAGGGCAGTGAGGAAAAATGAAAGGTAATGTGCAGGCCAAAGGGGAAATACAGAACAGCAGCAACAAAGAGTTCTTCTTCCCAACTAAACACTAATGTATCTGAAAGCATTTGCAATTTGCAGAGACCTAAGAGAGTTAGGAGTGAAGGACAAAGCCAGAAGCCTACAGTAGTTAAAGGTAATTGACCTTGAATGTGAATTTAGCAGCAAGAGAGAGTAGGGAAGATTGTAGGTACAGGAAAACAGCATGCATTACTTTTTTCAGGCAAATGCCAACTTCTTTAAAAGGGAAAAGAGCACTTTTTTTACTCTTACTATATAAGAGAGGAGCAAATAAAGTCTGTGTACCTAGTGATGGTTGAATTTTCTGATGACAAATAAAGAAAAAGGCTGGAATGAAAATACTTAGCAATGTCATTAGCTAAGAGTCCTCATATGGAAAATGCTCAGAATCCAGTAAGGTGAAATTGTTTTTGTGAGAGACTGATTGTCTTATCCCTCATCTGAAGTTTCAGTATGTTTGAGTCCCATTGATACCAACTAGATTAGAACACCATTCTGTGAAGTTAGAAACAAAATAAAAAATACCTGGGATGCAGGAGACAGACATACAAACTGATCATTGCAGCATACACACAATTAAAATTAATTTCAGATATARCTATCCCTATCATTGTGATTCCATACATAAATGCAAATATAATACACATCCATGTAAAAGTTGTAACACTAACTCATTTGTGCTTGTTGTAAGACACTAACAGAATTCCTTATCTTGGAGCAGAGGAATGCACATGACCTCAAAATCTATGTACAGGGGAGAATCTGCTGCTTAAACAGTGAAAGAAGGGATTAAAATCAACATCTCTGCACTATGCCAGATGAATTCTGGTTTTGGAAATTTGGTGGCCTGAAGGAGTAAAACAGCTGGGGAAAGTATGAGAGATTAGTTCTGTAACAGCAAAGAAAGAATTTACAGGATCTTTTTGCACATGATACCATTTCCATACTGTTCTAACCTCAAAACAAAACTTTTATAAGCAGGAGAGTGAATAGACCTCTTCCATCCCAGTCTTGTTTTTCTTGCAATAGGACCTATGAATGTCATCAACAAGAATGCCATAGTGAAAAATAATCCTAAAATACTCCAAATAATCAGTTCAGTTTTCTGGAGCAAATATAAACATTCAGACATGAAAGAAAAGTTATTACTGGTCAAAGAGGAGGGTATGACATGAATTCTGTCATGTGATCAGTTCAAAACCATAAAAACAGTCACCCCCACATGCTACCTTCTTAACTTCTTACTGCCCTTTATGATTTTACACAAGGTGATTTATATGGCCATTAATATAAGGTATAAAAACCTTGGAAAAACCTATAAATCTACAGGGTTTTAAGTGTGAACAYATATTTTTTTTCTCCCTCCTCACTTTCACCACAACTGAATCTGTGTACATGAGTAAGCAATTTCAACACAAAGTGATAGAACAACTTTTATTATCTCTCAGTGGAGAATTTTTTAWGATTTACAAGCATTAAAAGGGATTGTTTTTCTCCAGCAAGGCCAAGAGCTATCCTGCTATATTGTAGGAAGCAGAACAGATTGCCATTTTTTTCAAAAGGTARAATCCTTTTGTATCATGCAAGTAGCTTAAACACTCCCTAAATGCACAGAGCCCTCAYGGGAAGAGAAGTTCCTGGCTGCAGCCTCTCACTGAGATATATAAATATGTTGTGAGTCCTTCTTTCATCTTGGTTTAGCATTGACTAAATGTTCAATGCTAGTGTGAGAAATCAGGGTTGTTCAGGAAAGTGCTAATTGTTCCCAAGTTCACCTCCTGGGAATGGAKAACCACAGAATTATCTCATACATTCACTCAAATCTGGTGATTAGAAATGTTCTCATAGAGGGCCAAATCTGTCTTGTGTATTGGGGCCACGTAACACCCATCTGAATTCACAAAGCCATTAGCTTAGAACAGCTGCTGCTTTAGGGTGGAACTATTTGGAAAAYGGATAGCATTTCCATGCTGACAGACTTTCAAGAAGATGCTTCAAACAGGAAAGCAGCCTGGATGCCATAGCTGATTTGAGCATTATTCATGCACTTCAAACAGTCCTGCATAAACAGATACAATTATTAAAGAATTGCTGCATAATGTTTCCATTCATGAGGGGGTTTTCATTTGGCTTTTGTTTTTTTCCTTTGAGAGAGAAAACCTCTCAGTTCAGAATGATTCTGTTCTTTCACATGCAATACCAACAAACTGATTTTTGCTATTTGGAACCCTCCAACTCAGCAGCAACAGTGTAGTCCCATTTTAAATGTTTCTCACTTGTAAAGGATTTTATAAGATTAAAGGGACTTCTTTCTGTTTAAAATTGTGTTTTTGGAGCCCTGGTTCATTTTAGTTTTGCTTGTAATCCTCCTGAGGCTGTCAAAACACGGGCCCCATGCCAGAAGATGAATTCCTGTAAACACTGTAACTACATGACACAATGAACCCACACCACAGAAATTTTCTAGTAAAAACAAGGTACAGTATTTGAACTGGACCACTTTTATTTTTTAAATAAATGAGAGGAAACAATTCTGCCAGACTTTACTGTGTCAAGGCTTTGTGAATATCTGTGTTTCCAGCAGTAGTTTTATCCCRTTAAATAGGGATTTAGTGCTTCTGATAAATGTCTAGAAACATAGATTATTACATTTGGAGCRATGAACAAGTGGGTCATTAGACCTGTACTACACTTGGATCAGGTACAGAGTGCATCTATCCCTGTGTCCAGAAAGATGCTGAGCTCTAGTTTAATACTGCACAGATTCAGCAGCACTAGGGTGACTGTAGCTTTACTGCTAACATTATTTTTAACCGTGCATTTCCTTAATTTCCCCACTGACTTAGATCAGAATCCAGAGCACYGCACAGCACAAAGGCATAAGGCCTCTGCAGAAAAAGCTGGAATTACACTCCATTATTTGCTCCATGTTTAGTTATCTTGGTTGGGAGAAGATGCTGAGACAGTAGAGGAGGGGAATAGTTGTTTTGTGTCATGTAATCTTGGACAGCTACCAACCTTCTCATAAAGAGCAGCTCTCAGCAGATCATGTGCATGGATTTAGTTTTTTGAGCCTGCTGAGTGGGTATCTGTATCTAAGCTGMTCATCTCAGGCTCCCTGAGAYGTGATCCAAACAATAAAAAGGTATCAAGGGTTCAATTCTAACTCATTTTAGAACAGACATTAACTTCTGATTACCTAAACTGCACCACTGATGAGGTGGGCTGCCTGGGGTGACTTTCTTAGATGTGCATACATCATATTTGGGATATACATTCATATTATTCAGATGAATCCCACTTTCACTCAAGGCAGTGGGTTCCACTGYTACAGGCTGCCACTTTATCATCTCTCTGTCAACACACCTGCTTGACTCTGAGACCACCAGTAAAAAAAGATGCAACACAGGCATGAATGCTCCTTGACATAGGTTTCTCTGCTGCTCTCTATCCCACTGTGCAGGAGATTTTTCTATGGTTTTTGGTCCACATCCACATCATGGTAACAATAGTCTTTGGCTGAGTCCTCCACTGTGCTTGATTCAGCTCACAGCTAAACTTCTTACTTCTGCTATCTTCTGTGAAAGGTATTTAATTTTTTCATCACCCTTCATGATGAATAATGGGTATTTATTATCTTGAGAAGTTCTCATTTGCATTCAATCTTGTGGCTTARGCTCATCAATAATACTAATTCACACTTACATAGCACATTTCATCTGAAGAACATAAAGCACTTCATAATTGTCAAATGATTAAATTTTACAATATCTCCCAAAGGTAAAAAGAATTTCATTCACAGAAGGCCTGGTCCCTATTGTTACTATGTCTGCATGCTGGGGGTTTTGGGAATTGGCATAAAGCTCAACAGCAAGCTGTACACATAACGCTATGGAAAGATTCATTTCCTGTGTTCAGCACCACACTGGAGAATAATTTCAGCATGTTAAGGAATCTTTGTGCTAACTTGTACAGCAATATTGCATTTAACCCAGCAGTTCTCAGCCATGTTCAAACTCAGTACAAGGTTCAGCGCAGTCCAGGACTAACTAAAGGGTAAAATGAGGCAGATGTTTCAGTTATAAAACCTKTTCAGTCTGAGTTATGTGGCTACTAATAGATTGTATAGATTGGATTCCCTCATCTGTAATAATCTCTTTGAGGTTTCCCAAGTTCCCAAGAAAACTGGGGTGGAATCAATTTTCATGTGTACTCAACATCACCAATCTTTCCTGTCTGTTTTCAAGGCTGCATCACGTGCATCCAATCTTTGGGACACACAAGACCTGCACCTGCAGTTTCTCAGAGCACATTCTCTTTTCCTTGGGAAAGGTGTCAGGTGGAGAGCAGGAAAATTCCACATAAGTCTACAYTAGAAAATTTCTAGGGCTGGGCACTATCACCATTCACCTAAGAAAAAGGGAAAGGGAAGCATTTAGAGGTATCCAAAAAAGGGGAGATCTTTGGTGTAATAATTCATGGGTCCAAAAAAGGAATAAAAAGTAATGGAAAGCATTCAATATAAATCTGATAAAAGCAGCTCCAACAGATCCTCTACAGGCACTCCTGTGCCATGCTGGGTACAGGTCAGGTCACAGCTGAAGTCCCAGAGTGGGGCTGCAGCTAAGCTCCTATGTATAAAATATGGGGTGCATCCCAGCTCCACAGCTCTGCCAAGGCTTCACCTCCCAGAGAGATCTCATTTGGCACAGGGCACAGAAGAGATAGGGACCATCAATCATGATGCAACCTCCCTTGTGAGGTTGTGCAGCAAGATTCTAGATCASGTTTACAAAATCTACAACTAATGAAAACTAAAAACAAAGGGGTTTATTTAACTGGAAAAGGATAGCCTGTCTTTCCAGAAGYGACTGCAAGAGCTGTTCACTTCCATTTTACTAATACTATTGTCCATAATCTTAATTTTGCCCTATAGGCATTACTTTTGACACTATGTTTTTAGTACAGCACAGATGTCTCCTACAGAAATGAGCCACAGGTGAACATCATAACAGTCAGTGAGAGTAAACACTTGAGATTTGGCAATATTCTTGATAATTACATTTTCTTCTTCCTTTCTGTAGCRCTTAAGTGAATAAAATATTCTTTGCATCTATTTTTTTCCAGACAATTGTTTATTTAAGTAAGTAAACACTTACTCCTGCTACACACAATTAAACTTCTTCCTACCCATCTGTGAAATAGCTTATGCTTTCTGTCACAAAATCTATGGCAGCTACAGCAACCTAAACCCAAAAATAGAATTACAAATCCAGAAATATGGAGGGCCAGACATACAGAACATTTCCTAACAATGGCAAATGCAAGTAATTTCCAAGTCAGAATTCACATACGAGAATTGGCTAGGGTTACTTTTCAATCACAAAATCCTGCTTTTTTAATGCCATCTGAATGTCAGAACTTTGGAGTGCCACATTTCACTTGAAACATGTCATTTCACACTAGGAGAGGGACATTTTTCAGAGTTATGCATAAAAGATGTCTCTTCTCCATGGTAATTTATGAAAGAGATTAAGCCTGTGTTAACTTTGCTGTGTAATCACTCGATAGTGCCTTCCCACACTCCTGTGGTGATGAAGCACTAAGTACACAACAATAGCAGAGCAGGTTTTACACCACTACCATACATACAGGAGTATTAGTGCTTGTTGCCATAATGAGCAGTTCTTACAGTGCCAGATTTTGCAGACATGGTACACAGATTTTACCAGCTCATTTACAGAAACTGGTCCATTTTCCTGRCAAATGGCAACTACTTCTCTCAAGGGTTCTTTTTCAGTTCACCATCCCCTTGTAAAGAAATATCAGCAATCCTTTCTCCACTGCTGAGCTCAAATCTACTTCTATCTTCATAGCAGTCATAGTGTCAAAGGAGTGGGAGGCTGATGGGGTTGTACCTTCAGAATATTTTACTCAAAGTATATCCTAATATTCTATTTGAATGAATACCAAGAAAGCTAAAACTAAATGCTGGTTACAGTGTGATACCTCATAAAGAATATAGTCAGTTATTATTCAGCAGTACCTCACAGCACACCCAGACCAGATAGGTACCTATTCCTAAAACTGATCACTCTGTAATCTTCCCAATTTCAATCTGAGYCTGAGCATTACTGAAGAAAAATCCTCAAAAACTCATTCAGTCTGAAGAAAACACCAAACCAAGTATACACAAGACATTAAAAGTAACTGCAGTGGTAAAAAAATGCAGCATTAAGTTGACAAAATAGAGCTGTGAATACAGAATGAGCCCTGTATGGATGTGGCAGGGTGAGTGAAAAGCAGCAGTACTTGGCAGTCTGGTGACCATTCAGTGCCACCTCTGCTCTCCTGCAGCTGCAGCACGACACACAAAGGTGCCACAGCAGCAGCAGAAGGGGAGCTGGTGGAAGGTGACAGCCATACCCCCCTGCTTTCTGCACTGGGCACRCAGTCCTGCCTGGTACATGGTACTRGAATTGTTACATGAAGCAACCAGAACTTTGAAAGACAATTGAGAAGCCAGCTRAAACGAGGGTATCAGTATAATGAAGCCTAAAGGGACACTTTGTTATGTCTTCAGAGTATATTGTGTTGTACTCCTGCAACAGAACACTTTGAACAGGAGAAAGGACAAAATTWTTCTTCTCATTTGCTGAATATCTTGAATTGAATGCAGTCTCTTGGTTAAAAATTCATAAATCCTTAGCACTCAAAATTCTCAGGCAGCCCTACTTTCAGCACACTTTATATTCAGTTGGCCTTATTCTTAAAAACAACCAGTAAAATTCCACTCTACAACCTCTCCTGTGCTAAGGGGTTTTGCAAGCAAAAGCTCCTTGAATCCTGGGTTTCCATCATTTACAATTCAAAATGAAAAATATCTGCCAAAATTAGCTAGCTGCTAATTGTATTTCAACAAATAGGGCTCCAGAGGGTGTGGAGAAAGAAAAGAAAAGTGTGAAGAAAATTATGTGCATTCTTAAATATTTATGCAATGTGACAGAAAAAAATAAGAGAGAAGCAAAAGATTAGCCTGTACATAAGGTTCTCACAGAGTCCAAATCTGAGTGCACACAATGCAGCATTGCACAGTGTCTTGTGATTGATTGTAGTGAAAACTGAAATTGAAAGTCAATGAACAGCCAAGCGATAATAATTTTTATAATTTGTAAGAAAATCTAAATTCACACGAAAAMGAATTTGAGGGAATAACCAATAATTTTCATGGACCTAAAATGTGCTGAGCTGGGATTGATTAAACTTTCTTTGGTACAACACTGACACACTTGATTTTGATACTTCTAAAATGAAACCTTTAGACTTTGCTATATGAAAGAATAAGCTTCATTTACGAACTGACCTGAACTTTAAAAAAAAAAAAAAAAATTCTAGTTCACTCAGGATTTGCCTTCATTTTGTAATTCACCCAATAAGCTGAGGAATCCATTATTCATCCAAGTCTAATAATTATTCCATCAGAATTTAACAGCTAAAGTGCTCTTTATTGCTGTGAAGATTACTGTAGCACTGTGTCTGTTTTACCTATAGCGAACYGAATTAGTGTTTCATTCCCCTTTTAAGTGGAATAGCATATTATTCATTGATTTAGTAATTCAGTGGTTTTGAGTTATCTAATCAAGTGCTCCTTGAGAATATAAAGATGATAAAGTTTTAGAAATTGTAATAAATTGCCTTTGAATGTAGTTATAACTAAACTGAAGTTAGCATTGCTCATTCTAGAGATGTTAGAAGTCAGTAGTTTTCCTGACTGGAGAAAAAGAAAACCCTACAACAATATTTTTCACACATACCTGGTAAGGGGAAAACACACCCTCCTTTCACAACTCCCAAATTCTCTTCGGTGCTTCCTATCTGTGTGTTGTCAGTTAATWGTTTGGAATTTAATTCCTACTTTTGCATTCACTGACAGTGCTGTCTGCTTTTCCTCATACACCATCAGTCACAAGAAGATACAGCAGACCCCACTTGGTCTGTGACCAGTCATCGCCTCCACGAGCAACAATATTATGACCAAACAATGAACCAACGAGGAAATGTGTCTAAAACATAAAACATACTAAAACAAGTATGAATATGGTACTGGAAATCCACAGTGTATCAGAAAAATTAATTCAGTCCTCCAATGTTACAAAACATTGTGGATAGAGAGTATTCATAACATGGTTAGAATCTGCATCTCATGAGTGTTCCTTTCTATCTATAATTCTTGAAGAGCCAATAAATAGCACCTTAGCCTGGTGCCAAAACCAAGGCTATTTAGCTCTTTAGCCTCTTGCAGCACTTGGCAGCACACAAACCATCTCCTTTAAGCAGTTCCAGTTTGTGCTAGTGATTCACTTCAGTGCTAAAGCACAAGAGAAAATATCTGACAGTTTTCATTCTAGCTGGCACAAAATTAAAACTATTAGATTGTTGTTCTATCATAATTTAATCTTAACCACTTTCAAAACTCTCATTAGTCCCTAAATTACCAAAATTMATTTTCCTACTGCAGAATCAAATTCTGCATTTTCTATTCATCCGTGTATAAAATATTTACACCTATGCTCTTGTTTATTTTTAAATATTGACACACGTGCACACATTGCTCTTTGTAACATCACTGACACTTTGTTCTCTTCTTAAGAGAAGGGCCAGCTCAGGTAAAACCGATGTGGATTTCCACACACAGGTGCAGGACAGGTAGGTTTGCTTGGAGCCTACTGCAAGTCACAAAACCAGCATTAGAGGAGACACAAGTGAGATCAGAACCAGGCCAAAAGGAGGCACATGATTCCAGGCAAAACAAGGTGCTGGCTGCTAAAATGCACCATCTTAMTWCCAACTCCACCCTTGAATMATTTCTTCCTGTATGTTCAGAATTKTTTYTTTCTGAGAATACTTGTTATTTGCAGAACAATTTCTGTAGTAATAGAGATTATCAATTCCTGGTCTATCATTTCCTAATGGATTAAGGTATTTGATATTCAAAATTTGTTATATAGGCTGGCTTTTTATTGTACTCCAGGACAATATTGCAGATTGTTAACTCCTCTGGTTTTTCCCTATCAATTAACATTTATTGTGATTCTTCCCTGAGCCAATCTTGAACAGTTGGTGTTTTATGACTAGGCAGTTTCTTCTGTTGTATTTTTTATATGTGACAATGGAAAGCAAAGAAATAGGATCTTCTCTCTAAAGGAAATCTCCTGAGTGATATAAAATACATTGCAACTGCTGCAACAAACTTCATAGAACAGTAAATCAAACATTTTAAAAATTTTAAAGAATATTTGAGAATATAATTTRCAATCAAATAGGTGGCTATAAACCCTCCTCAACAGTATCATGATACAAAGTATCACTCAACATCCATTTAAAAGACGTAGATGTAAGGATTTTAGAATTTGTTGCAATTCCAAACCTTTTCTTTAGAACTGCCTATTTTCCCATTGCATTCACTGCATACAAGCTGCCAGTATCTATTCCACAGGAATTTWAAAAAATGTATCCTTTTTGAGCTGACACTGCACTTATCAAGACTATTTCATCTACAGAGGAACTTATACTGACTTACACAGAACTTTGTGCTGAAAAATCTGTATTATTATTATTTCAGTGTTCTCAGGCAGCCCRGTGACACACAGGAGATTTGTCTCCTTGTCTACATTAACAGCACGTGGTCTGTGAACAACAATAGGTCACGTAAGTATCAGACAGTTGCAGTATCAATGCAGTTAAAACCAGGCAAGTATTTGAGCCAAGGYCCTTCAGGAAATACCTAATCTCTTAAAAAGGCTGCAACAAATGYTAAAAGGTGAGTTTCAGAGAGATTGGCTGTTATGCTGAATACCAATTCATATAACACTTCAGCAGTGTTGTATAAAACCCTGTAAGAGATGCCAACTGGAAACTTGACTGAAGTCAAAAAGAAAGTTTTCAAGACCAATGTGATCAAACAGAGCTATTACCAGCATTCACTTGCTAGTACCTAAGCCCAAACCAGGACAGGGAAATTAAATTTAACTGCAAAAGAACTTCACAGAGAGTCATCATAAACAACTGYATTTGCATTATGAATGGCAACCTCAAATTTACATGCTCCTGTAGTTTGATACACCAGCTATTCAGAACAGAGTGGAAAATGTATTTGCTAAATCACTTGAAACTTTCCAAATTATGCCACTTCWCTGACTTACAGATTTCAAGCAGGAGAAACTACACAAGTAGGGAGCCACTTATGGAGCTCACGCCAAGATGAGCCTTAGCCCTGCAAAGCTTTATTTCTGAGTTACTGTGTCTGATTACTCAGCAAGGCGAGTTTGTGTGACAGTACCAAACTGGGATTTACATCTCTACAATGTCAAAAATCCAATGAAGGCTGCGTGAGCATGCACTCCCTCGATAAGCATGTTACAGACATTTTTCTGAGCCACATGGACATAAGGAATTTCCKTTCAAGACCTAGAGGCCAGTGTTGAAAGAACAGTATTACTACACCAGCTTGTAACAAAAACCAGTACTACAAATGTGAAATAGTGCTCCTTGGCAAGAACAGATGCCATGAGATGTTCTTTACTACTTCAACCCTGAAAGAAATTCAAAATCTGGAACACAATTTCTCATAAAAGCAAATATGAATACCTGCACCATTTCTCTTAGGATAATCTGACCTGAAAATCAAATCTGCATCTACAGTTTCTTAGAGATTCAAGTATATGATGCATCCACAAAATGTTAAAGAGACAGGATCCAAGCAGGCCACACCTGCTCGAACACCTATTGCAAAGGAAATGTACACATTTATTCCATGAAGACCTTCTCTATGTAAAACATTTAAAGAAAATAACATTACTTATCTTGAAATGCATAAACCCCAAAATGATCATGCTACTGACATAAAAATTTTAACACCTTTTAAAGTGGAATTATTGGTTTACACAGTTACTGAGTTGCTACCTTACAATTTAAAACCTCACTTGGAAATAATCAAGGCTMATATTTCAATTATTTGGGGTTTTTTAAGAGAAAGCAAGGTTTTCAAGTCATCCCATTTCTCTGAGACCTGAAGAGTTAAGAAAAACAGCCCATAATKGTGAGTTTTATAATAAAAGAATTGTCAACCCAAATGATCTCAGTAAGGGAAGAATTAAGAAAAGGCCCACAGGGAGATGAGATGCCAGAAATGTAATAGAGGAAACAAAGTCAAAAACCATCAGGGAAAGAATCTTATGTAACTTAGAGCAGTCTGACCTTAATAGCATTGTTTGAAGAGACATTAAAGCTTATTGGTTTTACACCTCAACCTATAACAGCACTTAAATAAAAACAGGTCTTCTAGCACACTCGAGTAGCTCCACTGAAATAATGTTTCTGGGTAGCAGCTCTGTATTTTTAGATATTCTTATGCACTAAAGCCTAGCTCACTTCCTTTCATTAAAACTTACAACCTTCTCCAAGTGTGTCTTATTTTTTGGATGGCAATGAAATGAAGGACCTGGCGAAGCAGATGCCTGTGTGGAGGATTAGATCCCACTTTGTGCCCAGGAGTATAAAAACTGTGTGTTAGCCTTGGGCACTGGCATTACAAGAATGGAATGACAGCAATGAAAACACACCAGCCCCTCCAAATGAGTATTCCATGCTTTGCCCTTCCTGCCACACACAGGTCTGGTTCCCTGTCTTTACCACCACTATCCCTAATGCAGGAGAGTGTCTGTCCATACATCTCTTCCCTCATTATTTAATATACATCCTGCATCACGGTTTTCTTGCTGTCTAAAGCACCACTTAATGTGTTTCCACAGGGTATTAACCAGCTGCATTCAGCACACATAGTGAATTCACTGGAACACCTTATTACCATATTAATTTTTATTTTGTCCTTGCCCTAGTCCCAAACCAGTAGTTTTGTTTGGAATGCCTAACGTGACTTTGGAGCACACTTCTCATTGCCACACAGCCTCCTATCACTGATCTGTTCCCTAAACCTCACTTCTGCCATGCTGGCTCAGTGAAATTTGAACACAGCATCCAGAGGGCAGGGGGGAAAATGCAACACAGGCTCAACTAGCAAAACATTTAATCATTCTGTTATTAAGAGCTGATTAAAACAGGTACAAGAACCATCCACTGAGGAGCTCCCTAAGGGACCTTTTGAAGCAGTCTTATGGTCATCCTATCTGGTATCCATATGGGAGTTTCCTGATTCCATAGGAAAGAAGGAGGTTGCACCCCTTGAATTAATTCTGATTTGTCTCCAGACAAAGTGATGCGGACAAATCTTTCCTCATCATTGGCAGGTACCAGTCTGACTGTTAAGATCTGCTTTACTAGAAAGTAACAAACTTTCTAGTGTTTACTAGACACAAACTCTTGTGACAGAGTTTGCAATAAACAAAACCAAACCCAATCTGCAGGTTGTCTGTGAGATTTCTGACTTTGGCTGGGGCCTCTCTCTGTTCATGTATGATTATTATTCTCATAGGGTACAGTTYTTTTCAGACAGTATTTACTTTCACTGCACAGAAGTCACCAGAAATGTCAGACTCATTCACAATCTTGCATTACATTTGCCTTCTGTAGYCTTACTTYTGCATCAAGAGGTCCCCAWTTYAGAATCYGCATGTTATTACTTGAGTCTAAGGCAATATCATTATATTTTTCCACAGATTTTAGCTTCATTCTTGCCCAATGCCTTCCTTTAATTCTTTTATGCCTCTCTCTCTTTGGTCACAAAAGATTCTTTTTGATCTCTTTCATTTAAATCTATCAGGGTTTCTTCTCCACTGCGGGAGTACAGTACCAGGTTTTGAGAACTCAGTAATTTCTCTGCTACTTTAATGAATCCTAAGTTGCTGCAGGGTGTTTTTGGGGCTTTTTTTTTCTAATTCTTTTTTTTTTAGGTGCATGCCATGGTTAATTGCTGTAATTGTTCTTTTACTCGTCTTATTTATACCCCCACATTACAGTATTTAATTCTAATAACACTTAAATTAGATCACTATGGGTCATTGGTACACCTGCTAAACTGAAATCTTTAGGTCAAAGACTGGAAACTAAATGAGGACTCTACGATCTTGCTGTCCACTGTAAAATTTGAAATAGAATTTATCATCTGACTAGCATGTAATTTCCAACACTTATATAACTCTTTTTCCTTTTTTGCTCTTTTAAGAATCAGAATTAGCCATTTTCTCCACTTTAATACTATTGATTCTTTTCTTTATAGCCTCCTTGAGCTGGTCATTCCTAATTCATTTCCTCCAGCAAAGGCTGCTAACGCTCTCTCCATTTGCTACAATTAAGCTTTCATTAACCCATACACATTTACACCAAATGTGTTGCAGTCTCCTTCCACCAAGCTATAAATGGCTTTCYTAGTTTGCTGCAATACCCATTAGGCAGTGATGACAAAGCTGCAGGTACCACACCACATAATGKCTTGTCTGTATTTCAGCCACAACTTCAGAACTACACTCAGCAGCCATTCCAAATACTATGTCATGATTTTTTTTTATCCCTAACAGAAAATGAAAAAGTTAGAAGAGGATGGGGTCAGGGGTAGAGAACTAAAAACTTAAAAAGCTAAAATAGGAGTGGGTTCTTACTAGATTTTAAGAGAAGGTCAGAAGAGATTAGGGGGTTGGAGTGGAAGAACAAAAAGGCATTGTAAGCAATCTGATTGTGGAAAGGCAGACTTGCAAAAAGCTCTTCAAGAGTGCTTCTCTAAATTAAATGCTCGCACTAAAAAAAACCAAACCAACCAAACAAACAAAACCAAAAACCCAACAAAACAAAATCCTACCACAACACTAACAAACACAAAACCCCATCAAACACAATCCCAAACAAAAACCAACCCCCCAAAACCAAACAACCAAATAAACCAACCCCAACCAAGAATCCCAAAATCAACAATGAAAACTCTTATTCATAAAAAAAAAAAAAAGTGATTATGTGAAAACTAAGGATATGCACTTCCCCCCACAAATGTTCTGGTTTTGAATGTTTCATATATAAAGGAATAGATGAGGTTGAGTCTCCTCTCTGTACTCTATTCAAGACCAGGTATCCAGCCAGTGTTGCAGAAAGTGCCTTCCTGGTCACTTTAGATAAGGCTCTTAATCATCCCAGCTCTGCAAGTAATAACAATAGTCTGCCTTGCAATGGCTGCTCCTGAATAGCAAAGGACCTGAACTTGCTGTTTTATTCTGAATATGAATTGAATCATTTTAATTTTGATGACCCTTGCTAAAAGCATTTTTGCAAATCCAGAATATGCCACAAGACTTCAACCTGTTTGCTTATGCCCCTCTCTATACMTGCGCATGCTTTCCATTGAATCCATTTGTAATAACTCGTATAYAAATTTCTCCAGCTTTGCAGATGCCAATGACAGCAAGACATCGTGGGTTTGCTTTTATACCAGACAATTCTAATTTATATACTGGGCTGGTAAAAGGAGAGAGGTTCCTTGGGAACCTCCTTGGAACAAAGCAGCTCAGACAAACCAAGGCATACATGTGCCTTTTTGCYGGAAAACATGGAAGGAACCACTAACCAAGAACAACCTGAAGATTCTCAGTGCCTGTAGTTATCAGTGCCTAAAAGCAGTGCCTCGCTCTGTTGTGCCAGGATTCAAAAACAAATGCACCCATTCCAACTTTGCCAGCCACTATCTCATTGCAATTGCATTTTAAAACAGCTTGTTGTCATCTGACAAAAATAACAAGGATTACGTCTTGCTCAGCCCCAGAGGATTTAGGCAATGTTTTTTACAGCCAGATTGGGGCTTTTTGTTGTGTTCAGATTGGATTACAGTAATTCTTTGTTTRCAGATTTGCCAGCACCGTTTTTACAGCTCTTGCAGGAACAAAACACAATGAGAAAAATCTCCACTTGAGGCAACAGGATGTCTGGTGTAGCTGCTCTGTATCAGCATTTTCTCCTGCAGTCATTTGAAAATTGCTTTTAGTATTCCTCATTCAAGATTCTGATATGCCCGTGACTGATACACTGGAATGAATATCCTAAATTATAGAGTTCCTACTATTTCCCAGGCCAAGTAAGTACCACACACTGGGAAAACAAGATGCCAGAGAAAAAGCAGCTGTGTAATTTCTTCTAATGCTACAGAATTTCCTTCTTAAATATCCCAAGCTTAGCTTATCTCTATGTATTTCAGAAGTGCTACATCATAATACTCCAAAGGAAAATCTAGGGCAGTTTGTTGGAAACCTCTGAAAACTAATAAAGTARTAAAAAATACTGAATCATTATAGTAATGCACTGGAAATCATAGGGGGAAAACCCCTATTTTATTGGATTTACTGTTGATTCCCCCACTTCAGACCTGCAAAATTCGATTTTTCAGGTAATTTGAATCCCATAGTCTGGACTTAGAGTAAATTTCTACCTTGGAGTCTATTGCTTGGGTCAACATTAAATATTATTTTTGTCTTAGATGTTGGTGTCTTCTCAGAAATACAGTAAATGACTCTGCAGAAAGCTGTTATCTCATTCCCATCCTGATTTACTTGTACTTTGTGCATACTTTGCACTTATGCAAGGGGTTGTAGGAGATGCACAGCAAAGAAGGATATAGTGCCCTGAATCTAATTTTCCTCTCACAACTTGTTGACTCCAGACCTACATGAAAATCACACAGAAGCAGTGAAAGTCAAAGTTTCCAAAAGATTATGTAAAGCCTCATGAAAGCAACAGGTCTTGCACCAAAAGTGCTATTTTTGTTATATCTCAGTAAGACTGAAATATTTAATACATTTGAAAGCTATTACTCTTGCATATGCTTAAGTCTTCCACAAAAACCTGTGCTCCTGAAATCAGTAGCGTAATTCTAAAAATTACACCCTGCTGAGTGATGCCAGGCTTCTGCAGATATTGCTTCCATTGTCTGTACTTGACTGAATTTGTGTTTAAGTTTGTGCTTTGGTTCATTGTGGTAGTTTTTATTTAAATGATCACTCAACAATTATTTTAACAGATTAAAGAATTAGTTAGGTGAAACTCGTCTAAAATTATTTGCATGGAAGTATAAGTGCATTGTACAAAAAGTAATTTAAACAAGGGATTCTCTATTAATTAACRATCTTTGTTTTTACTGGGCCATGAGATGCAAGAATGGTGGAAACKTAGAGATTCAGGGCAAGAGTTGCTAAGTTTCCTGAAAAAGTGAAACATTTCAAGACAAAGTGGTACACAGTGATTCGCAGAAGCTTAAATATATTGTAATTACCCAGGAAGAAAAATGACAAAATGAACTGTAGCCCCACTTGAGCCTTTCTTTAATGAATTTTGGTTTCTTTTTTTGCTCTGTTTTGATTTTAAATAATCCTATTAACAGTATGAAATACCTCATAAATACTCTGGTAATATTTTCACAGCCAAAAGAACAATTTTTTAATATCTTGGAGTACCAGGACAACCCAGGGACCCCTAAAATTTATGGCTGTAAACAGTCTTTCCCTCCAGCTGTAATTAAACAGAATATGCCATAAAATAATACTAATTAGAATTATTGCTTTATGTTGTTTATCATTTGATGTATTCTTATTTATTCAACAGCACATGAAACTGAGCTTACCATGCCCCCTCTCCATAACAAAACACAAACTGAGTCTCTGCCAGAACTAATTTTAGACATGACAGAATGACTAAGAATGGAAAAGGAGGCATTGTTTCAGGGAACCAGTCACAGCCTTCCATTCTAGAGGTAGCTTCCTGCTACAGTTCTGGGAGAATACATGCACTTCTGGAGCCTTAAATAGCATGTGTCTTACAGGGAATTATAAAYGTGATAAAGAAGAAATATTTTCCTGGGGAATTCGCATGTAATTATTTTTCAACAGACTGATTTGTTTAAACTCACCTTTGCCTCTGCTTCAGGCTGTCCAAATCTTATTATTTATTCCTCTAAACAAACCCCTTCCTCCTAAACCTATCACTTTAGGCATTTACATTTTAAAATAAGAATCCTGTTTTTCTAAAACAGCTTCATCAGGTCTTCTCCTCCTCCTCCTCCCTGAAATGCTCCTATCCCAGGCAGTGCCTTGTTCTAACTGCTCTCCACCAAACCCTTGTTTAAAATCTATGCACTAGAATCTAGGAAGGCTGGAGTGGCCAGAACAGCAGAAGAAGATGCTGAGTACCAGCAGCACTGAGCAGGTGTGCACCTGCCTGCCCAGGAATTGCTGCTCCCCAAGCAGGGTGTCAGGACTGGCCAGGAGCACACACTCCTGCCTTGCTAACTGGGCTTTCTACCAGTCTGTTTCTTCTGTCTTTCAAAGCAAGTAAAACACTCAGGTCTGGAATGATATCCTCACCTACTTTACTGAAGCACCTTTTAAATATTTCATGTAATTCAAATGGTCTTTATTACAGGGAAACCTCTCGCTATATAACGACAGCTGATTCATCTTATTTGTCAAGTTAAAAGATTTAAGAAAAGTTATCTCTATATATATTTCTTGGCTATGAGGCTTTTGCTTAGGAAAAGAAAAGAATCTCCCCAACAAGTTACATGTTTAATGAGAGAGAACATTTATTTCTGCAACCTCCCCAACACATTATGTAGGCTGCATCTGAGTAGCAGAATCCCACAAAGCCTTAGCTCTTTAAAATGCAACCAGAAYCCCTTTTGTGCCATGTTTACTTCCCTTTATGAGCAAAAAGGGAGCTGATGGATAGATGCACTGTAAAATATCATTCTAATAACTTTTTCTGTGTGTGACAAAGCAACACTGAAACTGCAACAAAAAATGCCTAATAAAAAGAGAWGAGAAAGAAAAGAAGTAGCAGATTTGTAGGTCACCTGGAGAGGAGGTGTGGCTTCCTTTTACAAATGGAATGTTTGAAGAATGGAACTCTATTAAATGGGACTACAAGTTTCTGTTGGTTTCCTGACTGTCTGCCCAGATAGGCTCTCCTGTTGCAGTCCTATTTTTCCCCCATCTGATTATACCTGTGCATGCATTGCCAAGTTGATAGCGTAAGCAAATAGAGACTAATGTTTAGCTCTTCATTGTGGATGAAGAACACCCCACAATGTCTATGGAACAAGATGATTCTTTGTCTTCCTTCTCCTTGCAACATGTGGGATTGATCTCCTGGCATAAGTAAGTACTGGCAGAAGCCAATGCCTGCCTGATGCACACTGAGCTGCCAACAAGCTCTAAAACTTGGCTGGTAGCAGAAGCAGGTTGCTCAAAGAGCAAARAACTGAATTCATGAAAATGGTGAAGCTTCTGTACTGCTCAGTTCTCCCCTGGGTCCCTCTGTTGTTTKGCATATTAATCTCTATTGACAGTTTTGTAGCTCCTATCACCTTCCAGATTCCTGCCATCCATAGTGTGCCAGTTCCCTCACAAGCTGTCACAAACTAGCAAGTAACCTTAGGAACATAATTCCATCACAAAACTGGGGGGGACAATAAACTGCAGCTTGGTCTCCCTTCCTGCAGGACAGATGTGACCTTGGTCCCTTCATCATTTCATGTTCATCATGAGAGTTGCTTTCTATTCAACCCAAACCTCTTGATGGTTCCTGCTGCCTACAGTTTGACTCTCACCCCAATTCATCAGCAGTGAATGTGTGGCTCATTCTCAAACTCTGCCATAAGCYACACTAGCAAGAGCATCAACTCAGCCAGCTCGAGGTATTCACCCTCTGAACTCAAGGCCAGTTACTGAGGAAACTCTGGGCACATCTTTTGTGATGCTATAACAAACTTACTCAAAATAAAGCTTTCATCTTCCCCCCAAAAATGAAAAAGGTAACTGAAYTTCTGATTATACAAAAAAGAAATGAGACTTTTTAGCTGGCCATCCTAGAAGTGTTCCCACTGTTAGTGACAGCAGCTTTGGAATTTACAGGCCCTCTCTGACAAAGCAGCTCCAGTCCTGCCACAGGCTGTAATTTAACCCAGGTTGCCAATAAATTAATCTGAAATGTTCATGTGATGCTCCCCACTCAGGCCAGTTAAAGGAGGCAAAGGAGATTCTGGGGGCCTTCAGTGCACTTCCCCCTAAATCCAGTAGTTTGTTTTTATTGGCTGATAAGACAATTCCTGAGGGAGGCACCTAACAAATAATTCTTTCATATTGTTCATCTGACTTTTTTTTTCCCCCGTAACAAATACAGAATGTGTAAATATATCCAAATTAATGRAATAAGAGTCACATAAGTATTCTTTGTTAATTAATTACTGAGGCTTTTTCTCCATTTACACTTTAAGCAATTTACAGGTCTGTAAAAAGCATTCACAAAAGTTCATGTAAATAGAATGCTTTACATGATTTATATTAACATCCTATCTGTGTATATATAAAAAACAAGTAATTAGAAACAGAGCTCAAGGTCACCCTTTATGGTAGAYGYATTTGCAATTAAAATTACTTCCATTTTTCATTTCTACTTAATTTTGTAATATCTTCTCTTTAATTAAAAACAACTATGTACCATTTGTTTTAAAATAGGTGTGCCTCCAGATCAGTCTGAAAACTACCTGAACAACACAGAGAATTATTGTGATTAATGCAAAAGTGGGTTTTTTTCAACTCAAATTGCACAGAAGGTTTAATTTAGASCCAAAATTGACTTTAAAATATTCTATAAAGCAAAACTTACCTTGCTTTTTTTTTTTCCAAAACATTTTATCTTGACCTGTCTTCCACCTAAGTTAGCACTTACAAAAATAACATTTCCATGGTAACTGTTCTTTTGCTTCATTTTTAGAGATGCTGAGGAACCTCAGCTACCACTGACACCAAACAAATCTGTGTATGCTTCACACCCCTGAAATTCATATTGCATATATTTTCCAGTACAGGCGCTCATTTTTTTGTTAATTCTTTTTCTCTAAATTTCAATTAATATCTGTCCCTGAAAAATATTTGGGCTGTGTAATCTAAACTCTCCATGCTTGACAGCTGACAGAACTGGTAAGTAGAACAAAAACATCCTCRGTGCTCAGTGAGAAGTCAGAGTTAGATGCAAATAAACTTTGGAGAATGCAACAGGAGATGGATTTGCATCCTTCGAGACTAAACAGCTGCAGAAATGTGTCCTTAAATTCTAGAGCAGAGAGAAAAACCTAATCTAAAAACCATAAAGACCATAAACCCACTTTTTAGTATCATGCCCCATGGTTTAACTACACACATTCCCACACAAGCCAAAGCTGCCTTGTGAAAGMACTCCCTAGAACAGACAGGAATTGCATTCCAGTGCTTCACTCATGATGTGACTGAGTACACCCCAACAGGCTGTAACCCTTGTTCATGCTTAGTCAAGATATTTTATGCTGGAAAAGTGGTYATGGACTGCAGAAACAGTATTAACTTGGTTCTCATGAGACAACACAATGCATTTCATAAGTGACAAACAAAATAGGTGTTCAGTGTGGATTAGAACAGTAGGTGCATTGCATGGCAGGCCCATAAATACAGGAAAATACAACCCAAATGCTCCTAACCTGAGAGAATCCTTTAGAGTAGCTGATCTCTAAAGGAGCTGTCAGAAYATAGATTAGTTTCATTTCTTTGAAAATCTGTAGGAAAATGTGGGATGAGAACTTGATCTCATAATGTATTCCAATTCCCATGGAAGACTTGGGTGACTCTTCTGTTATTTCCAGTCAATAAAAATGTCTTTTTTYAAAAATCAGGTAAAAAAAAAAGAAAAATTACTGAGTATTTTGTAGTATTTGTAACTGAAATTATCCTTCTTTTCCCATTTTTCACACAGGAAAAAACAGTAGAGGACCAATAATCAGCAAAAGACCAAAGCCATTTATCCAGTCACCTTCTGGACCATATTCCACACAAACTCCATAAGTAACACAGAAAGAATGGGACCACTTCAAAATGAAGGGCTTTTTTCCCAGGAAAAGCTACAGGATGAGCCTGTCAGCACTGGAAAGTTTTTCTTGAAGGTTTCATTTATCAATTTAGARTGAAGGTGTTTGTATATGGGGCTTTGTTGCATTTTAGTTCTTAATGAGTGGAGAGATACTGGAAAACAAAATGTCAATATCTAGACAATGTCATACGTAATTTCTGTAGGCTAGCACAGCTCTTTCCCTGAATAAGGCTGATTAAAAATTAGGTACATTTTGCATGATCTTTACCAAGGGTAATTCAGTGTATCATCCAGGCCTTGTCTCTCAACAATAACGCAGATCTTTTACAAGTACCAATTAGGAGGAAAAAACAGAAGCAAAACAAACAAAAAACCCAAACCACACACACTACTCTTTTAAAAGTGGTACATTTAAGTCCATGAAATTTTTGATGGACTTAAATTTCTACATTCATGTTTCATCAGATAGATTAATTATTATTTGGCAGCTTTGCCACTATTGCACTTTTTGTCATAACTGTAAAATTAATTGTGGTATGGAGAGGCCTGTGCACTTTCAGGACTACTACAGCATTGCAGACAACTGCTCTTTACTAATAAACCACATCCTTTAAACCATTTTAACACATAAAAGGCACATTTCCTTCTTAGGACAACTCTAAACTTCCTCCCTGCATCACTCAGACTCACAAACAGCTGTTCAATATTTCAAATTGATTGGCATTCATATATACATATTATTATATATAACTTTATACATTACATAGGATATTGTGTGTATGATAATTATGTCCATTACATAGGATACATTACACATCTCTTCACTAATATATAGGGATTCTTTTCATGTGCTCATTTCCCTGTCCCTTTATGAAAAATATCTTGGCAAACACTTTTATGGAATTGGATAATCTAAATACTTAAATGAACACTGAAAAAAAATCCAATGATTATTTCTTTCAATTGTTAAACATCCCTTCATAGAGYACATTTTCTTYTTATTTCTGCCTAATTTGCATTATTTTTTATAAAGAACTCCAATGGCAATTGGAGTTGGGATACCTAAACAAGATGTAAAGAATAGGTATTTTCATGCAGTACCTGTTACCCCGCCAGGAATCCCAAACCACATTGCCCAGGCCTAATTAAACTGCCTGTATGATGGCATGCTAGTATTTCTCAGGTACACTTCAGTTAGTTTTAAAATGTATTCCTGTTTCAGTGTTTTAAAAAAACAATCTGTTGCTTTCAGTGTTTTTCCCCAATACCTTCAGAGGTATTTAGTYTGAAGTAAGGTGACACAGAAGGAGTTGCATGAGATCTCCTGACTCTTAGGGTCACTGTGGGCCGTGACCCCCTCAGAGCACCCCTGCCAGGAGTGTTTGACTGRCACAGCAATGCAGTGACATTCCTGGGATTGCCACAGTGTGGAGTGGCTGATTCATCCTGGGACTAYTTTCTCCCTGCTGTTCCCTCCTCTTCCATCATCCCTCACTGCATCTTCACTTGAACCACTGAGACTCCTTCCCTTCCCCCAGACTCTCTCTCCTCCCGCTCATTGCCTCACATATTTTACCTTTCCCTTCAATCCAAATCACCATCTGCTGCTCGGGTCTCTATCCAGACAGCAGAGCTACATGTGCCTGGAATCATTACAACCTGCAGAGGGTAGCTATATATTGCAAACAGATATGACACAGTCAAGAAATTCATTCCTCGTGTGATTAATCTGGTAATCAATGTCCTCATCGTGGGAGCCTTTGCATCTCCTGAAGGCTGCTGCCCACACACCTCTGCTCACCTGATTTCTCCCTAATACAATTCCATAGTCTAATACAGAATATACTTAACAAATAAAAGGAAAAAGTGAGCATCTAAGAGGTTTTCTAACCCACCAATTTTACAGAAYKGGGATGGAGAGCCATCAGAAAAATAAAGGGAGAAAACACAAAGGTAGGGGGTAGGGACAGTAGACTGACACCATAGTTTGTGAAAAGCTAAAGGTAGAGATTACCTTACCTGGATTATCAACAACCAGGTGGAGAAGGGTTTTTAGTGGGTTGGGCCATTAGCAAGCAGCATTTTATATTGCTGGGTATGACTGTAGGCATTCTTTTTGTTAAAAAGGAGTTTGGGTAGCAGTCAATTGAGTGCCAGATACCAGAAATTGGAGCAGTAGCACTGAACTGTACAATACAGAATGTAAGCATGTATACCCTTCAAAGTGCCCCTGAAAAATCTGCCTTTTATTCTCTAGCTACTTTAAAGATACCTTTAGAAAATGGACTGTAAATTCTGAGAAAGACCGAGGAAGGCTATTCTACTCCCTGTACAGGAAGTTAGTTCTGCCACTACCCTTTTCCCCAAAAGACACATGCTAAAATAAGTTCTCTCTTTCCTCATCTGATAAAATTCTGAGATAATGAAAGATACTGCAAGGAACCCAYGATACAAGAGAACTCATACAGCAAAACAATGTTACTGTCAAGTAGCAAAAATAGACATGTTCTCCTATATACCTTAAAAGTTGTTTTCTGAACTCACCATTCCCTAGGTGTRAGAATTACATTTGCCAAGTTTATCCTGGAAGACATTAAATATATATTATATCCCTCTCTATTTAATGTAATCTTGGACTACAATGATGAACAGCCTGGCTCTGCAACTTCTACCACTTACCACACTCACACCAAAGCACAGAACTGCAGGAAGTTGATGAATTCCCATGCAGTATTCAGCGTAGTTTGTTTTATTAGAGAGAAAAAAATAGTCCTTGTCTCCCTTTCTTTGTAAGTATTTGCTRTAACTGATGTGTCTGTGTGTACCCTGATTTCATTCACAGAAGCAGCTTGTACTGCCACTCTTTAGGTAGGAAAATGCTTAATAATTGTAAAGAAAACCCCTCCRTTTTCATCTCACAACAAAATAATAATGGATAATTTTAATTGTCATTTCAAATAAGCGTGATATATCTGTTACCMTAGAAGTTTCCCTGAACTTTAAGGTGATCCTTGTAACAATAACAYCATGAAATACTATTTCACAAACACAAATCACTAAAGATATCTACGTTCCAAGGTACTTAAAACCTTTTTCATTCTCCATGTTTGTAGTTAGCTCTACCCACATAACATTCATGCAACAGTAGYGTACTTGTCACACTGCACTGTAATATTCAGTACAAGAAAAAAGGGTAATCAGGATGTACCTGTCTTCAGTTCTGCTTTATGCAGAAAATACATGGACCTTTGTGAATTGTTTTAACCTTGAAATGCAAAGTTATAAATAGCTATTTTAGAAAGCAGATGCAGTAGATCAGGAAAGGGGCTGTGTGAAAGAGGCAGTCACTAACAAAGGAACATCCTGCAATTTGATCGTATCTGCCAGGGAGAGTAACTGCTATTGAATATCACACTCTGCTGTCTCACAGGCAGCACACCAGCCTGAATGGGTTTTATTAATAGCTTATTAACCTGAATATTGCAGACATATCCAAAGATGTGTCCTCTCCATTTTCCTGTGCCTGTGTTGAAGGGGATAGCAAAACCCATTTTCTGTAACAATATAAAATATCCATGTGCTTGTGCTGAGCACAACTGGCTGAAACRCTGCTGACCTACATAGGATTAGTCCTATTGTGCTAGCAGAGACTCAAAGATTCAGGGGGAGAGGAGAACCATGGGGAGGGGCAGGTTTGGAGACATGCAGAAAATCAGTTGACACAGAGACATTTTYATATTGGAATAATGCAAGTAAATTTGCTCACAGGATTATATGTTACCTCTCTTCTAGTAGAGAAAAAGATAGACCTAAAAATTGAGAAACAAGAATCCTTGCCTTTCTCTTACATCTTCAGAAAGGCCATTCACTACTTATTACAAGGTTTTTTTCATAATATGCACTTGGATTGTAAGTGGGGCCTGCAAACTGGCCAAATAGGCCCTGAGAAATCAGAGGATCATGTGTTTCTCTCTTAATTTCCAGGTGGTAACAATCTGTGTAAGGAAAGCACTCACATGTCTCCCAGTACCAGATTATCCCCACGCCTTGCAGCCTGTGATGAAGGTAACCTGCCCATGCCTTTGCTATCCCAGGAGAGCCTGTTGCTCTCATTCTGCCATCCTGCAGATCCAGAGGCAGCTGAGCACCTGGCTTACTGATATCACAAACTTAGCTGGGCTGGGAGACTTCCTCGTGGAGAATCAGAATGYTGTGGCAGTGATGTCTTTGTGGTASCCTGCATCCTTCAGCTCCCTTCCACAGCTGAGTCCCACTGACACAGCAGCTCTGTCAATGTTTCACATCCACAGGACCATTCCTGTAAGGTGGATAGCAAACTTCTCCCTACCTTATTCTTCTTAGCCACATCATTTAACATCCCTGAAATGTAGCTTTTCAGCTTGGGAGAACTTCCCTCATAGAACCAGATACTGAACGGAATTCTAATTATGCAAATCTCACTYGTGTTGACATTTTGTTCAATTTTTTATTGCTCCATTATTTGCCCTTTCAGAAGTAAGTTTTTTTATGGACTAAAGAAGTTTTAGCTCCACTTTGAAAAGTGAGAAACAGGTAAAAATTGGGCCAATTTACTTTAGCACTGTAGATTTGCGCAACAYTTAAATCCCCAGGTTTATTCATATGTATAGAGCATGGTTTTGCCTTTTATTTTTGCATTCACACCTCTGTATGTATAGTACAGCAGATCATATGTGCACTATACTCTAAGACAATCTGTGCTTTTTCTGTATTTCCTTTCAGCTTCAGTCTGAACAAAGTTTCCATCTGTTCCTGTGGCTGTCAGCCTGCAGACATTCTAATTTTGTGATCACCTCTTCTCATGTATTCCTCATTTCTCCTAGTGTTTCTCCTCCMTTTCTCAGAAAAGCCTATATGCTTCTGACATCTGCTCACCACCATTATCTTTTATGAACTCCCAGGCAAAAACCCATTCAGAGATGCTGTCAAAGTCAACTGCTCTGTCAAAATATTACACCTGGCATGTCTGACAGCCTGAGTGTGCTGACCTTCATTGTCTCAATGTCCTTGAACAATATCTTTTTTTTTCACTGCTCCAGTACAAACTAACTTTAGCTTTTCTTAGACAACAGCATGACTTAATAGAATCCACTAACCATTACTGAACTGACTGCCCTGCACATGAGATAGGAACTAAGGCAACCCTTATTTAGTCAGTGAGAAATTCAGCTGAAATCTAAGTATTGAAACTAAAATAGTCCTGCATTTTCAAATGAAGGAGACTGAAATGTCTTTTCCCAAAATCACAAGGTGTGACTGAATTCAGATGRGACTTTGGACACTTCAAATCCCAAGATGCTTCCCCACACACAGGACCAATTTTTYAAAACTTACACTTTTGCTCTGCTAGGATCCAAACTGAAGGTTCATTCCTGAAAGGAAGAAAGCCACCTCATTTATCAAGAAAAGAGCCTGGAAACAAGAGTGTCCACCATCTTCCTGGAATATATTTATCCCATACAAAATAAATAAAAAGTTCCATTAAATGTCCATAAAGCAAGTAACCTCATTCACTGCAGAAAAACAAGATTTGGCAACTTTTGTTACTGCTGTATCAATATCCCTTCAACACTGTTTCTCTRTCAAAGTTCTAAACACAAAAAGGCACGAGGGCCTTCCTCCATATTCTCCTACATTTCCATAGCTCTGGGATTAAATGGTGYATAAACTGTAAGCACTTCATTTGCAACTGTCAGGCTAATGAACACAGAGCTGCAGAATATTTCTCTAACTGGAGGTCTAATTAACTCATAGGAAGTGATATTAAATGATCCCATGGCACTTGGGCACTCTTGGGACTTATAGAATTTAACATGATTTTCACCTGTATTACCCAGAGCAGCTGCCTGCATTTTTGTCATCTTAAGACAGAACGTTTATTTTAAGAGAGAAACAGTGTATAATTTCTATCATGCATGCAGAAAATTGTCAGGCAATGCTTTTTAACAGAACCAAAATTGAGTATTCTACTCTGGGAAAACTGGTGGGTTGCCTTTTGTTACTAGAAAGAAACTTCCMTTTTTCAAGTGCACAACTAGCTGCACTAGGATCTTCTGAAGACTTCTGAGGATCAAGACTTTTCTCATGCTTTCAAAGATACTTGAGTTCAGAAATGTGAACCAAAATGTTTGCTAAATTGTGATTATCACTATGAAAAAGAATATAAACCCTATACTGAAGGTAGATCGTGTTATGCTGGCGATTACTCCTATTTACACTTAAGAGCTGTATGGGTCCCATCTCCTCTAATGTGGAAAGTTCAGCACAGCTTTTTCAGTTCTTTTAATTTAACTGTTAAGGAAGCAAGGATCCCTTTCAGGAAAAGAAGGATAAAGAAAAAAAGAAACTTATGAAAGGGGGGAGGGGCAAAAATGGAAGAGGTTTTTTTTTTTTTTAACGAGTGGGTTCCTTAGGAAAGAAAAAATAGAAGGACAATTATTCTCTTCTTGTAGGAAACAATTTCCAATTATGAGCTATCAGCAGGAACCTCATTTGATTCCTTATTGCTATACAGTGTTGAAAAGACCAGATTTACTGCAACTGTCAATTGTTTGTTTTTACCAAGTTATAGCTTTCTCYACCTTTTAAAATGGACTTAAGTGAGGAAATCAGCTGTAATGCATTGCTGACTGTGGTGTGTAGTTGAACCATCAGAGTAAATATTCTAATGAAGACTTGAAAAACAAGCTGCAGTATCAGTAATGCAGTAATCATCTTCAGGTTGTCTGCTTTTTTAAATCCAGTTTTCTTCACTCAGGGGACTTTTTCAGGAGGGTTTTACCAAAATCATTTCCTGAGTCTACAGGAAACTCTTAATTACCTAACCTTGATTTTAACCATTGCTAAAAGATAATCAATTTCATCTTCCAAACAAAATAAGTTAATTTAGCTCAGAGAGTGTGTCTSAATATTAATTGTGTCTTATTTACATATTCTTCATGATTAGCAGGCATGTAATAAGGGAAAAAAAAATTAAAACAGCCCTTGAATGMATGGAGAAAAAGAAGGAAACAGAAAACCTTCTAAGGAATGGTTAAGAAAACTGGGTAGGTGAAATTGCAGTACTCCCTGCACAAAGGTTTTGACCACAACTGCATACATTTGTTCTGTGTTTGCAAATATATTTRGAAAAATACCATCCTGCATTTATGTAAAAAGATATCACTGCAGCACTGACAGCAAAGGTTATCTCATTAGTCAAACCCCTGGCATTCCAGTCTCAGGCTATCTTCAAAAAGACATCTATGGATACATGGAACACACCATAAATACATGCAATGAATTATGATTTTGTCACAAACCATCCCAAGAGCTCTAGTTTGTGTAAATATATTTCATTTCTCTATGGAAATATACACATGTCTAATCTGATGGTTCAGATTTGCACATTTCTTAGCCTCTCTACAGTTTGACAGGAATCAGCACCACAGCACAGCTCTGACCTTAATACAGTGACAATGTAACCCTGCTCAGAAGTAACACTCTTATCTGACTGCAAGTKTGTGGATGGAGCTGTCTTTCTCACGGCAATTAGCTGAGCTATCCAAGTGTCTCATTCATGTCATCTCATCTCATTCACCACGTAAGAGTTTTCAGCCTTCCCGAAATTAGTGACTTTGGRACCAAACAAGTTTTGTATTACACAACATATAAATTGTGTAAATCATAAAGCATTCCTATTGGTTTCTATATTTACATATACATGTATTTACAAAAGCTCTGTGCTAAATATATTAAATACTTAGCCATTCCTCTTCTTCAAAGTCTTTGCATTGTTTTACAGATTTGGCTTTTGAGAGATAACATAACAAATGTTTTTTCATGACTGAGAATATCTGTAAAAATCACATCTTCCATAACCATTTCCCAGTTAACTATTCTGCTTAATAAATCAAAAAATAGACTAGATCAGTTCAACTGGCTATGAYTTTATAAATTTCTCTTGCCTTTGAATTATGTTTAATCTGGATGTAATRTTTTTCTCCCTCCCTTACTTTCCTTCTATTGTAGAACTCAATTTTCAAGTTTCAATGATTTCACCACAGAAAWTAATACAGCCTAATACAATAAGGTTTTATTAACCTTTATTGTTCTAAAGCCTACATCTGAGATGAAATCCCAGAGCTTTAACTGTCAAAGGTTAAATAAGTGATTGCTGTTTCTCATGGATATCTGAAAGATACTCAGTTGTATTTCCCCTCATACACACACTACTGAAGGAAAATACAGMTCATAATAACTGGAGATAGAAGAATTTTAAAAACTAATCTCTGGTGCAGTATTTTTTTTTTAGGAAACTAGACTAATTTAGAGGGGAAACTTTTAAAGTTAAATAGTTTTGTCTTGTCTTCTCTTGCCGACCTTATGTAAATTTTTCTACTAGTTTACTCAGCTAAAACTAAACAGCAGCCTTGCACTACATTGTGGGAGACAGGTATGATATTTCAGAAGTGATTTCCTCCTGCATTATCACTGAACCACGCTGAATTTCCATGGAAAGCATAGCACAGCCTCTTGTTTTAAAAAGGAACAACTGAATGGGTCCTTGCCCCAGAAAGGTAAAGATCTACACACATAATGATCATAAAACAGTTTAACCTGTTTCCTTCTTGTTTTGCTGCAAGWTCTCCAGTGAAGCCACAGATAAAGTCTAAATCAGGACTGATAGAAGACACTTCTTCCAACACAGAATCAGAGCATAGAATCCTCTTCTGAAAGTAAATTTCTCCCTCTACTTTTATAAAGCACAGACAGAAGATGAGGCCTGCAGTAAGGAGGCCAGGAGAGTTAATGAAGGCAGGGTAGGGGTTAGGGAGCACTTCCTAGGCAGGAAACCTCGAGTCAAACCTGATTTCTTCAACTGAACTGCTTTTTGAAAGTGGCCATTTAGAACAGGGCCATAATTAGAGGCTGCAGAACAGCACAAACCTTCTGGTCTGTGTTTTGCCACATATCACAGTAATTCACAAACCAGCACAATAATTTCATTGGCTTTGGGTTGGGTATGCTAATCTTCCTACCACTGATAAGATACAAGTGCAACTTTTGGGCATTTTAATCTGCAAATTGTTGCCACCTGGAGCAGAATAGAGGCAATCTCTGCAGCCAGAGAAAATGTGTTGCTGTCTGCAACACATTGAAGGGTGCAAGGAGGGACAGGAGAGTCTTGTTCCCGATCAAGCCATCAGCAGAATTCCCAGTGATGGCAGCAGTGCCAATCTTCAGCTAAGAATACAGTAGGAATTCTTACCCAGTGATACAACTAGCACTTCATTAGACAAGTCCTAAAGTACACATTGATCATATTTTGATTTGAAAAATTTCATTTTTCTTATTTTGAAAAATTCAGTCATCTTCATCACAGGCTGCAGCCTGTAGCTTTTATGTTTCTGTTTTCTTAATGAAAATACTCGAAAACTATGCAAAAGTGAACAGACTTCCATGTGTATTTCCTTGTACTGAGAATCCAAAATAAATTGATGAAGGTTTCTTCTGCTCATTAACTTTATTTCATTTTCTAAGTATCAGCTTCTGCTTCATAGGCTCAGTGCTGCAGTATCTAAATGAGGCGTGGAAAGAAAACCCCTTGCCTTCACAGCATGGCACAGGTSATGCTCCTTTGCAGAGTGCCAGGTTGGGATTCCTGCAGCAGAACCAACCAAACAGGCTGCCCAGTGCTGGATGAACTGCACAGCAGAACAGGGCTCAGAGAGCAGGACCACAGGCACTGCTCTCCCTCATTTGCTATTTGTAGCAGGGCCAAAAACAAGGGCAGGGCCTGCAGGCAAAAACTGCTGGATATTCTTTCTAAACACTCTGAAATTAAAATGGACAACACATGGACTTTGGCCTGATGACCCTTTGCTACAGAAAACAGGTACTGTACTCTTCTGTGATTCTGACATTTGATCTCTCAGGTGCTAGGAGCTCTGGGAGAAGCTCTGCTTTGTCCTGCTCCTTTCGTGGTAAGAATGAGGAAAAAGGCACGCTCGGAACAAGACAGAGAAACCACCAACAAAGAGACTAGAGAATAACAAGTGATTTCCTAGGAACTGCTAGGAAATTTAGACTAGAACATCAGAAGTGTGGTAAGCACTAGGTGAGAAAAGGGGGAATGGTATACATCAAGATGCAYAGACATTAAGCAAATTCAATAGTAAGGAAGGAGCTAAAAAGAGAAGACTGTTTTTGAATATCCAAGAAGTTTTTTCCTTTAAAATTCCACAAAGCTTGACATGGGTTAAACCATGCATTCATACAATTTCAGGCTGAGATAAAAAGTAAAGTTACTTAGAGTATTATTGGCTTTATTGGCACCATGTTCTGACCAGCTGAGTTAAAGCTTCTCGTTTGTGTCCATGTGTATGCATATACTTACATTTGCCTGTAAATCAAAGACTATTAAAAAAAAAAAGAAACTCATTAATAAATGTTTCTCGTATCTCTGGACAGCTCTTTTAAATCAGGTGAAAGATTTTTGGATTAAGTAATGTTCATGAAGCAGGCAAGCATGAACTCAGCTGCCTGTCACAACAGGGAGTGAGCAGATGGGCGATGCTGCTGTCCTGGGGTGGAGAGGTCCCTGTACACCCTGAGGTGCTCACTGAACAGCCAGCGAGTGAGAGCACTGTCAGTCCCAGCAAGGGGCAATTTACAGGCACTCAGGTCTGCAATGATTCCTTCTGCTCACAAAGTCTCAAACTAGAAGTTACACAAGTAGTCAGACTGGGCAATCACAATGATCTCTCCAGCATTACAAACTATAAACAGACAAAGCACTCAGCAATCTGTTCACGTTGCCAACTTTTTCTCTTAATTCCTTTTGATTTTTTTCTTTAATCTGCTACAACCAGTTGTTCAAATCTCAAACACATACACATCTCTACTTCATTAAATTTATAGCTTGTGTTTTTCTTTCCATCCAATGCCAACCTGATGCTACTTTTTTTCTTTAGCTTTGCTTTGTCAGCTCACATTCCTTTTTAGGTGGTGTTTTTTTTTTTTTTTTTATGTAAGGACATGAACAAAGGTGTCTCTTTATCTACCTTTCATTATTTAAGCCATGCCTAGACTTGAAGCTTTCCATAAAACAAAAGCTGAAGTTCAGTAACTTTGAATCAAATGTTCCATTGCTACAGGGCTTATGAGGCTGGAGTCTTTCTAAGTGCAGTACAMAGCTGTCTTGAGTAAATTGTACTTTTGCAAGAATTATTTCATTGTTTCTACCATTAGGGTTTCAAATCCTCATTGTTGTTCCTGTGTCTGATTAAAGTAAAGTAATATTTCAATGATTTCTTATACCAGACTTGTAGTGCTTTCACAACTGAAAAAAAATCTGCAAGGGACAGGCAGTATTTTCTGAATTTTTAAACTCAACAACAGACATAGATTAAAAAAAACAAAAAACCCAGCAACAATAACAACCAACCAACCAACCAACCAAAAACCCTCCCCCAAAAAACTTCAGCAAAAACACAAACCACCCAACACTGGTGGGAAGACTGCCTGCATACCTAATAGAGCAAATGGAGCCATCTAAAAAATGATCAGAGGAGGTAAATATCCATTAAGCAGCACTGTCTGCTTTTTGCTGTGTCTAGTTCTGAGAGAAATAAGCAGCTGCCTAAGGCTTAGAATATCTAAGACAAGATATTCTGCTACCATCAGTCTTTGCTCCCACAAGCCCCACATTTTTTCCTCCTTCTGCCAACACTAAAGCAGGTACTCGTGATGTGAGGCCACTGCTGCTACT
Organism: Alauda arvensis; assembly: GCA_902810485.1. Lineage (NCBI taxonomy): Eukaryota > Metazoa > Chordata > Aves > Passeriformes > Alaudidae > Alauda > Alauda arvensis. Next base: position 297,932 of record CADDXX010000407.1, on the reverse strand, counting down.
GACAGTACTCTGTACAATGTGTGTGGTGTGCACGTGTGCACATGGGTGAGAAGAGATAATAAAGCATTCTAATGCCTTTATGAAATGACAGCTTTTAAGCTTTTCTGAATCAAAACTGTCTTTAAAAAGAATAGAATATTTTCAGAGCCATACACTACCGTTTTTGTCATGCTCTGCTTCTTACTAACGTCCACTTGCTTCATAAAATCAATAATACAATGTATACACAACCATGGGTCAGAGTGTAACAGCATTCATGCACTGCAAAGTAAAAAGCATTGCCCAAAGAAGCAATTAAAAACAGCCTTTCTACAGAGATACAAGTTGTGGGACAGCTGACCTCATTTTGAGCCAGTTAAACAGAGTTGTATTGAAATGCAAATATGTTGATTGCACATGTGTTTCTGTGGATACCTGTTAAAGAAATTTCCTTCAAAAGCTATTAAAGAGTACATTGGTTTTGCATCGAACCATACATGAGACACAATAGGCTCTGTTAAATAAAGATAAAGGAGAGGAATAACCTTGTTAAAGGCATGACTGTATGAAATRAGGTTGTGCATTTACCACTATTTGACTTGTAGAAATTACAACTTGTAGAAAAATGGTGGGGATTAATACAGGGGCTGCTAAATTCTTTTATACTTAAACCACTGTTCATTTTGGTTTTAACCATTTTTTATTTCCATTTCAGTGTTTTGAAGGCCTTCATTTAGTATATGGCAACACAAGTTCAGTAAGCACAAGCCAGCAGGAAGGCAATAACCAGGGTAGGTGTGTTATTTGAACTCTGGCTGTAAGGGCTCACTGGGACTTGGTGGCCAATGGACAGCAGTGAACAGTAGAGATTTGCAGGTACTTGGGAGGACATCCAAGACATTTTTGGAACTTCATTTAAATCCRGTTTACATAATAATTTCAACAGAGACAAATAACAAAACAGGAGGAATCTCAATGACTTCCCACTGAGGCACAGTCTAACATTTTTATTCATAGGGGTGTCATGAAAAAAACCCCAGAGCAACAAYTAAGATCAGGTTGGAAGAAAAGCAGYTTATCACTACAGCTATAGGAGAGAACACTGGGCAACAGTGACAGAACTATGACAAAATGGGCAGTTGCAGAATTTATATATCTCTRGATTATTTAACTCCTTCACCAAAATTCAGCCACATAAGCTGAATATGATAATTAACATGAGCAATTGAAAACCTCCAGACAGCACATCCATTTCCAAAGAATCCTCTCCCTTTACATAATCCACCGTGTTGTTAATTAAATTGTGCTGACTGGCAAGACCATTAGCTGCAAGTTTCTAAGCTAACAAGGTCTCCTATGGGATGTTAACTGCTTTGCTTCCATGGGAGACAAGACTGAGATTGGAGTATTCCAGCTGGGCTCTCTATGTTTCTGTAGGACATGCATCTTTTGAGGGAGATGCTCCTTCTTATTATACTTTTTTCTAAGGTTCTGAAATCTTGGTAGTAGGTGAGACCTACAGATAGCTCTGAAAAATAATTATTGCCCTGATATAAATTCCCACTACCATTTAGTCCCAGGAAATGGGTTTTGCACTGTGTGTTTGAAATACATCCTTGTTCCTTTTAACAACAAATGATTAAATAAATGAATGAATATTGAAGATGGAAACATTTCCCAGCAAGAGCTTACAAAGATTTATGTTATAAATTAAAGTTTTTGAGTCCCTGACCTCCAGTTTAGTTGCTGTATTATTTATACTGCTGAATTCCCAATGTTTATCACTATCTATATTGAAATGACATCACATTCCTTTTTCTGATACAAATTAGATTWAAGTCAGAGCTTTTAGCTTCAAACCATTCTGAAAAGCCTGAGGATATATTGATTGTCATAAGACACAAGGCATCAGTTTTTCACCTCTTCCAGATTGTTAGTTAGAGAAATACCACTAAGAAGAAATTGTCTAAATGAGTTTAAAATGTAGATTGTGATCAAAATAAGCAATGCAAGAYACCAGATCCTTTCAGTTTGGGAAACAGATATAAATCTCCTTGGCTCTTGACATTTCTGTTTTCAAAACACAAGACACAAACTCAGCTAACCTCTCTCAGCAGCTATTTTACTCCAGTGGCTCCACAGCCATCTGTTTCTAGTGTCAGCAGTGTATCATTATTGAAATTCAGGCTCCATCCTGAACGAGGAGATGAGGCTTTTGAATAAACACCATCATCCAAAATATGYCCCACATCTCCAGAGCAATAACAGCAGGGAAGAAAAGAGTGGTGAGCTCTGAAAATGGGCCATTCCTCCAGTTGCAATGATTCACGGCTTTGCCTTGAATACATTGCTCACATCTGACATTGTCTTTGGACTGGCCTTGAATTTCAGTGCCTACAAAATATAAATTGCTTGCACATGTTCTGTTTACTCTGGATTAAATTGCCATGGTTATAGTACAATCRGGAAGTACAGAAAAAGCATGGAACAAAAAATGGATCAGAGAAAGCTAACACATGGTCATGGGAAAAGTAATGATCAAAGAAAAGGAGGTTCACTAACAAGAAGAAAGGAGCTGTTTCATTTCAGTAGTTACWGGGGCTGAAACTGCTACATTTACAGATCTCTGTATACAAATTAAGCACTGTTTCAAACAGTATAATCAAGAACCACTCTGCACTTTATAGCCTCGAGAGGAGCATAAATAGAAATGTACAGAGGGCAAAATGGCAATTTCACTAMAAAGTGGGATTTGAAAATACATATTCATTCAAACTCTAAGTGAAGACTGAAGTCTCCAGAATTCTTGAAGCAATAAAAAACCCTGTGTTTACATGGGATTGTTAAGATCGAATACCAAAAATAAAGAACATAAAAATACATTTCAAAATGTTAAAGTAGAGAATTTTGATGTTGCTTGAATGTTGAATTATTCACCCTAAGCAGAAGTTTAACAAAATCAGCTTTGGGATTTGGTTTTYTGGGTTTTTTTGTATTGGTGATGGAATATTGCCCTCACCAAGACTCACCACATAGTTTGGCTGCAGGGCTAGAAGTGTTAATCTAAAACGAAATGAAATTATTTTATCACATTATATTCTCTTTTCATGGCCTTTAGCAAAAGGAGCACCTTAAAGTCAATCGATTACTGTATGTGTGGTAGAAGATAATCACCCTAAAAGGTCCCTTCCAACCCAAACTATTCTATGAATCCATGATTGTGGAGATTTTGAACAAGAATTATAGACATACAGAATGCAGTACTGGATTGCAGGTGTACATACAATAGTGAAAACTACAGTATATAGTTATATATATAGTATCACCTTAGCCCATGCAATGCTTAAGAGATGCTTTTCTCAGTTATCTATGTCCTGCTCAGATTACTGTTTATTATATTTACTCCTCCCCACAATGTCTGAGGAGATGTAGCTCATGGAAGCTTTTGCAGCTGTGGTAGTTCGCTGTCATTGATCACATTTTTCTACAAGAAGAAAATTGGGCAATTGTATCTTTGTTGGGGTTTGTTGTTGTGACAAAGGGTGAGTTCCTCCTATATCAGCTGCAACTGCAGGATGAGGGTTGCAATAGTGYTTTGAGCTATGTCTCTTGCATTACCATTTTTAGATGTATTATCTACCTCAGCTTTTTAATGCCTGCTGTAACTCCTGCTGCAGTCATGTATACACCCTGTGAACTGTAGTGGATTTACTAGTTAAAGATAGGCTGCTTAGCATAGGAAAGACTTTATAATGGGCCCAGTGTTGGGCAGTGATGCACAGAGACCCACTGCACTAAATTTTCTGGAAGGTGATGGGTTGGTACAGATCTGCTGTATTTAAAAAAAAAAACTAAATCAAAGTAATAAAGATTGTTCCTTTCCTCCTGGATTTTTAATGTAATTTATACTAAAATAAAGATCAGAATCCAAACCCAACAGCCCACCTATACATTTATAGGAGTTTATAATAGAAGAAGACAAAGGACATACAGTAAAATCCATTTTACAGAGTAAGAAAAGGTAGAAAGGTATCAGCAGCTTTACCTAAAGTAAAACAAGAAATACACAGCAATAACAGTGACTGGCCTCCAGAAGGCAGGAAGTTATCATTCCTGCKAGAATGTGTGAATCTTCTTGGGTACTGTAATCAAGTCTCTGTCAATGATATACACACTGCTGCAAAATGTCAGCCATGAAGGAGAAGGAAAAAGTACTTACCTTGTTGTAGCAAGGTTCATTATTCCCTCTTCTGACAGGACTGGAGGGAGCACTTTTCTTTAATACCAAGGTACTTCAATTACTTTTGCAGCACAAATACATTCCTCTTATTTCCTGCTTCTTTGGCTGCAGAGAAAAGAAAGGATCACTGTCCTGGATTGTAGAGACAATTACTATGTTTTCCTCTCCACAAGAATTTGGAGCCTATATCTTTGCAGGTGCAATTTTTCAGCCTTCAACCAAAACACTGAAATTACTTTCRTCAAGTCTGTAATACTTTTAGCTATTACATTGTCATGAGTGTTGAATGTACTTAGCCCTGCACTAAACATGAGAAGTTTTTTCACTCCTACAGACTACTGGCACTGCAAATAACACCTAAATTCTACTCTAGACAGTGCAGTAAAGGCTTGGAGATAAAAAACCACAGAAATGGAATCTCTGTTCATCTATATATATATATATCCTTTAAAATGTTCACTGCAGGTAAGCTAGGAAGAAAGCAATGTTCTCACAACTTCTACTTGCTCTTTCCTATTTACCATATAACTTTTACATTTAAACAAACTTGTAAAACAAAAGTGCCAAGTTAACTTGACCAAGCATTTAAATACCCTTGTCTGCTTTTGCTAAGCCAAGGTGATTTAAGAGRAATCCTGCTTAGAGGTGAAAATCCCCAACTTTGATATCACCATAAAACAGATGTCTGAACACAATGGGTAAGATTGAGTTTTGATGCTTTTACAAAATATCACTACAAAGCAGACACAGTAAAGAAAGAACAGAGAGCAAATGTCCTTTCCAACAGAAAACACAATGTTCATTAATCCATATCAGCAAAAGAATGCAGCATAATTCATCTTATCAACAGCTTATTRTGTGAGCATAATGCAAGACCTGAAGTGCCCTAAAACACTGTAAAATATAAATGAAAATAAAGACCAAACTGGGAACTGTGTTACATAAGAGTTGGCATAATAGTTATGAAGGGAGTCATATATATGTATTTATTATCAAGGACACACAAACCCACTTAGATCTATCCTTGATTTTTCAATATGGTTCTGCTCTATTAAGGGCAGAAAGATAAACTGTGCCAGCAGACAGACAAGCATGGGCAAGTGCATGACAAAACTATGACAGGGYGACAATTTCCAAAGCATTCACATTTGTTTTTTAACATCTGAATTGATATTTTCAACACCCATGTTTCCATCCACTCACAGCTGAAAATTAACCAAAAGCTTTCAAAACACTGTAAATATTTATTTTCAACTGCRTAACATGTGAGTGCTCCCATGGTCTGCCTTTGACAAACGTCCTGAATAATACCTGCAATTCCAAAAGTGCAAGAGTAAACAGTGTGAGTGACTYGTGTTACACAAAACTATCTGGGAGGATGTTTGTTCCACACAGTTCATGTTAAAGAGAATCACCAGCTGGATTAAATAACTGAGAAATTACAGAGAATTCTGAAACAAAGCAGCCAGCCTGAAAAGAATTATTGAAGCACAAACATTTGTAAGAGAGGAGAAACCTGGAGGTTGACACAGAGGTGGCGAAAACATGTTTTGATGGTGCCACAAGCTGTCACACGAGGGTACAGCCTCTGCCAAGACCCCACAGAGCATCGTCATCAGACCTATGAGCAGCCACAATCCAACCAGGAGAGGGAGACCCTGGGTGCACCAAGTAGACCTGGAGGGGCTACACATCATTCAGGGAGAGTGGGGGAAGGCGGTCTGAGCCCATCACTGAGTGTGGGATTAGTTACAAAGGGGGTTTCGAAATTTGTGGGCATTTGTTAACATTTTGTAAGTGTCTAGTTTTGTGGATTATCTGATACTGATCTTAATTAAGTTGCTAAGTCTTCAATAAAGTGGCTTGATCCCAATTTTGGTTCCGAATATGTGATCTGAGCTCTGTCAAGTATAGTTTCAATATCTCAATATTTTACTTCTTTTCTGCCTGACATATCAGCTGGACAAAATTTACAGATGTGAACTCCTACCAGTAAAAAGAAAAAAAAAAATCAAGTTTCAGCTGGTGGTAGTGGCACTTTTTGTGTATCACACATGATACCACACACTTCTCAAGACTACTCTGAAACCTGAGAATAAGCAATCCCTAAATTCTGTCTCTTACAGACAATCATATAACTAACTTCACACTTTTTTTACAATTCCATAAAAACTATTGTGCCATTGCTCAAAACACTTCCATGGAAAGTCAAATATCAGTAGTGTTAAGGAAACTCTCCCATCCAGGAGCCATTCTTGCAGTCCCACTCCCACAGCCTGAGCTGGGACCAAAGCCCCTCTGCAGCTGCACCTCCACACTCACACAGTCAGACCAGGGTTCCTTATTCTAGTTTGCCCATAGCAGAGTCTCAGACATCCAGATTCTTCAAAAGGTTTAATCTTGGTGAAATAACTAATTAACAAAACAACAGCTCAAGCTGGTGCCTCCAAGGAGGGACCCTGACAAAGGAACCCCTGAGCTTTTATCCCCTCACAGTCTAAGTGTGTGAAAGTCTGGGGTCCTCAGCTCCTGCCATGTCCCTGAGTATCCCTCACCAGGTCCCCAACCCTTTGTCACACAAAGGATCAGAGTTCATGGACTCCTGTCTCAGGCTCCCACCACCCAGAGCTCAACCTGCAGCTCCCACTGCAGCTGCACCCTGAGCTGCCCACACCAAATGCATTCCTCAAGTCAGTAACTCTATTTGCAGTGGACAGCTCAGAGCATTTACGTGAGGAACATTCCAGGTTCCTGAATGGGAATTAATTCTGGAGGCATGTTATGTAATCTTTCTCAGAAAAGTCTATCCCAGTTCAATTTTAGGGATTTCTGTGAACTAATTTAACTGCCATGATTTCAGTTTCCCCACCAAGGAGGATGCAGCAACACCTGCTTACATTCAGCTCCAAAGTACCCTTTAGCTGTCCTCTTCAACCCAGAACAGCCCATGAGTCTGCTGGTCCCTCCACTTAATGACTGAGTAAATTAATCAGTTCATAGAACTTGCTAAAACTAGTCAACAGAGAAAAGTAATGGGGATAATTGGCTAAATCCTAGCTTTTGAAAATATCCATGGCTCTGATTCATGCCTAAGGATAGCTTGCACTGAGGTGGCAATCCTGCAGTCCTGCTCCAGCTCACTATAGGCAAAGTGCAACTATTTTACTGGCAACTACTGAATAACCACAAATTACAGCCTGATGTATTTATTASAGAAACCCAGAGGGTAGTCTCGGTTTACCTCAATACCCTGGGCTCTAAGACTGTGATATTTCAACTTCTGCTTGTTGTAGAAACACCCAAACAGCTCAGTGCATTCTGCTTCTGACACAGAGGGGCAGGAGCTGCTACAGAAATCTTCTTCTATTATGTGACCAGCACCTTTTGCAACTGTTATTGCAATAACAATTTAAGTGCATGAAAATTTCAAATCTTTATAGAGCTACTTATTTTTAATTAATTCATTAATTTCAAATTAATTTAATTTATTTCTAGTTTCCTTCAGGTTATTTATTCACCASCTCAGGTTTGTCATATGCTGGCCCTTTGGTTTTTTATACTACATATCTAGCATTTCTCAAGTGAGATGATTGTTGTAATTGCAGTTATATACTACTAATACATGCTAAAACTAAACCAGCGTATTTTCAAAGCTGAAATTATTCCATCTATGGCCAGTCATCACTTAAATCACACTACATCTTTTCATATAAATCTCATGAAATCAAAATGGGATTTTTCCCACACATTCAGAAGCTTACTTCTTAATGCTGCAATTACAACACAAAATACCACATGAAGATAGGACAGGCTTAATTATAGCAGGTTTTAGAAACCCAGTGTGTTCTTCATGAATTATCTCTCACACTGACAAGATTTTCACACATTGTCAGGGGTGAAGGCCAAGACAGATCACACAAATGTCTCCCATGTCTACCTTCCTTAAGCAAAGCGGAGGGAGGGCCCTGGAAACCGAAATAGCTGTGCAACTGCTCAGTCTCAGCTATTAGCACAGTCCTGTATATCCTGATCCCATTCTTACAGGAGAGCTTTGACAGCGTTTCCATGATGAATGTAAAGTTAATAGAACAGRTATTGTGAATCCAAGGTAGTTTAGAAGTGCATGGCAACTGTAGTGTAGAACAGAACTCTTTAACAGCACCTGCAAATCACCATTCACAAGCCTTTGTTCTCACTGCTCTGCAATGCAGTGCTGTGAGAAGGAAGCCTGGTGATTCCCCCAGTCTGGGAGTGCCAGTAACAGTTTATCAACAGGCTTTAACAAGGGACAATATTTGTAGTCAAACTCACCCAAACAAGTTCGGAAAACAAGGCCTAGAATTTTTTTTTTCTGACTCTAGCACATCTTGGTGCCATCTTCAACACATTTTTCAGACTAAATTCTGTGAGTTAAAACTGAGTTTGACCAAGACTGCAGTGGAGAGAGCAAGAACAAAGAACAATATTGACAAGAACTGAATGTAAAAGTACTCACTTCTGGAAACAAAATGGGAAGTTCTAAGTAATGGGGAGGGGTGGGGTGGTCTTTTTGGGGTTTTTTGGTTTTGTTTTGATTAGGGTTTTTTGGGGGAGTTGGGTTTGTTTGGTTTTGGTGGGTCTTTTGTGGGTTTTTGGTTGTGTTTTTTGTTGGCAGAGGAAGCAGCAGAAACGTTTTAGAAGTTTTTAGCCACACTTTGTAGATCCCACTGCTCTGAGTATTTAGTATTCAGGCAGAACATAATTTTAGGTCTAAATTATATGACAGCTAAAAGCAGGCACAGCAAATTTGAAGCACCACTGCTCTTAGTTCTAATCCATTCTATGCAGTTTATGATGTATCCCAGAATTTTCAGCTACTGGTGCTGCTTCACCATTCAATTCAAAAARTGAAAGCAACACACATTATGCCTCTGAAAACTCAACCTTTTTTCAAAACCTACTACCTTTACTGAAGAAAGCTATGAATCAGGTGCAAAAATGTACCAGGTTGAAATATCACATAGTAATGTAAAAAATAAGTTTGAATGAAAAAACTCTTGCATTGGACTGATTATGATTAGCTTTGCAAAGCAAAATAATCTGCAGTGGAAAATTGGAAAGAAAAAAAATTAATATCTCATCACATTCCTTTCGTAAAGATAATGTCAAAGTTACTCAATAAAAACAGATTTTTAAAAAGTACAAAAACAAGTCTATTTGCAATTCAGTATTCAGCTCTTTAGCAATTCTCAGAGAAGAACAATAGTTGCAACTTGATCACTTCAAATTATCAACTACTGACTCACTCCATGCCTTCACCAGAAAATGGGCAATAACTGATTTAAACCTAAACTGTTAAGACCTGTACTTGTCCTTACTGCARAGAAAGCAAATAAAAATTAAATCTYCTGTTTTGTATGTAAAAATCATAGCTGTGGCAGGCATTATGATCTCAAGGAGCATCCTAAAATGTATAAGGATTGCCACCTGATAATAGCATCATAGTTACTATAACATACGCATTTTTAGACACATATTAATTTAGTGTCCTAGTGGTCCCTTCTGCAATTTCTATTTAAATGGGATTTTTGCAAGGTTACTGAAGGTAGTGGAATGTCCCCACAGGGCACAAAGGACAGACACAAGCACATAAGTGATCCTGCTGAGGACCCAGGGTGGTATTCATCCCATGACATTGCATTTGGCTGATGATCTATGACTCCAGGGATCCTCTGCCCCCACTTATAGCTCATTCCAGCATTCCTCCTTTCTTCCTACTCTGCAAATGAAGCACTGTGAATTGCTGCTTCATCATCCTGACACCTTGCACCAGCTCACTGCATTGTCTGCCACAGCTACCCAAATTTGAAATATACTTCTGCTGCCTCGGGGCTCTATCAATGCACATCAAGGTAAAAGGAAAGGAAGGAATAAGATATTTTCACACATAGGTAATACATTGATTCTGTGAACATAAATTCCATTTGTAAAACCCCTGTATCACTTCCACATTTTTTCCAAGGTATTACCACCAAAAGGATTGCCAAGCACCACAGATTTTTTAAAAMCCCACCTGAAGTTCATGATGAAAACCACACATCCCTGAGAATCTCCACTGTACATCAGTCTGACTGCAGCTACAAATATTCTGCCATACATTATTTTAATGGCTTTCCTCTTCTACATGAACATTTCCTTCTCACAAATTGTGTTTCGTATATAAATACCTGATTTGAGACAGTCTGATTTAGTCTAGGAAAATAAACAAGAAACTAAAATCTTAGTGCAGTATTAAGAAAYGCAATGCTTTTGGCTTTTTCTGCCTATCATTCATAGTTAATTTGAAACAAAAGGCTTTACATACCAACACCTTCACCACTGCAAACCACACATGGCATTGTAGATGTGGTAAGCATTAAGTTGATACAAGGAAGCCATTACTTTTTTATTACTTTGATAGACCTTAATTCTCATCCAATCTCGAATTCCATACACAAACACCATTTAGGATGTGTCATACACCCTGAGACCTGACTGCTGTCATTTGAGGGGTCCCAACCCCATGACCAAAGCTCTGGTCATCCCCAAATCAGATAGAAACATGACAGAGGAGGGTACCCAGCAGGCTCTGGGTGTGCAGCCACACCGACCTGAAGGCACCAGAGCTCTGCCTGCTGCTGCAGACACGAAGCAGGTTGGCAGGGCAGCTGTGGCAGTGAGCCTCGTGCCAGCACCTGAACTTTGAGAAGGCAACAGAGGTTATTTCCCCACAAGCAGGAACATGTTGCCACTCTGGGATAAAAAAATTACAAACTGTGAGCTAATTAATGTCCCTTCCTAAATGGTGAGATAAATTAGAATCAGTGGTTTCTTTTGCACATTAAATGGATGCAAAGAAAAATACCCTTTCTGTTTATGCCACTTGCCACATTCTCTTACTTAACACTTAATTATTCCAGCAATGTTTATTTTCCTCCCTCTCAACAGTGAAATCTGATAAATTAAAAATTAAAGATGATATAAAAATCACCTTTAGTTTGTAAAGTGACCAAATTGCACAGGTACACCAAGCAGGGAAAAGAACAAATGTAATTCTAGGCCCACATTTCTAGGTAGATTAAAGCCAAAGAGCAATTATTTATCTGATATAACTCTTCCCCAAGAGCTCAATTAAATTAATGCTTCAACAGGTGATTAAACTATGTCTTTTACTTCCTTCTGCAAAATAYATCCTCTACTCACCAGAGAGTATTACAAACACTAAGAACATTTGAGCTTGTTCTTACAGAAGTTGACCCAGTCCAAACCACAAATAGCTAAATGAAAGACTTCACAGAGCAGCAGAATCCAACACCCATCTCTCTCACCACAGCCCTGTGAAAGAGAACTTCAAAAGGGGTGTGTAAAAGTATGAAAAAAATTGATGTGTGTGTGTGCCATACCACAGCTTACAAATTGAGCAAGCTATGGCACTGCAGTACAGGACATCTGATGTGTTTTTAATAGGGTTTGCATCAGACAAGAAAGGCAGTAAGTTGGATGTCCASTGTTACTCTAATTAAGCATTCTTTGCTAATCAGCAGTGAAATGTAATTGTATCTTCAGATCATGGAAAACTAAGYGGTATATTTCATGTGCACTGAAAAAAAAAACCCCACTTTGATGTGAAAGCCAGAAGAAAGAAAATTCTATTTTTGTTGGGTACTTTCTACTGTTTTCTGCTAAAAAGCAGAAATATGCTTGGCTACAAAACCCTTTAAGAGTTGTTTTTACTCTGTGTAAATGGCAAAGTTGTAGAATTTCTAAATTAAAAATAAGTCACAAAACTGCTAGATTTGTATAGGCAAAAATTGCATTAAACTTGATCGTTACACACAGCTCAATCTGTCATTTTAAACACATTCATTCCTATTTTCAGTATCCATGTAAAAGTGGATGTGTCTTAGAATAGTAGAAAAAATAAACTCATTTATGGTTTACAAGTTTCACTGATCAGATAAGAATAAAATGAAGGCTAGTATTGGTATTTGTTGAAAAATAGCAAAGTCCTTTGATTTATAAATTTAGTAAAATGAAAAGTTAAGTCAACACATTCAGCCCCTTGTCACCCAGGTGACCTCTGCCTTTTTGGCCTGGCTGGGAAATGACCACCAAGGTGGGAAGTCTTTTTATGGCCTCAGTGGACCTCAAAAATACATCTGAAATCAATGGTACCATGGGTTTGACTGACATGGAGATTTGTTCATTGTTCAAAGCTTGCAACACATGAATTTACAAACAGATATCACTCTAGAACCTGATGACAATCTCTTCATTACACATGCTCCTTTGGTGATTTGGCTGCTGTATATTTTCACTAATGTATTCAGAGACGTAGCTCATCTGCAAATGAGATGCCCTTTTCAATTACATTTCTGGGGGAAAGGAGTTGTCTAGAAAACTTTTTGACAGTACTTGGGAAAGAGTGAAAAGAATAAATTCTTGGGAAAGTGAAAGAGGTTTTTTCAGGAGAGTTTTTGGGTTATTTTTCTTCCTGCTGGCTGATTTAATTTTGGTTTACTAGATTAATACTCTTCCCCCATCCCACATTCACAACTACTTGAGTGATTTTGTAATTGACTGCCACAATGCTTATAGCTGTATAGGCAAAATTTACTGTGATGAAATCCAAATTAATTACTTCCACCCAAATACTAGTAGAGTAGAATTTGCTGGGGGGRAAAAAGTGCTTTACATTCCCTCGGCTGTCTCAAACAGAAACCTCACAGCCCCTCCCAGAGAAAGGGTTTTTAAAAAGCAGACTGCRATCCAAAGAATTGAACTAACAGATTTCTTCATGGCTTAATCAGAATTTTGAATCATACATGACAGGTTGAATCTGGTAAATCTGGCAACTCTGGACCATGAGCTGAGGGAGGTTTCAAAGCAAAGCTCTGTACCATGTGRTCCATGAATGCCCAGCAATCACAGCGGGCACCTCTCTCAAATTATGTGAGGGTCAGATGGCAGGGAAAACCACAAGGGCACAGCTTCAGCCAGGGAGAAGCATTAGGGACTCCTGGGGCAGGGATCACACCACTCCCTCCCAGAATTGTGCCATCGCACCCTTCTGATTTGAAAGTGTGCTAGGGGAGCTGGAGAGCAGCCATGGGTTGCTTTTGCTTCTGCACATACATCATGTCTTGCAAAGATATTTCTGGCTTCTAAAGAAAGGATTTGTCTGGATTAGTGGCTACCACAATTGCACAGTGGGCATTTTAACTGTCAGAAACTTCCATCAGCAAACCAAGTCCTTTCCTGAAACCATGACCAGGAAGCAGGTTAAGGTGTTACAGCTGGGACACAACAACCACAGTGTACTTAAAAGTTTTCCCAAACAAAACCTTGTGATAGATTGGTTCTGCAAAAGGACTCAAAAGTCTCCCCTTGTAATTTGTGCTTGGTAAGAGACATTTTTGTCCCCACCTTTACAAGARTCTGCATGGGTAAGCATAACAAATTAATTTTGCAGTAAGGGTTCTTTCAATGGAATCTGAGTGTGGCGTTCTTAAGGCATGCTAGAAGATTTAGAAGCAGAAGCAGCCCAGTTGCACTTTTCTAAATAAATGAATAATGTAAAAACAATTCTTGCTTTTCACAGATACTGCWCAGTACAACACACAATATTTATTTTTTCATTTTGCAACGTGGATGTTTATGTTTACAATGGCACTTTTCTCTGGGGAAGTGACAGTTATGACAACYGAGGACAATATCTAGAATGTGCTTTGCAATTATTGTGCTACAATGGTAAAAAAGAGGAAAAATCAATGAAACCAATTAAATTACATTTACTGCAGTGCCCCAGTCCAAACAGCTTTCCCTCTGTATCCTCKTAGAATCTACAGTCAAGGCTCCAGTGTTTGAGTATCAAACCAAAACAAACAGTGGCGCTGCTCATAGCACTGACAGGAACAATCCTGTTCACTAAAATCTGCTCTCCTTAATCTGYTATTGATGCAGTTGGAAAAAGAGCTTGTTTGAAATTCAATTTGGCTGATCTGAAAATAGGATTCTGAGAGGAAGCATTTTCAGTGGCCTGCCAGAGTAGTTGGTTAAATGTGAACACAAAAACACTTACAAACTTCTTTCCTTCCTGTGAAGCTATCTCAGTGCAAATGTAACTGGAGGGAGTAGAGCAAGGTATCTCCCTGAAAGTCTTAGGTGGGCYCATACTTGCCAATCATTCCTTATTTAAGAACATTGATTTTTATGCAAGAAGTGCTCTTTCTACTGGGCAAAAGCATGTTTATGATAAGTTCAAACACAAGGAAGCAAAATAAAAAACAAAACCAAAACAAAAATATTGCTGTATGCAGATCAGAAAGCCATATTCTGAAACACAAATAATGCAGCCAACTAAATGAGGTCTTAAGGTCATAACAAGTCAGGTTTGTTCTGTGTCACATCTTTACTCAAGGGTTTCATCTATGATATTTTCAGAATGACATCTGAAAAAGACATCAGGAAAATAAAGCACAGGGAAGCAGCAAAAAGGTTACATACTAACAGCACATAAAAATGCAATTTCCCAGCATTCAGCAGATTGATAAGCAGACATTTTCTAGTCAATGTTTCAGCAAGAGGCACAGTAAATAATTAGGAAACCTTTTGCCCTCTTGAGCCTTGAGTTAAATTCAGTGATRTCACCACATAAAAGTAGTTCAACATATTTTTGTGGATCTGAGGGAAAGTCATTTGTATCACATGAAATGAAAGTGTGTGGCAACTGTCAAAGAGTGAAATAGATTGCAGCACAGGCGAGGACACTCAAAGTGGGAAATATGCTTGGAAATAAACAGAAATTGAGCAATGCAAAAAAGAGTGAAGTACGAAGACATGCAAACACAATGCAGTATTTCTGAAGCCCATTTCAGACAGCATTTTGGATCTTTTAATGCTCTGGGTTATCTGATGTTTCCAAAACCTCAAAACTGAGACTTAAGAAAGGATAAAAAGTGCCTGACATGAAGAAGTGGTGGTAACAAAACACGGAATCTAATGTAGAAATGAAGTTTAAAAAAAAAAAAAAAAAAAGCCCATAGATATATAAAGAATGTGTTATTAGCTTTATTAGCTGGTCTTACTACAACTGTTTTTCATTCTCTGAAATCCAATTTCTATATCAAAAAATTAAGCCAGAAACAGCAGTTTTTCTTACAAAACAAATACATCATTTTACTGAATGCCTACCCTACGAATTCTTCACAAGTGTTATGTTAGAATTTTACACAGGAAGAAAACAACAAAATTGAAATTATAGAATGCAAGAAAATTTCAAGTTTTGTGATATCTTTTATGGCCCAAACATGGCAAATTTTGAATGGCATTCCTTTGTGTCCAAGTACCTGAAAGTAGATGAGAAGTGACACACATGAATTTGGTGGGAGGATAAGGACAACAACAAAAAGCAATGATTGACAATGCCACACTATTACCATGAAACAGTAATAATGTTAATTCTGTGCTAGTTCTGAGAGATGATAATCCTTTTCTACAGTAACATCCTGTTCACATTCTGCCCATGACAGTCCTCTTGCTGGTGAAATTCTCTGAAAGCAGGAAGCCATCTGAGACTTCATGGACCTCTCTCATATCCTCTCCCTTGTCTGTGGGGAGATCTTTCTGTCTGCTCTGAGCTATGGATGAATATAGTGCTGATAATATGAATGGCCCATGGCTGTAAAAGCAGGCATAATTAAGTGCACWGTTTCCTTCATTGAGTTTTCTGAAAAATTCTAAAATTCATTCCACCCTGTGTCTCCTAAGTATTGAGCCAGAACTTCATAAATCTACTAAACTCATTGTAGTAATGCTAGTATTGAGTTGAAGGCAAATAAATTCTTAGCTAATSCACTAATACCTCTCTCAACCAACTCTCATGAGACAGATCCAGCCAGCAAAAAATCAAACATTTCCCTGAATGCAATAAGATTTTATCTAAAGTAGTGTAAATACATCATCATTACAAATTAAATCTTGGCCCTCKTGATCAGCCATAAGTAAGTTAAGAAAGACTTGATTCTAGCCAAGGATTTGAAGCACTTCTTCCTCCTTCCAGCCCTTCATGTTTAAACTTTAAAAATACAAAAATGAATACTAATACTTTTGTATCACTCTGCATTTTCCTACTAGTGAGGGATGAGATGACACACCACAAGGTATTATCAGATTTCTCCAATGGCGACAATAATGGCTTCAAGACAGGAAAGGTATTTCCAAGCAAACTGTGGCMCAGAAGAATGCACACTACCCACTGGTCTCCCAGCATGGGATATAATCATTGATTTCACCTTCCCAAGTAAAAATGTCTTAAATCCTGTTAGTCTAAGATTTTTTCTGGTTAAATAAAAGCCGTTTTTAGTCATTAGAATTAAATTTTAGTTATCATGAATGAAAGATTGATAGTGTAAGATGAAACTGAGGGCAGAAATTCCTTTGTCTCTCCATGTTTACATGTATCAAGTCCACCCTTTGAACATTTCACCAACTCATTTCCAAAATGCTTGGTACTTTAAACCATAGCAAAGCTGTGCTTGTTCCCTTCTTTAGTTCTTTGTCACAGTATATGATTCTTATGTCCTGCTGCTCTATCTGCTGCTATTGCTTGTAGACCAAGTGCCTRAATATGTGTTAGATACCCATTCCACAGTGGTTTTGTAAGTGCAAGTTACAGCCACACACAGAGCTTCATTTCACATGGGCTTAACAGCAGCTGTCAGCAAAGCTAAACCTCAAATCAGACTTGAGATATTTATTCATCTCATGTTAAAAAAGATTCATTTTTATCTCATGGTCAATTATAGTGTGTGAGCCTTTCGTCCTAATGCTAAGGTACTTGCCTTTTAACATGGGGAAAAAATGTGCCAACAGAAAAGGAATTTAGAAAATTTAATTTAGAATGCTTTGGGAGAATTTCWTTTAGAATATTGTCAATGGCTTCATCTTCAGAAGAAGGAAGTCCTTCAGTGTGACTCCATATTTCACAGAATTCTTAGAAAAGGATTTAATTTATTATGGGCAAACACTSGAGTTCTATACATACAATTATATAAGTTCATAAATGTATTTAAATTTGCACTTTAAACATAAATTAGCAGCACAAGGTCTCCAAACATACTGAGGACAATATAAACCTCTCTCCCTCCCAGGCCTGAAATGGTTTCTATTCTCTCCCAAGAGTCTGGTGGAAGGTAGGAAGCCTCTTACCAACCTCAAAAAGTGAGCAGGTTGTTAGGCAGGCAGCTCAAAGCATTCCAAGGTTCTGATTGCAATCTCCCCACATGCAAAGCTCTCACTGCAGCACTCCACACCCCAGGCACTCACAGACACGTCTGAACCCTCACTCCCCTCCATGGCACAGCCGGTGACACTGCCCAGGGAGCCCAGGGGCCACAGCCAGCCCTGCCAGCACTCCCAGGCAGCAGCTCCACAGCCTGCTCTGCACTGGCAGCCCAAAACCCCAGGTGAAATCCTGATCCTGACTGAGATGCTCCATATGCAGTGGGAAATAACAGCAGGAATAAACTACTTTGGGAGACAGTACACAGAGGATACAATTATTGGGAGATTAAATCAACTCCCAAGTAAGAATATCTTGGCAAGTAACTTGAAATTAAGTTCTCATAGCTTGCTGGAAGCCACTCCACAGCAGCAAAAATGATTTGGTTTGGGGGKTTTTTTTCAGCTGAATTAWTTCAGAAACAGTTATTCTCAAGAGGCTGAGGTGGGATAGAAAGTGAGTTTAAAATCTGAATACTCTGGAAAAAATTTGCTGGAAAAAAACCCCAGATCAATATTTTTTTTWAAATCTATAATATAAAGAGAATTAAGTCCTGAATAATTTGAAAAATCTGAATCTAGGATTTCCCATGGATATATCCTGGTCTAGAGAAATTAGCATATCTCCAAAGAAACAGGGACAGAAAAAACCAGCAGAATCTGGGCCCTAGAAACCTGCCTCATGTCAGTCCTGGGGAGAAAAAAAATAGTTGTTAAGAACACCTTTCTCAAAAGAAGTACTGAGAGGTTAAAGAAAACATTCCATTTCCACAGTTCCTTCCCAACCAAAGAAGTGCTCACATAAACACTCATACATTAAAAAGGGAAATAATCCAATCTGTGCCAGTTCTGTAMGTTTCTGACGTTTCTTGTCTGACAAACATGCACAGCAATGGAAATCTTTCAAACTTCAATGAGAAATTGAAGAGATTCCTCCCAAATGTACTTTTTTCTCACTTTCTCACACGTGCAAGAGTGCCACCTCTTTCTCTCCTTCCTCAACAAAATGGCTACTTTTCAAGTAAGATTATTTCCACAGCTCTCTGAAGTTCTGATGGAACAGACTGAGCTGCTGCTTCGTGTTCTGCACATCCTCRGTGTGGGCTCAGCACTCTGAGAAGCCACTGAGCAGTGACAGCCAGGGCCTGCCCTTGCAGGGTGACCCTGTACAGACCCAATGCAGCAGGACTGTCCCTAGTGCCTGCTCTGCTTGGTGTCACAGAGGAACCCTGGTTTTGTCCCTCCTGCATTCTTGTGTGACTTGGAGTCAGACCCTGCTCCAGATCCTGCAATGGCTTGTTTGCCTTGAAAGTACTTGATCTTGGAAGTATGTGATAATGTCAATTAAAAAAAAAAAAAAAAAAGTTAGGCTTCAGGGTGACGGAGAASTCTCTAAAATACTAAAGGATTTTGAAATATTAATTAAATAAATAGAAATGTATTTTTTGTTTAAAAAGATTTCAAATGTTTGGGCTTACTATGATTTATCTAGGGAACAGCAGCAGCTCTGCAGACATACCATAAATACTGCCAGCTGTCACACAGAAATAAGGAGGTGAGTTATTGCTCCTCAGCCCCTTAACAAAGACATATAACACAGACTGTGGCTTCATGGAAGTTAATATAGAACTTTTTGTTCTTGAAACCAAGAAATACAAAGCTGTGTGAGGTTTTTTTAAGGGTTGTTTTCTTGTTGAGAAATGCTTGCTTTCGCTAATGCTACAGGGTAGCAATAATTGTTCATGTGTTAGCAGCAAACAATCAAGTTATTTCACAGCTATGCAGTATAAATAAATATTTTCTTCAAATTATCCCACACAAGTTAAACAGTGGTGTTAAAAGTCTTCTAGATCTACTGTCCTGCAAGGATCTTGGTGACACCTGAAGATAAGAAAACCTTTTGTAACACTYTTTAATGATACAAAGGTGGACATTTGTGATTTTTACAGGTTATCACATAATTGCAGTAGAACTCTGCACTGTGTTTACTTGAATACCTGAAGAGTTTGGCAGTGTTGAAATTATTACAGTGCATAGAAAACAGTTGGTCTGGTCTTCTATTACTTAAGTATCTCAGGTTGATTTACACCAGTAAAGAGAAGGAGAAGCAGACAGCACCTGGACAGGTGAAAACACATCACCAAATCTTGAAATTGTACCAACTGTCATCATATTCCTGAGCTTTTTTGTTTGCAGTCTAGCTGCCACTCCTTTAGTTTTCTGCATCCTTGGCTAAAAGTAAAAAGTACTAATTATGAAAGGACCTTTTATAGCATTTAGTCCAATGGCTCTGCTTTGCAGATGTCACTGCCACTTAGCCTGAGTAGGCTGGGAGGTTGTGAAATGCAGCTTTTCACCAGTGATATCATCTTCTTTACCACACAATTAATCTATAAATAATTAACATGAGTCATCACCCTGTTTAGAGGCTGGCATTGCTGAACTTCCATGCCTACAGAATAGTTAGAGAAGGATGAGCCTTCACAGCATGTCCCTTCTTGCTATTGTAAAAAGGGCAAAAACGTTTGGAGAGAGGCATTAAAACCCAACAATATTACACGTTATGTACTCCGGTGAAAAGCAGATAGAAGCTGGCAGGTGCTCAGTTGGTCACACATGAGRGGTTTGGTTGCTTAAATGGCACAGGGCAGGATGGTACAGTGAGAAACTCGAATATTCTGTGACCAGTTAAAGGAGTTATTTTGACCCTTAAGCCCCTGGAGTATGGGAAGAGAATCACATTKCATCAATCTGTAGGAATGGGGCACAGTGACAGCAAACATAAACAGTGCCTAACAGGGAGAAGCCAGCCTTTAACACCACTCCTTCTAGGCTAGGAAAAACTGCATGGTTTCTTTGCTTCTCCTATATCAGATATCCCATACAACTGAATCAAYGACAACAAAGCATCCAGGAACTTTTGAGAAGACTTCCCATACATAGGCAGTTTTTTTACCCATGTAATTGATGTTGTTGTTGGATGAATAAAAACCACCACCACAACAACAAAGGGAAGTTAATGTCTGGATCCTGTCACAGTATTCTAATGAAGGAGCTCAAGATTTGTGTATTTCTTGTGAGTTACTTCAGCTGTCACTCAGCATTATCTGCTACGAAAACAAATTCTGCCTTTCACACCTGTACTGACAGATTACTGCACTAGAACATCTTTGTGTAATCATTTAAAACTCTGCAMCTCGATTYATGCTTAAACAAAGCTACTCTTTTRTCACATGAACAAGTCAAGAAATCACAAATTGGAGCCAAAYCCATGACTCTTGTGAAACATCCTTCTCTTTAGTTTAAGGAGAAGCTGTGGTTGGTTACCAGAGACASAGGCCATGGAGAACAGCAGACACTTAGGAAGGTATCTGTTCTCCCAAACACAGTTTTTACAATGCAGTAACATTGCATACAATAAACTTYATACCATCTTGTGAAAAATATGYAAAAAACATTTTTTCCCTTTTCAGTGGGAAAAAACATGTTAAAACTCATAATAGCTTACAYTCTGTAGCTCTAGTCATCAATAAAATTCACTTGAAAAAGTTTACCTAGATGAACTTTGCTTCCAAGGAAAGGACAACAAAGTTGGTTTTGTCAGCACAAACTSTCCAAGAATCTTGAAAAAAAGCTGTTCAAATGGTATAATTCAAAAATTAAAACCGTAAACTAGATAAATATTAGTCTAATTCTTCTTGAAATTTTTGGGATTTAAGCATTTATGGCACAAAGGACAATGAGAAAAAAATTATGAAATGATTTATTCTGTTATATGTTATTCTTCTAAATGACAAATGTGTAGATTGCTTGGCTTTTTTGTTTAAATTTAGATCTGCTATGTCATTTATTGGATGGGTTGGTTCTGTGAAGTGCCATGTAACCAATTATGAAGAGTATGAAAACATATCTTTGGTTTTAACCACTAGACCCCTCTTTCTAGATGAGTTTGTTTTCCTATCAAATAAATCAAAACCTTGCTGCTCTACTCAAGCACATCAATATAAATGGTTAYAGCCTGGCACTAAAATATTTGTCCTTCTCTCCAGTTTCCTTTAGGGTAACAGACTGAGGTAATAGCTTTTAAGTAAAAGGTCCAGACKRACACAATTTGGGTAGATTAAAAAACAAGCCTCATAAATCAGTTTTTCAGTGATGTTTATTTTTGTCATTGTTCCTGATCCTTGTCATGCAAACATTAGTCTTGTAGGATGTGTCAGCCTTTGTTAAAACCTTGATTTATTTCACATAAGAGAAAGAAACCTGTCATTCTATTAAAAGTTAATGGACTCTAAAAAATCACTTTAGTTTGCTATGCAATTTTCTAAAGTTCAGGGCAGTAAGGGCCCAAATAACCCTAGGTCTGTGTTGCATTAACATCCTAAATAGATGTAATTACATTCTCCAATAATTCATAGGTTCKTTCTGTGTTGTTTCAAAGAGCTCAGATTAAACCAAAAAAAACCCGAAAATAGTTGGAAGGAAAGTTGAAGGTGACACTGAATGCAGCTACCCCACGGATGAGGGACTAAGAAATGGGAAAAAAAGGCTGGGTTTCACTGAGCTCTGGGTGGCAGCACAAAAATCTCCCAAGAGCCAAGAATGCTGATGACTGCAACTGGCAGGAGCATCCAGCAGTTGTAACCAGTCTAAAACTTCACTGAGCTCAGCTTAACAGGAGCAGAAGCAGACCCCTCTAAATATTTGCATGAATCATTAGAAGTGGACTTAAAAGTTACCTCAGTAACATTAAATTTGAGAMCAACCATGCAAAAGGAATAATGTGCAGAATAGTGTGTGACCTCCAAGACYAAGCATATCCTTTCTGCATCTAGCTGGACATGAATTGTTTGTAAAACCTGATTTGAGTCTGTATTACAGTCCTTGCAAGGCTGTCATGTCAAAATATTGATGTTATTCTAAAATGCCATTAACCTGAGYGTGTCCCTGAGGGTGCATAATGCACAAAATTAAAAGGTCAATAATGACTTCCCAGCAACACYATCAGCCTGATTCTCCAGGGCTATTAAGTTTCTATGCCAGGCTTAATTTGAGCCAAGAGGATACAAAATGTTGCAATGGGCACCAGTGAGTGGGGAATACTTGCTGGGTCATGGACCACGAACTCCTTTCCTGGGTGAATTACAGAGTCTTTGTGTGCAAGTGCCCAAAGTGAAAGCCCTATTGCCTCTGATGAAGCRATTACAGGGTGCTCACAATATTTCATTTTGCTTTCCATCAATATCCAATTGCACTATTTAGCCTTGGAAAGCAGTAATTGAGCAGCTGCCTGATTACCATGGATGACCTGGACTCACACACCTGGGAAGCCCCAAAGAMTATAAGGCCACTAATTTTGAAAGTTCAAAGGCTTCCTCCATAATGAAAAAGCAAACACAAGAGTAATTCCACTGGCTGTCATTCTTGTTGGATTACCTTATGCCTCGAAGCCCTGCATTACTCTGCTTAGACTGACAATGCAACTTGTGATTAGATAGTAAATTTACTRTTTGAATAGGATGAGCATCAGAACAGCAGAAAATGCCATTGACTGCAGTTTCCAATTCCAACAAAGTCTGGCACGCTCCACTGCCTATGAGCATCTCTRAAGTAAAGCACTGTAGTTAAGCTTTCACCTTGCATGCTGGTCTAGAATTCAAAGAAAGGAAGGAAAGAAATCATCATGAGAAGCCCCAGCTGTTGTTCAGATTGAAACTGCTTTACTCTTGGTGAGACAAAATATTTAGATGCTTCTCAGTATTGACTTTTTCACTCAGTTTCCTGCTTCTGACCCCACTCTGTTAAAGGTTTATCTACTGTGCAGCCTATGAAACACAGGCCAGCATGGAAATTTGTGGAAGAGGTTCAGTGCCTTCCAAGTGAAAGGAGCAYAGAGGAAAGCAATCAGAGCATACAAAACAGCTTTATTGCAGCAGGTATAGAACAGTGAGACTCYCTAGATATAATTTAGGTGATTTATTATGCAGTGTTGGTAGTCACTGGAGAAGACAGCCATGTAAAAAGAAATATTTTATCATGTTAAAATGCTAAAYAAGTGTGCATTTTTGTTCTTCATATTTTCATATCTGCTGGCATGGCAGAGTCTGATGACCCTGTATTTTCTTCAGACTAATAAACAGTGTCTGCTGTTGTCCTCTGCCTGAGACACAGAAACTTTGCTTCAGTTTCCATGCACAAGCAAACGAGGAAGGCAGCARTCACTCCCTCCAAATCTCAACCCACTGATATTTTTACTGAATTACAGTGCAGGCTGAAATGAGAATAGGCTATATAAAGTCACTGATCACTAGGGTCAGACGGAAATATATAATTTTCTCAATTATACAAAAAAAGTTAACTGATGGAAACATCTTGCCTGGTGGTCAACYAATCAGGCTGACCTCTTTTGTCTCTCTATAAAAGACTCCAATTCATCCACACAGTGATTCTTTCTCTTTTTTGTACTGTCAGATTTTCAACCTTCTTTTGAAGAGCATGAGTACTGCAACTTCACACAGAATTTCAGTATCACTCTTACCTGTGGTGAAGGGAGATGAAAGTCCTTCCCTCCTCACCAATCTCCAACTGTAAATAGCCAAGGACTCCCTCAAACCTCTTTCCATAGCTTTTTCTTGAAAGCTCAGTTTTGTTTATCCACCCTGACATCTGTGTTTCTTGTATAACACACCACTTTAGAGAAAACAGAAAGGCTCATATGGAGTTCTGATACTAACCATCCACACCTAAKAAGCTGATCAAATAATTTTTCTGATCAGGGACAGCAATTCCGGTGATTATTGATAAAAAGGGCAGATGTTGAAAACTCTGAATAATCTCCAATAATTTCTCCTCAGCATCATAAAATACTCTTGGCAGTCATGTTTTACAAAAGTCAACATGTTAATATGTCAGGGACAGGGAGAAATTAAGGAAATGCTTTGCCATGAGGCTGCCAAARAAATCTTTCCTACTTAAACCGCTGATTATGTGAGCTCCTTTTTAATAGTTTCTGGCCAGAATAGCATTTGGTAKGTTTCTACAAAATGAAGTGAGAACTGGGTTGTATTGAACAGAAATGCTGTACTTCTAAAGAAAACTCACATGGGTGAAGAAAACCACTTGGATGGCTTATTTCCTGTAGAATAAGGAGAAAAATTATTACCAYATACTAACACCATCATTTCTTGGTCTGTTGAAATAATCCAGAAAATTATGAGAGATGAAAAAGCAACATCAACTGTCTTTTTGTACATATTTCTCTTGTTATGCATTCTRAAAACTAAAATAGCAAGGAAGTTTCAGTGTTCCAGCCTCTAAAAGGTCACACRGGTCCCCAAAATCCAGCACCTCTCTTACTTGATGCCTTTTAAATAAAGAAGGATAGCTTGACTCCATTTCATAATCTGTCACATGTTGGTGTCAGAGTTTCAAGACTTTAAACCTTAATTTGAATCCAGGGTGAGATCACCTGATGTTTAAGCAGACCCCACTAGTTAGGTACTATGAACCAGGGGAACCAGCAGGGAAATAGATTTCATGCACAGTGCATGAAGTACAGAGGTTAAAATGACTGAAGCATGGCAAAAACCTGGGAAATATTCTCCCTCATCCTTTCTTTTTCTAAAAGCACTTACAATAAGAACTCTAAGAAAACATAGTTTCTTTTCTGAGGCTAGCAAACATCTCAGCATGCACACACAACCTGCTAAATTCCTGAAGCAGCACACACACAAACATGTCCTAGCACATTATTTCATTAAAGACATTTCTTACAAGAAGATTAAATAAGTCATCCTTTCTCAAAAAAAGAAACCAACTGACAAAACAAATGGACAACACCATTTGTTTTGAATTATACTCTATTTATACTTTTTACAGTCCGTTTGCAAACTCACATGCAGCCAAAATAAAGATGACAAAAAAGGTGTTCTCTGCTCAGGACTCCTCAAAAGCAGAGAGCAAATACAGCCCTGAGCCCTGGAGAAGCAGAATCAGGGCAGCTGCTCTGCTGGAAGCCTGACTGAAGGGGAATTGCCATTAATCAAGCACTATGCTTACAAGGAGGATGCCTTGCAATTGCAAGGTCAGCAGGAGACAAGGAAGAGCACAGGATGATCAAAACATACAGTTTGAGATATTTTCATCCACATCCAGCAAGCTGGGCTTACCACTGATCAGATGTACTTTGCAACAAGTGAAAGATAACTAGAAGAGGCTTGCTGCMATRACAGTCTCCACTAGYASAATAAAGTAAGCAAACCACTATATYCTTTACATGCCTGTAGCATCACAAAATTCTTATTGCCTTGCAACTATACACAGTAAGCTTGTCTGGGCAGGGAAGATGTGTTTCTGTACATGTAGATAAAGACACCCTGAATGACCTCCCCTCAGCAGCAAGGCTAATGTTTTTATAAAACTAAGAACAAAATAATTTGCATGCATCCAGATGGCAATGTCATGTAAGCAATTCTCCAGAGCAGAGACTGAGCTCCACAGGGTACAGGATACACAGCTGTGCATTATGAGAGTGCTGATGTTGTTCTGTGCTGTGCTGGGAAATGATTTTGTCTAGAGGCATCATATGTCCTTTGAGCAACAAAGGTTTGGAGACACATCCCTGAAACATGTCATGTTTCATACCTCTGGGCACTGTCTCTGCAGTTTGATTATTTCTCATTGGTCTTAAGAGAGGATAAATTCTGCTATTCTAGTGGCATCTCACCCATGATGAGTCACATCAGATGYTGAAAAACATCTGCTCTAAAATGCCTTTTGAATCTCCAGTTAGATGGAATACCTGCCTGAAAAGCTGCTAGTGTCTCAGAAGTGATGAGCAAAGAAACACACTCTGTTTCATGAARTGTAAAACCTACACAGGAACTGATTTCTGGATGGCTTCTGAAGAAAATATCAAGATCCTAGTTAAAAGTAGCCAGTTATTATAACTGTCCAAAATAAATTTTTAATGTATCATGGCCACACCCAAGTTTTTGAGCAGCTAAGGACAGACCAGAGTCAGAATTGCATGGACCATGCCTCAGTCACTTTTCACTTCTTACTTGCCTGTATAAAGTTGAGAAAACTGAATATAGTGTACAATGTGTTCTTGCACATAACTGTGTATAGGAATACAGATGATTTTTTTTTTTAAGGCATTAAAAAGACATCCCAATATAGATGGAATTTTTTTACATTGAAAAAGACCTTGAAGATCCTGAAGTCCAACCATTAACTCAGGACTGCCACATCCACCACTAAACACATCTCCATGTCTTTTAAATACCTCAAGGGTTGGTGACAATCACTTCCCTGGGCAGCCTGTTCTGGTACTTGGTCACTCTTCTGRTGAAGAATTATTTTTTTTTTTAATTATGCAATCTAAACCTTCTCTCATGCAATTTGAGGCCATTACCTCTCCTCCTGTCCCTTGATACCTGGTAGGAGGCTGACCCTCCCCGTGCCACAACAAGGGCCAATGGCACCTGGCCTGTATCAGCAATAGTGTGGCCAGAAGGACCAGGACAGGGATCAGYCCCCTCTTTTTGGCACTGATGAGGCCACAGCTTGAGTGCAGTGTCCAGATTTGGGTCCCTCACTACAAGAACAACAGTGAGGTGCTAAAGCAGGTGCAGAGAAGATCARTGAAGTTGGTTAAAGTCTGGAGCACACAAGCTGTGAGGAACAGCTGAGAGGGCTGGGTGTGTTTAGCCTGGAGATCAGGTCATTCAGGGGGGCACCTTATTGCTCTCTACAACTACTTGAAAGGGATTTGTGGTAAGGTGGGAATCAGTCTCTTCTCCAAAGTATCAAGTGATTGGATGAGAGGAAATGACCTCAAGTTGCACAACAGAAGATTCAGATTGGGTATTAGAACACCTCCAAGCCACAAGCAGCCAGTTTGTCCAGGAAAATGCAGTGGGAAACAGCGTCAAAAGCCTCAGTGAAGTCCAGACAGACAGCATCCACAGCCATTCTCTCATTCACTAATCATGCCACCTTGTTGTAGATCAGATTGGTCAAGCAGGACCTGCKTTTCTTTAAGCCAGCTTAGCTGGGTGTGGTTCCCTGGGTGTCCTGCACATGCCACATGATGACACTCAAGAGAACCCACTCCACAATATTCCTTGGCACTGAGGTCAGGCTGTGGTCAGGCTGAAGTCAGGCCTGTAATTCCCTCAATTCTCCTTCCAAGCCTTTTTGTAGATGGGCATCACATTTCCTGACTTCTAGSTAATTGGGGTAAATTGGGACTGCTGGTAAATGGCAGGTAATGTCTCAGTGAGCACTTCCAGCAGCTCTCTCGGTGCCCTTGGATAGATCTCACCTGCTCCCACAGACTGGCACGGGTGTCCAAGGGGTTCAGTAGGACACTGACCAATTCCCCTGTATCATGGGGCTTCCTTCTGCTCTCCATCYCTGTCTTGCAGCTCAGGGGGCTGGGTATCCAAAGAACAAATGCTCATGCTATTAAAGACTGAGGCAAAGAATGTATTATGCACAGGAATAACCTAAACACATCTGTGTTGTGTGTTATGTTGTGGGAGAGTTTATCCCAGACTGGATGTGATCAACACAAAAACAGAGTGGAAATAACCCCTTGGTGTGTTACACAGGCACTTTAATTGTGCTGTTGAATCTATTTTTTCCTTGTCAACTGTTAACACACAAATGAGGAAGTATGAAGGATGCTATTMTTTACCTGCTAAGAATACTAGCATTTCAATTGTAAGCATTTTAAAGTCACAGTCTGTCTTCTTTCTTTTCCCTCTTGAGTCATTGTAGAATATCTCCTACAAATTACAGAGAGGAAGGGTTTGCAGGGGTATTTATTCTTAGCTGTTATTCCTGATTCTTCTTATTCATCTTCTGTCATTGGTGCTGCTCTTTTGAAGTAAAAAAAGAAGTACACAGCTCTGAATTAGCATACATTTAAATGGAAGAATGTAATTCAGACAGCAGCAAAACAAGAATGAATCAGGAATTGTTATCTCTTTTAAACCCAAACCTTGCTGTAATACAAATCAACTTCAGCAGATTAGACCTTCATTATGTTCAGTTTTATATCAATGACAATCCTAARATATCATAGCTTGGGAAGCAGCAGGGGTGAAATGTGAGCAGTCAACCATTGGAAACTGGTTTGACACGTGCAGGGAAGTTGAAAAATACAACTAKAGTAACCACAATAATCCTATTCTTCAAAGTATTTCACACATTAATACTTGTGCAGGATGACACTGGCAGTATCAGCAATAGGATGCTTGGTAGGCAATTCCCTACAAGGCTGGGGCTGGCTTTCATAAAGATTTCCCCACAGCATTAATTTTCATGCTCCCAGGATGCTGGGAGGAATGAGCCATCCTAAATTCTGTCCATAGCTGTTTGTTGTGCCATTATGTATTTTATCAATATGCATGCAATTTCTTGCAACCAAGGAATAAAATTAGTCTTTAAAAACATGATACAAGTATGCACTGCTCAGAATCAGGACAGGTTTTATCGTGGTTGCAGAAAGAAATGGACTTTCAGCAGGAATAAAGTGCAAACCCTTCTTCCTGTACAGGGTTTTTGCTGCCCTCTGCATTTGAAGTGGTACAACACCACCCTTTCATGACCTGCAGTTTGAGACACATGCGGAAGGCATCACCATGATATTAAAAGAAAATAATTCATTAAAAACGAGGGGGAGGGRGAGCTCTGGTGCGGAAGCAGCCGTGCCAAGCTGATCAGCTCAAGAGTGCCACCTGCTGAGAACGAGCTCCGGCTCCGGGCCGGGGGCTGGGTCACACACMGCGGCTCCTCGGCACCGCTCAGGGCGGCACCTGTCACGGTCCTGCTGCTCCCGCACACCCCAGCGAGGCTTCCTTCCCCTGGCCACCCCTTCTCCTTCATTCTCCTTCAGAGACG
Source organism: Alauda arvensis (assembly GCA_902810485.1). Taxonomy (NCBI): domain Eukaryota; kingdom Metazoa; phylum Chordata; class Aves; order Passeriformes; family Alaudidae; genus Alauda; species Alauda arvensis. Next base: position 268,504 of record CADDXX010000407.1, on the reverse strand, counting down.
GACAAACACAACCAGGGACGGCGTCTGCCTGGCAGTTGTCCAGAAATCAGACCCGTCCTAAGTGCAAATGAASTGTGGATTTAGAAGGTGAATATTACCCTTCTGTCTCTTCCTCAGATTACAACAGTGGGTTTTTAAAGGATCCGCCTTCACATCTTTCCATATTTATTCTTAATATGGTCTCTTTCCTTAGMTTAATCAGACTTTTGTCATCCTGTATTAATAAATGCTAGTAGTTTATGCAATAGGAACTCTTTTCTTTGTTACAGCTGAGACAAACTATTTCAGAGAGAGGTAACACCACAGTGTGTACAGAGGAAGGAAAGGAAGCAGACAAAACATAGTTTCTACTGTCAAGCTCATAAAACTGAAGAAGCTAGTGGCATTCTGTAAGTGAATGCTTGTATTTTCACATTAAAAAACTCTCTCTGTGTCAACACAGCTCAGCTTCTACATCAGGTAACATAACCTTCCTATTAGACCTCAAAGCAAAATTCTTAAAAAGAGGGTCAAGTACTGACAAAGAGCAAACACTGAGATGAAGATCTGAATCCTCTTTGGGACTAGGTTTATTTCACCATAGTGGCATAACCACTCAGAAACAGGGGAGGAGAGGGGGATGGGATGTCCGCAAGCAACAGAAACTTTGCACCTCCAGGAGACTTGGACTATTGCTTGTAAGGCATAGCCTGCCATCCCTCTATGCAAGTACTCAGCATTMCCATTCACATACAAGTCCTGAAACAGAGGGAAAATTCAGGAAACTGAAGCACGAGTTTGCTTTTTCTTCCCTGCAACATCTTGTGGCAGAGTAAACTGAGGGGGAAAAACTACAAACCACACATCATCTTCCAAAGTAACGGAAGCACCAAGAAGGAAAAGGCTAGAGAGTGATCTGTTCCATGGTTTGTAAGCTGTGTTTCCTAGTGTGGAAATGAAGCCTACAKGAATAACCTGTTAGCAGGGAGTAATAACCTMATGCAGGGAGTGTTCTGAAGAGAAAAGTCAAGTGCAGCTCTCAGAGTTTGTAGTGCACAGTCTCCAGAGTTACAGCAAGGAAGGATATCTTGACCCATGCATTTTAAAGTGAAACTGGGAAACTCAGTCAACTGCCAGGATCTATCATGTAAATCATATCCACAGAAAGTACCAGAACTGAAGTCAGTATTTCAGATCTAAGGATTCTCCTTGAAGTCTTTGTAGGCATTTGAGGAAAATAAAATGAAGGGCAAGGAAGATAGARAGAAAATTCTGAGGATTTAGGCTTKTCACTCATATTTCATTACAAGGGATATTAACTRGACCCCATTAAAGAAATCTGTCATAATTTTAAATAATCATAAACCCACAAAATTAAGTGTTTTGATCCACTGTATGTTATCTGAATTTTCTGTTCTAATCCTCATGATCTATGAGTAAATGAAAGCTTGGTGCAGTGGTCAGTTTTCTCATAAAGGTGTTTCTGTGCAGTTGTGATGTTTTTTTCTTCCAAATGATGTGTTCCAAGAAATCATATCGCCAAAACTGCTTGGTCCCCTTGCCCACTGTGGCACTTTTAAACGGACATAGTTTATTCCCCCGTTCAAAGTAGGTATTTGAATCTGTATTTCACACAGCTAGTCAGTTCTGAATTGGCAGTGATGTCCATTGWTGATGCACAAGATTACAAATTCCTGCATGACCTAGCTATAAGAGGTTGCTCTAGACTTGGCCACCTCTCCACTTTTTAAAAATCTTCCAGGGAAGGAGGGGACGAKAAGAGAGGGAGTTCTCTTTTTTTGCTGTGATGAAAAATGAATTACACTCTGAATAGCAAATAACAACAGTRTGTGAACTATTTATATCAACTCACAGGCTGAGGATCACAGTATTATCCCAGTCTTCCTTCCATTTTCATTGCTTTGTGTAGCTGTAGCATGAACTTTCAGGGTACACACAGGAACACGTGGGATGCAAAAGCTTTCACATGTGACATGCAGAACTACTTTCATAAGAGAAGAAAAAGATCCTGTTTTACCATGGGTTTCTTGATTTCTTTCTCCATATATTAGCAAATGCAATGCTATTTTGGAGAAAGATTAATATATTTGTCAGGTGGATTTACTTGATTTTCCTAGACGTGTTTCAATCTGCACTAATTCTACCCTGATGATTATTCTGTCAAAATATAATTTTCCCTTTAGTTTCAGATGATGAGGAAATTTAATTATAAGCAGGATGACAGTGTCAGTTGACTTTAACTTTGCTTGTGTAAAAGTGAAAGTACAAGTGCATATGGAATATATGCACTGAAGTGACCAGCTAGACAGAAAACCACTAATGTCAGCGAAGTAACTTCTGTAAGATGTTACCTTAACAATAAACCAATATATCCCTTCAGTTTCACATAGGGGCCAACAGAACAAACTAGTGAATTCTATCCTGCATAAATTGTGTGAAACCATTTCCTTGGTGTTTAATACATAAGCAGGCTGGAATGTGTTTAAGTTTCCTGACATACATCCTACCTAAAAAAAACCCCCMAAAACCCCTCAAATTCTAGTCTACACTTGAAGTCAGTGTTCTATTTCTTCAGGCTGTAAGGCAGCTGTATACCTGAGACAGTGGAATTGTGGCATCATCAGTTTCGCTAAACTTGGTTTTTTAGTCACTTTGTAAGACCTTCAGACTTGCATGGTATTATTCAGGCAGAAATGAAGGAGAGGGAAAAGGGAGTCATATCCAAAACAATGAGGATAGACAGAATAACCTYGAACAGATAATCATATAAAATAATTCCTTAATAATCTCTTCTATTCATGACCTTGTTTTTTTTTATACTTCTAAAGGGGACAATATCAATTTGTTTGAGTTCAAATTCATTAAAACTTCAGATCTCATTAACTGCCAAAACAACATCAGAGCAAATGTTTTAAATRTCTTGGTTTTGGAAAGATGCTTCTGCTGAGGGGAATTTATGCAAAATTTTGCAAAGGAAAGCCTCACTCATTTTTCAAGATAACTTTTTTCTGCCTCTGGATGGTGCTGGCAGAGGGAATGAAAAGCTGCTCTCTGTGGAATTTCAGTGCTCTGCCTTGGTGAGGCACATGAGCAGCCTGATGCACAGTCAAGGGGTGCCAGGGCTGTTCAGAGAACAGCATGACAATGAAAAGCAGACAGTGTTCTGATGCAGAACAGCATTCCCAGTCACAGCAGCAACCAGCAGGACTGTGCAGGGGTGGGCACCCAGAGCACACTCATTATCAGCTTTCTCAGCCCATCTCAGCATGTGCTGCCACCTGGAAGTGTTATTCCCACTCTACAAACAGAGCCAAGGCACAGAACCCAGGGAATCTGCCAGAGGTACCCAACCTTTGATAAGGCTGACCTTACTAAATTAGATTCCAGCTACAACTCATCACCTCAGTTCCCATGCAATGTCTGTGCAAAGAAAAGCAAACCAACCTGTAATATATGACTAGATAGTAAGAATACCCATTTTGTTTGGTAAAAAGAGCTTTCAAATATGAGGTTTCCCTGTAGAACTTAGACAGAAACCTGTTTTTCTATTAAAATGCTGTTTGCCTTGTCYTTGAGATTTTATCTGAAACATTTATTCTTGTTGTAAAATTGTACATGAACCTTAATAAATTTTCTCWAAGACCTCAGGCACTAGCCTTATTGCTGTGTTTGTTACATCACAATCAGTGTTGYAAGACTGTGTCACAGGAAAATTTCCTGAATAATATTAGACTAGAAAATAACTTTTAAAACCATTTTGGATAAATGAAATTAATATTTGATTGGAMAAAGCCAGAATGCTCTCAGAAGAGGACATTAAGGATGGGAGCCTGTGTGTAAGAAATTGGCATGAATAGTAGTAAAGACGTGGAGAATGAGTGAGCCAGGATAAGARCACCAGGATGACTCAGAGTTTTTAGTTATGCATTTACACCAAGGGGATGAACAGTAATAAAGTTCATCTCTTTCTAGATCAACATCTTCAATAGAACCTCACCAGGAATATGCACCCAGCAGGAATTTCACAGGCATTCAACACACAACATTCCCCACAGCTCTTCCCAGTCAAGTACTTCTGCTATAATCTGATTCCACATCAACACTGATTCCACATCAACAAGAATTCCACCTGTGTAATCTATTCTTTTCACTGACTTGCAATTTGCCAAAACTTGTGACTTGCCCAACAGGAGTCACTGCCCAACAACTTTGTCATACATCTGCTTTGGCAATGTGTAAAGGAGACATTGCCCCTACCACTGCTATGTTTCATGGCACCAAAGCAGGAAATGATGAACCCCTGCAAAGACCAGAAAGGAGCTGCAAACAGTTTGAATTCACTACAGACTGTGATGCCTGTGCAGGCAGGGACACRAGGACCAAAGGTCACCATTACAAAGTGGATTTTCCTTCATATAACCAGATGTGAGAAAAAGTTCAAYATATCAGAGCCATCTGATACAGTACAAGGTCTCATCTTGCAAGCTATTGATGAGTCTGCATTGGGGATTTTTTTTTCATTATCTTTCATTTTCCCATACTCAGTCTCTTCATAGACCATCARTCTTCCAAACTTCTTTGGAAAGACTTTTTTTCTAAATTTAGAGTCAAACTATCATGAAGGTTTAGGCTTTTGTATGGGTAATAGGCATATTTTAATTTTTTGCCATATCTTTTTTAAAGACTGCCATTTTGTTCTTGTTGAGTTGCTAAAATAAACAGCRTTGTCTTACTGCTCTTCAGACTGGATTTTTCTGTGTGGTTACACAATGTCTACTGAAGTACAACACAGATTACCCAAAAGGCACCAAAATTCACCTGATTTGCTTTCAGTTCTCCTGACCTCATTTTGCAGGGTGCCAACAGAAATCCTTGATGGTAACACAAGTAGGCAAGAGATTGCAAGAATCCTCTATGCACGGGCTCAGGGCAGCGTGAAACCAGATACACAGGGCTCCCAGAGAACTGATGAAGGGTCTTGACCCTTACCATGGGGTACCAGAGCCAGATGAAACAGAGAAAAACAGCTTTATTACTCCACTCAAGCYCTAGTCACAGCAGAAGCAGCATGAAGCTCTCTCTCTACATGGCAGCTCTGACACTGGACTATGGACTTTGTAATTGTCCCTTGTAAGTGTGTGCTCCAAGGGCAGGAGACTGGAAATACCCAGGTTCCACTACAACTATTTCAGTATCAACAGCTGCATGGCACTAGGAACTTCCTGGGAAGTCACAGCTCATAATGACTTCAGTGTATCACAAAAATAGGGTGATTCCTTAAGGTATCTTTCTAAGTCATGTACAGTTCCATTTCATGTTTTAATCTCAACTGAGCCATCATAATTAATTTATTTACGGTAGTTTTTTGGTACATCTCTACAACTTCCCAATTTGTAAACCAAAAAATTAACCAAAGAGTTCTTGAATGTTATCAGTCTATAGGTATCRTTCTGAATGATGACTTGTTTGGCTCATTCTGAAGAAATATTTAGCAAGGTGTAAGTAAGGAAATTATCTAGTCTTCTTAGGCTAATTTAAAGCAGGGAACTTGTATTTAATTACAATGGGGACTGTTGCACACCGACCATTTCCTTTCTGTATTAGCTACTAACACYTTTTTTGGATGCTCTCCCCTATTTGATTTTGTGATTAAGAGACACCAGTTTCCCTTTGAGGCTTAAATAATGTACCTCCCTCTTACRGAATATTAGAGACTTCAGACTGAGAACAAACAGGATTAATACTTCCTCGTGTGTCTCAGACACATGCCACAGTTGTCACTGATGATTATATATATATATTTACAGACATTGTGCCAGTATGTGTGCGCACAGGTCTAAAAACAGAAAAAAAAAAAAAGAAAGGGTGGTAACAGAAAATCTTGGTGTTCCATCAAATCACTAGGGATACAGTTTATTTATTTAACTAAATGTACTCAGTATGGTCCCCTCTACCATAATGTTATTCCTTTATAAGCTACTACTTGTGGTTTAAAGCAACTCAAAACTAAAGCAAGAGGAAAAAGTTACTTTGCTTTAATGGAAAATTTGTAGACAAATTGCTACAAGATGAAAAATTTTGTATCACTTTTTAAAATTTCTCCCATTTTTTTATCTTCTTCATCTCAGGTACTTATAAAAATCAAAAGCAATTTTAAATTAAAAAAACATCACCCCACAAGGCTTTTGTTGAATACATGAATGCATCAAACACCTTTCAGGACACATGTCACCAATATTCATTTAGGGACAGATAGATTGATAGTTATGAAAAAGGAATTAATAACKCAAATGTTCATAAAAGTAACAGCACTTACAATGATACCATTAAGAATTTTTGAAATCCTTTTATAGTCCCAGGGCATCAAATGAGGCCTTAAAACACACTGATAGCATTTCATCAAAATTACCAAAAGGACTCTGGAGAATTTGGCTGATTCAGACACAGATATTGTAAAAAAACAGCACCAGAATTTTTCAGTTCTCCACATTCTTATGAGGAAGAAAGAAATCATGCTGTAAAGCTGAATTCACAAAGTTCCAGTAGGAACTCAGAAGCCAGTAGAAGCCATAAAGGATGCATGTACAAGGCTTTCTGTCCCACATCTCCAACATGAAGGAGGTCCTTTAGGGAACAGGGGGAATTCAATTATCATGCTGATCTACATCTAAAGCCATGTCAATGTTTTATTAAACAGCAGCTTTAGACTTAACTGAAAAAATAAACATGCAACTTGTAACTCTCAGTGTTACTAAAACAAAGCAAACAAACAAAGGCTTTTTGCCTTYACTACAACTCCTGCTTATATCGAGGCAAATCTTAGTAGAAGCACATTCASTTAACAAGAAACTTTAATTTCAAGGCCTAATGCACATGATGAAGTCTCAGGCAATAAAATGTATCACAGCTGGAATGTGTCACTCTTCCCTTGCAACACATAAAATGATGTTTGCTCCTCAGCTATCAGACACACAAACCCCCATGGGCCAGAAGAAACAGTTATTGCAACTGTAGGCATCTATTCTATTAAAGAATTTCTGAAATGTTGGAAAGACTTTTTTCAAAGTTAATAATGTGATGAAAGACCACATATTGGGCAAGTGGAATCAGTTTTGGTGCTGGAGTTGAAAAAAAACAGGCTTAGGAAAAAGATAATAAATCCTCAAAAACATTCTCTACTCACTACTAAAAGCAGAAATTGAGTCTTTGATGTATTTACAATTAAATCAGTATTTACAATTAAAATAATTATCTTACTTTCCCTAATTCAATCCTTTTGACTTTTTTTCTGAAAGAAAAATAACAACACAGTGTATCTGAACTACTGGTGAAAGGCATGATTATCCACTTTTAAGTTTGCTTTAGTTGCTGCTTAATGCTCATTAATTATTTTCATGTTGAAAAGACTTTTTCTCCCATTTAATGCTAGAACTGAATTCCCAGATAAACTGTAGCTCCCAAAAAGGAAACCCAACACACCAGTTTTATCTTAGTGCTAATGGTTCTGTTGTTACAGCTCCATGGGAGAAAATCTCAGCTGGTGTACATGGCTACAGTTCAACTGATCCCCTGGAAGCTGGGCAGCCTGCACTGAGGTGATATTTGATTATGAGAAYTGGCAAATCTCTRTTCTGCTGTGAGATACAGAGTCCAGTTCAGAAGAGAGTATTGACTACTCCTAGCTGCCTTCCTCTAAGCTGTTAATCGATGACTAATTAGTCATTTAGATTTACCTCAGACTAAATCCTGCTTGAAGAGGATTTTCCCTAACCTCGTAGCAGTCTCAGCCAACAACAAAGATTCTCACTGAAAGTGAAGCAGTTCCCAGAAGTATCTCAGAAAAAAACCCCACATGGACAAAGGTCTGCTCCATTCCCTTATAACCCAACATGTTTCACCTGCAAAATCCAAGCCACTGGGTTCTCAGCAGAGATCATCAAGGGCACATGTTCTCACACTTCTAACTTAATAGTGCTCTTTGTAATTTGTGCACTTTAAAAAAAATAAAGCTCCTAAATTCAAGTGGTTATGAAGTTGAACTTCATCAGCACACAGAAAAACGTCATGAGCAGCACTTTGACACCCTTCAGCCAGGGTTGCCACCTCCATCCAGTGTAGTGCTTCCCTGAGCTCCTCTGCAGGACCTCTATTCTGAAGTGTCCTTGCATGGAACTCAGAGATGTGCTTTATTTATCAGTGCCAAACAGAACTTAACAGCTTTGCCCTGACAAACCATGAGGACTTGCACATGCTCTAATCCATCTCTCCAAACAATTGCAGCAGGCTAAAATACACTGATTGGCTTTTTTATGCCTTTGCTTGCACATGTCCAGTGACAATATCCAGGCTCTRACAGTGCAGGCACTCTTGTTTCAATTCTTAAATAAATATGAGCATGGTAAAGAAAAATAAAGAGCATAAATACAAAGAAGGGAAACAAACCACCAGATTATATCAGGGAAAATTCTGGTTGAATAAGACCTGAATAAGAGTCATCTTATTCTGAACAGTATTAAACTATTGTAGATCTGAAATGGAGGAAGTTGCTCAGCTTTTCATCATCCTGGGGAGAGCCCAGCTAGAATCCTGACTGTAATTTGGCCTGTCTGCTTAAGGCAGACAAAAGCAAAATTACCAAATCCTGAAGAGAACATTAAGAGTCAAAGGTTTAAAAATGTGAACTAAAAGGAAAGGCTGCTCGAATTCAGCAGGTTTAGTCTAAAGGAGAGGGATCTTACTGGTAACATGACAACAGCTCTATAATAYGAAAGCTGGTAAAAGTGCTACAGCAATAAATTGTTCTCCAGTCTCACAGGGAGGAGGAAAAAGAGAAACAAACTTTGGCTGCTGAAGAGATTTCAGATAGAGTGTGGAAAAGAAATTTCTAATTCACAGTGTTTCTGTGACTATCATTAGTGTCCAGGGAAGTTGTGTCACTGCTTAGACAGTAAGGGACAAAAYCTCTGTCATTAATGCTATCTCACTGAAGGGAGACAAGCTGGATAAAGAGGTCCCTCTCTAGTGCTACACTTCTACCATTTGTAAGCATTATTTTGCTACACACACAAAACAAAATACTGAAAAATATTGTACAGTGCTGGTATTTGCAGTTTCACAGTCAACATGTCAAGCTGTTTTTTCTCCCTCTTAAAATAACTGAAAGCCCAGATGGTCCCTGAAGTGCTTAAATTGCATTGATCATCACCTCTTCTGCATAGTACATTCTTTTGCACATTCAAGCTGTGAGCACTGTACACATTCATGCAGCTTTACAGCAAGAATGATGGGCAACAGTAACTTTTCCCAAGCTTATGTGTATGCCACCCTTGAATAGAAAATTCTACCATTAGCAGCTTGTTCGTTTTTTAAGCTTATTTTTAAGYCATTGAAAGAGTTTGAGTAACAGCTAAGTTATTTTCTGCTATTCAAAACAAATATTTTAAATCTGCCTGGTGTTTTGTAGACAAATTGTGTAGAAGAGATATGAAGTATTCACAGCAGACGTTCTTTTTTAAATCCTAGTTCACAATGTCCATTGCTATCATGTCTGAAGCCCATGGAATTTGTGCTGGTGCTGTTTTTTTCCCTTATTTAATTACTTGCATTATGAGGACAACACTGCTTTTAATGGTGATTTCTCAGGGAAATGTCAATACTGTATAATTTCTCTCTAATGATATTTGGGGGAGGAACTGTGCAATTTTTTTAATTAGTAAATGTGACTAATAATGCTGTGTTCTTCAAGCCATTATGTCTGTAATTTAGCCTTGGCAGTGCTGTGGTGTATTACAAGCACATTCCCAAAATTTAAGACTCCTTAACAATCTCACTGTCTCTGCAAGTATTTGTTTAAGCTGTGCCAAGAAGCAGGCAGACATCTACACCTGCCTTCTCCTGACTGTTTGCTGAGTCACTTCCATCACCCACCATCCTCCACTTACTACCCTGAGCAGCTTCATGACCTAAGTTCTTCCCAGTTAGGAACCTCTTGTTCAAGTTGTGGGGAAAAAAAAGAACAACACACCAAAACCTGMGAAACTCCCCCCCACAAACACTCCTCCCCCTCAAACAACAGATCTATTCCTGCTGTCTTCATCCAGGGTTGGTGGCACAGCCAGAGGGCTGTAAGGAACAGCAAGAAGATAAACTGGTTACACAAATTCAGTTTTTCTGAATACAGGAGGAAAGAAAAGGAGGGGAGGAACAGAGAAAAGACAGCCAAAAGCCTGTAAATTATTTGGGCAGCAACCTGATGTAAGAGACTGACATTCAAGTTCTTGTTTTAAGCTGGCTCTCAGTGGTGTCCATGGATTTAAATATTTTTAATATCATCACAGCTGTGAAACTCTGGGTAAACTTGTTTCACACTTTTAGTAAAATTTTAAAATAAATTTAATTTGAGATATCAAAGGAAAAATCACAGTTTTAATCCATCATGTTATTCATGAAAAAACAAAGTAAGTTTTCTGATAGCACTTACCTTGAGAGCTCACACAGCCAGAAGGACAACTCTTTGCAGTGATCATGTAGAAGAGAAGAAGCACCAGCARCAAATCATGAGGAAGGGACAGCCTGACTCCTAGATGAACCACTGTCTAGGCACTTGCTAGCAGGGATTGATTTTCTTTTCACTTCATTTCAGTCTGTGAGGCATTTCTACCTTGCACTGATGTCTCCCATGCATTCCCATCCCAGTGAAAAGAGAATGAGGAGATGCCCTAAGCTTACATGAACCAACGGAGATCTCAGTGGATTGGTGGGGCAAAAGAGCCCTCACTCCTCATTGCTCCCAGCTGAGCGCCAGGGGCAGCTGTTGTCCCCAGCTGCTCCACATCCACCTGAGGCTGGGCCAGCCAAAAGGCTTGAAGGATTTCTTAGTATTCCTCTCCTTTGAAGGCAAACACATTTCTGTTCCTGCAAAAACAAACTCCTCTACACATCACTAGATCAGGAGCAGCATTTTGTGTTTTGGCCACACATCCCCATATCTTCTCAAAAAGATGCTGGTGGGACAGACAGGACCTAAACACTCTCTTCATTAGGCTGGGTTACAGCATTGCATCTGTGTACTATATTTAACACACGCAAAAAGTATTCAGCAATTAAGCATTCTTGTTGATAACCATATTCCAGAACCTTAATTTTCATAAAAGCTCTAGTCAAGAACTGTTGAGAAGGATTTTATCAAATAACATAGAAAGAAAGGTTGTTCAAAAATGACTGATTTTGGATGCCTCAATTTTTTGCCGGAGTTCATTTGGAAGGAATTGTTCTGCAGAGCACTAGCAAATACAAAACCTTATAAAATGTCTCTAACAAAACAAGACAATGCAAAATTACTCATCATGTTGGAGAAGTTGGGCTGTAGTGTGTTCCCAATCAAGATTGTGCTTGAAACTGAGATACAAATATATGAACTGCAGAGTGCTGCCAAAATGATCGACCCTGTCTGCTATATTTCTTGGAAGGGCACACAATCATCCTGGTCCATAAATGGCTACTGTTTCTACAAAACAAGTCAATTTTTGTCGTGCTCTCTGGCTTTCATTTTAAGGCATAACTCCATATGCAAGGCAAAGAAYCAAATGCTATTAAAATATTTATTTTTACAGAAGGTGCTGTCTGCTTGTCTCCTAAGTAGAAGGGTGATCGGAAAGTGAATTCACTGACATTTCAGAACTCAGGCCTTTTGCAGTGACAGGGACTAGTTAAGGAGGATTTTATGCCTGTTCCAATTTTACTGTGATCTGAAATGTTTTAAATTGTCTGTCTGCCAAAATCTGAGGAAGGCTTAATTGTGACTGTCCAGACAAAACCAGAATGCAACCTACTTGACTCCACGCCTGTCAAAACTACCCTCATTATACACATGTGATGAGTTACAAACCTTTTGTCAAATCCTGACAGAATATTGCAGCAGGAGGTTCCCTATCTTATACGAAGAAAAGTCCTATTCTAGTATAAATATATTTACCACATATCTTTTTAAAGCCACTGCAACAAAGGGATGCTACCAGTTACTCAAAGAACTCCTCTTATACCTAGAACAAACAGGAAAGAAATTGATCTGGCTTTCCTCCTTCAGCTTTGGCCCATCAGGAGTTTCCTGACTCCAGCACTATGAGTTAGAGATGGTCATCCAGTGAAGCCCCCAGACTTATGAGCTGGGCTTAGCAGCTGTCAGAGCTGCGCTAATACACACTCACTTGCTTCAGGTTTGCAGTTTGCCTCAACACTGTGCTCACTGAGTCCAGATCTCTGAGCACAAGAGGAACACTTCCACGTCTGCTTGCAGCAGGAATATGCAAAGCAAACATTTCACTCACATCTGTGTCAATAACAGTATTTAGACTATATTCTCATTCTCAGATTCTGCACTCTAGGTTCAAAAGGAAAGAAATTAGTTATTCTGAACCTCTGAGAGARTCAGTTTTTCAAAGCTCTTCCCTTTAGAACACTTTTAATGAGGTTTTAATTGCACTTTTCTTCCTTAGGCAACACATACCTTTCCACAAACTGTTTGTGTAGCATTAAATATACCCTCCCAGCAAGCAAACATTTGCTACCTAACATTTTGCATTAAAGTATTTAGTGTTTGACTTGAAGTTCTTCCATCATTACCTTATTGCTATGGTGGTCTTCCACTGGAATTCAGCCCATCATGTAGCAAACAATCTTTCCAATYCTATCTCCAGCCACAGCCAACTGCCTTGTTCTACAGGCTGTGGAAAGGCTGTGCTCATGGCAAGGCACCATTACAGTTTTCCCAGGATACCAAGTTGCCCTTCAAAACAGCACTTAAGATTCGCACTGGCTGTGTGCTTGTGTTCTGAACAGGGCTGGATTTTTCTCTGGTAGGACAAGAGGACTAGGTAATGTGGAGAAAATCACCTAAAACCCCATGTGGGGAATGAATTGAAGCTGAGGATTATATTCTTTAGAATCAAAAGACCAAGGTATAGACTAGACTATGGAAAAGGCTTGCACTTGTGCTCTTTTACTTAGAACCTGTTGTGATGATCACCAAACCTTAGAGCCCCATTCTTACATCTTGAAGTGTRTCTAGATTATCCTCTGGAGTTTACATGTTCCATCCTTTTGGATGGAGATAAACAAGTCAGTTCAGGCCCAGTTGTTTCCAGCTCAACTGTTAATGAGGGATACCACTGCAATAATCTGGTCTGGACTCCTGGCAGAAAGCATTCTGAGATTCAGGTACACAATCCAYTGTCAGCATTGCTGACTGCTCAATTATGAACCATCACTGAGAGATGAGAAGAAAAAAGAAGCTGGAGAAAGAATTATARAATACTTTCAGGAACCACATGAAAAGCTGTGTGGGCAGTTTAGGCTTTAGTGAATTCAACCAGAGGTCTACAAACTTTTCTAATGAGCCGTGAATAACATGAAATGTTACAAACACATACTGAGTAACACACAGCATGTGTYTGAAACTTAGCTACTATTCATTAATTTGATTCTAAATGGGTTTGGTATTTTGAGAAAAACTTTTTCTCACTCACATTTGTGGCACTATTTTACTCAGTCTGGATTATTTCTGGAAGTCAAATCTAGCTAGTTTTTATTCAAACACTTGAGAATTTTTTCCTTTCAAAAACATCTATATTTGGAGACCTTGTACTGCATGTCACTGAAAGCATGTTTGCTGGTAAGCAACCATATGTAACAGATGCATTTTACAAGATTATTTTTCTTGTTATTAATATAGGAAAAATTTTAGAGATCCATTTATCTCCTGGAAATTTTTTTTTCCTTAATGAGTTATATTTCACAAGCTTCCTAATACTTCAGCAGCTTGCAACCAGATACCTGGACTTGCCCTTGGGAGTCATTTATTCAAGGACAACTCAGTTCAGGCTGCTCACTTACAGATGTTAATGTAAGATGAGCTGTGTTACATTAATGGGTAAACAGCTACCTAATTAGCAGTCAGGAAACCTCAGCAGGTAAGTCAAAAGCACAGAGCAAAATTCCAGCCATAAAATCTACAGAAACAAGAGGAATGTGCAGTAACATGGTGCTGAACACCCAGCAATGTGGTTAAATGAGCTTGCACTCAGCAATCCAAAACCAATGCCTATCACTGTGCTCACACTTTCTGCCTTCAACATCACCACATTTTCTCTGACAGTATAAAATTTTTATACTATTTTTCCACTGAGTTGTTTTTTTTTTCTCTGCTTCTTATACAGGTCTATCTCTGCTGCCAATTAAGTCACCGGGATTTTTACAATTGACCTACGTGGAAGAAATACTGGCTTTAGGCYCACTGAGTTACAATTTCCACACCAGTAACACTAGAGAGGTGATTTTTTTGACTTCACACATGACAAAGAGCTTTAAGGAATATGAGTGAATGGATAAAGTAACTAAACACAAGTCAGAGATCAAAAACCCTAAAAAGGTTAATTAACATCCAAGCTYCTATTGTGAGCAATGCAGTTTCACRAACAATACTGACTCTTATCCAGAAAATGAACTGTAKCTGAACACATACCAAAGGATTTTAYATCTATTACAGTGAYGGAAGATGATGACTTAAAAACAACTTTAAGTGGTTTCACTTAAAACACTATTAAATTCCAAGTTCTTTGTCCAGCAGGAGTTTGTAAATCCTCCCTCTAGTTCATTAGGCATGCAAAACCCCCTGAGATCCCTCTTGCATTAAACTGTATTTTRCTTGGTGCTGGTGGGACTGCTACCAGATAAAAGGCTTGTGAGGATATGGATTTCAAGTATTACAAATTACTTTTTAACTGCATATCAGTGCCATTTTATTGATAATGAGGGATTTGCTGACTATTTACAACTGACATTTTAAGAAGYTGTTCTGTAATCCAAAATGATCTCTTATTCTACAGCATTCATTTTTAAGCCAGGATCCAGAGGGGAAAAAGTAGGCATTTGGCACAAGGTGACATTTTGATATATTCTGAAGAGTTTTTAAAGGACTTATCATCCAAAACAGCAGGATAGATTTAAAAATACATTAGGACATTTTCATTAGAGATTAGCTCCTCTCAGAATGTTCAGATGCTTTTATATGAAGCACAGGAGTTCAGACATTCATCTGAAAGTGTTTCATGATATTGAAGYCTTTGGGATGCATCAAGGTGGTCTTTTGAGACTTCCCATTCTTTATACAGCTCCTTGGAACAGACTAACGAGTTGTAAAAGGAAGATAAAGGCAAACTTGCATGGAGTTTAGGACTTTTCCATCAGCCAGGCACTCACAGAGCATCCTTTCAGCACTCAGATCAAAACCAGTAAGGATCAGAAACTTTATGAGGCCCTAAAGGGAGGCTGGAAGTGGAGGCACTGAACTATTCTTTAACTTCAAGAGAATTCTGTTAAGGATTACCTATAAAACCAGAATGAATTCTGTTTGCTTGAAATTGTTTTGTTTTCTTTAACTAAACTGTTTATCCAAGGTTTTCTTCTCTTCTATTTCTACAATAACTTTTCTATAATAACCGTTCTTCGACCTTTGCCAAAGGAATGTGTTAAGCACAGTTTAATGGTGCACTGAAGCRACAACTTACTGGCAAACACTAGATTGTAACAAAAAAAAAAAGGAGAAACAAAAAGGTAGGAGGTGGGAATCAAGAAGGGGAAGATGTGTATGTCTGAGACAAGCAAAGTGCAGAAGATCCTGGACCTGTAAAACTGAGTAACAAGAAAAATGAAGTTAAAAAAATGAAGAAATAGTGAGGCAGTTCACAGGCTGAGTTAAGCTACAATTGCTAGCTGCTTACTGTCCCAGAAAACATGACCTCTTGCAGCCTTATGATTAATATTGATAAGGAACTCATAATCTGTGTCTAAATACATTGACAAGAGCTGCCAGAATTTTTTGTGCCTCAACAAAGCCTCAAAAAAAAAWTTTTGTCTATATTGGATCACAATTTTTTCCAATACGTTAAACATACATGGTATATATAAAGTTATGCAGAATATTGGAGAGCTCTCAGTCTGTCCATTTCTATTGTGGTGCCAGAATGTGAATTTTGGAGCCTAGCCTGGACAGGCAACTAAGCCCTTTGGTTTGGGGTTGTGTTTTGTTTAACACAGTATTGTGCAATAATGTGCATAGTACTTTAGAAAGAGAAAGAAGCCAGGAAAGCAAATAACCAAGTTGTTGATTCCCACCACAAATTCCCTGCCTGAAAGGAGAGCTCTCCATAAAGGAAGTTAATAACCCTGGTCTGCCTGCCTTCCTGACAGGACATCACTCAGATGCTGGTACAGATTTGTTGACTGTACATGTATCTAATGCAATATTTATTCATTTTCCTGCTGTCAGTAGTGACAAATTGTTTCCTTGCATTCTTTAGCTAGAAATGGGCTGCTTTTTCTGTTTCTTATATACCTCCCAACACCTCAGCCACATCCATAGCTGTTACAGAACTCAGAGCAACAGCATTTTATTAGACATGCAGCAACAGCAATCACTCTAAAATATCAAGCCTAAAGAAGAAACTTCTTGAAGCCTTCAACAAATCCTCTCATATCCAATCACACAGGTTTTTTTTTTTAATAAAACAAAACCAAAGCCAATGATAACAACCTCAACAAAACAACAAAACCAACTACTCCCCTGTTGTCCTATGACTATACATAAAGAATTTTAA
The DNA here is from genome assembly GCA_902810485.1 of Alauda arvensis. NCBI lineage: Eukaryota > Metazoa > Chordata > Aves > Passeriformes > Alaudidae > Alauda > Alauda arvensis. The sequence goes on along the minus strand of CADDXX010000407.1, from coordinate 251,852 downwards.
TAGTGAAAAAATAAAACATGGGCAAGAATTTCCAGTTGGTTTRTATAAAATATTTTTCAGCCTTTTCAATAGAACTTTTGCCCACATTCACACATAACAAAGTTCAGCACTACTAAAAAAAAGTGTGCAGCAAAAGCTCTGCTGAACAATGAGCTCCAGAAATGACAGCCTGAAAGATGTTCATAAAAATAAAAGGGCAGATCTGTTAGCTGGACCAATAAATTAGTCAGCTGTGGTTCCTGAGAGGGTGCAGTGACAAGGAAAAAAATGAAATTCTGGRCTGAAAATTTAAGAAAATTAAGTAAATTCCACACATATCCACGAGACGACATCATAAAATTTTAGTACAAACATGACTTCCAAAGGCCCCTTAAAGCCCCAGATTATTCTAAGATTCTACAATTCACCCACAGTGAGTCAAAAGCATCTTCTTTCATATCACAAAGCAGTTCTCTACCTGAGTTTTGTGCAGTGAGGGCAGGAGAGTCTTCACCTTTTATGTGCTGCTTCTCATCAACTACAATTACAGTGCCATAGGTCCACATTTATTTTCTATGTTGGACTCCTTGGCTTGTTAAAAATTAAACTACCATGAAAAACACTCACAAAGTATTAAATAAGCATAAACATTTCAGTTGAACTACTTGAGAAAGCATTAACTTTGTTTAGATGTTCTCTAGCTTGTTCTGTAGTAAAAAGATGCATAGGGATTACTTCAGACAAAGAAATCAAAACAGAATCATTTCATTGTAAAAACCAGGCAACATTGCATTCTTGATAGCCATTTATACTCCTTTTTATGAAAAAGCTTTATTGCATTACATTTCTGAGCATTATTTCAGTATGTGTTAAATAGTTTTTGAAAGTTTATAGACTGTGTCAAAGCACATGAAATCAACCAGAACACAGCTGTTTACTACTCTACTCTCTAACACAATCCTAGTTTGGACATTTCTTATTTTGTCATTTTTAAGCCTTATCCTTTATCTGACATTGTGTTTAGTGCTGTCTGGAGCAAGGTGGTAGTGGTAATATTTAAATTTACAGTTTCAGAGGCTGATACACTTTCATTAAATAGAAACTGTTCCATTCTGGGAAACACAAACTGCCCTGATAATGTGTGYCCCAGCTGTGCCTGTGAAGGGGAGAAGGCAGATTCATTTTCTTTTGCATTCAAGGCTTGACCCAAGACCCATTGGAACAACTGGAAAATATTCACAGTTTTGTAAACTTCCTTGATATTTAACTAACACATTATTTGAGTTCAGCGGTTCATGGAGATACAAACACGTTGGACATTTTTTCCTTTAGATTTGTTCTACACCAGCCTCAAACTGGACTTGGTTAAGAAATCGGGGCAGTGAAGGCTGAGCTCCTCAGCAATGCTGTGGGTGATCTTCCCCTCACAAMAACCAGCTGCTACCYTTCCCACATTCCACCATTGTTACACCGGCAATTCAAGGAAGCTGTGCCAAAATAGAACAAAAAAATGCATCTTACCTACTGGYCKGCMTCCATCGTGTCAATATCACWGGAGAAGAGGGTTCCTTTCCTTGTCCTTSGGGACAMAAGGGCAGCTTCCTWCMCTGGAGCCTTCCCCTTTCTCTTGCCCAGCCGCAAGGAGCACTAAGTYCCCTTCAGCAGATAAAGAGTCCTTAAACCAGGAGAGTTTGGCATTTCCTGCCCGTTTCATCCTGTCCATCCGTAAATTATCTGCTCTGTTCAACCTGAATCAACCCACGGCGCACAATTTTTGTCAGGCCCGTATTTCGGGAGCTGCTTTGGGAAGGGCTCGAGCAACAGGAGGCTTTGGGCTGAGGGAAACTGCTCGGAAAGCGTCCTGGAGCCGGGCTGGGCCCTCATGCYCCGGTCCCTCCGTGCTGTGCGGGCGGTGTGGGGCCGCTCCATCCCGCACCCTCCTTCCCSAGGGCYGCAGCGTGCRTSCCGAGCCCTCACCAGCCATGGGGCTGCAGTGCTCAGGAGGGCACCCAGAATGTTCCAGAGCGTCCCGGCTGAGGCGGCCCCGCAGCCCCTCAGGGCGCCGCTCCGCGTGCCCACACAGCGCCCCGCGGGCGGCACAGCGGCACAAGGGCCGAGCCCGACCCGACCCGGGAGGCAAAGCAAAGCCAAGCCACGAATCCCGGCTGGCTCCGGTGGGTTCAGAGAAATTCAGTGAATTGTGCCCCGGGAATAGCGAGATGGGCCGTTTGACCACACTTGTCTCGAGTATTCCCTGAAGGGCGGCCCCATCCCACCTCACAGACCCTCAGGGGGACAGGTGGGACTGTGGGACCCACAGCGCAGCTCCCACTGCAGGTTTCAGGAAGGGAACTCAATTCGCGACCTTGTAGTTCCCTGTGCCTGCTTCATTACTGCATTACCCTGGAGGTTTTAAAACCGTTTCAGATTCTCCCTGTATCACCAGATCCGGGAGTTAGTGCGTTCCCTACTACAGCTCTGCAGCATTTGTAAGGCTCCAGCCATCAGCTTCAAACCACGTTTTCCCATTGTCTCTWACAGCACAGTAAAACCAAGTTCATTAATGCCTTCAATCTTTATTACAGCTGATTACAAAGATGCCACCATTCTGGAGAAAAAAAAGTTATCAAAGAAAAAAAATCTGAAAAACTATTATCTGTCAAGCCTTTGAGAACTTCACTTGATATTGAAACAGGTAAAGCAACGTCATTCAGTCTCAAGTAGGCGCTCTATTCCATTAAAATTTCATTGATTTGCTGCTGATAGAAAATGAACCACAAGAGACATTGATGAAAAAGCTTTATAAAGGCATATGGCAAGTGATCATCAATTACTGAAGTGTAACTTGAATTGAACTTTAGCACTGTGGGCAGGTGCAGACCCAGGATTACAAACAGTATTAGCCAGCAGGCAGTTTTCTCCTTCGTTGTTTTGAATTTGCTTCATTATTAATAGGTCTGGAGGTGGAAGAGAGATTWAAAAAAAGAGCCCTGATGCCTCTTAATTTATCACCTTAATCTGTAGCCCAAAGTAAAAGCATCCAAGCCTTTTCCAAGTACCTTGACTGTCTCCTTGGCAGACAGAGTATTTTTAGCCCACTGGATGTGAGCTGCTCCTGAGAACAGATGGGTTAGCACTCCAAGCAYTTCATGGCTGTATGTGCACTGCTGTAGACCAGAATGAATAAAAAATGACCCGKCTGTGAAATCCTTATTCCTCACTTCCATCTCATTGACTTCAACAAATTGTGTACATGTCTCCTCACCAACAGGAAAACAAGGTCTGCCAGTTTCACAATGCCTCCCTGTTTCCCCATTACAACCTGATTCTCATCTAGGGTGGGGAAGGGGAAGGGGGCTGTTTTTAATGTTTTTTTTCCTTTCATAGTAACATTTCAAAGGTTCACAAGTTTCCTCACTCTCTCCTGATCCTGCCTCCTCAAATAAGCAGTGATGTTTGGCAGAGGAACTGATACAACACTGACCTGGAACTCTGAAGTGCCTGTTTCTAGTCCAGCCTGAGGAGAACAACTGGAACCCAAGCCACTCATTTTTGCTACAGCACAACAGCTGTTCTGTGSCATGTTTCACCTTTGCAAGGAGCTGGTACATTGCAAGTGTTCCCATTTGGTATTTGAATGTGTAGTTTGAACTTTGTATTTCCTAATCACAAACTTTCATTCAGGAAGAGATTTCTATTGTGATTGATSACAACAACTTGAAAAATTAGACCCTTTTTTCCTACCAAAGTTCATCAATAGGCTTCCACATCACCATTGATAGAATTAGCCTATTTTAGAGAAACTGGGACAGTAGGTCTAATTTCCTTTGTTAYTTATTATTCAATTTAAATGAACTACTTTTTGATCCTCAGACTTTTAAGTAGTGTATAAATGTAAATCATACTCTAAGGATCCAAGCWTGTAACACAATTATTCAAAATTGTGGACAATATATTCTTTTTTTTCTGAACTCACTTTTTTAGATTGATTTTTTTCTGGAAAAAATTATCTGGGGTCTTATTTAAACMTCCACGAATTTATTTCAGTCATCAAATCAGATATTTAATGGGCTTGACATTTTGAGTAACTGCTCCCTGGGTATTTTCATTCTCCCTTAAAAGAAAACTAGCATTGAGGGAGAGAAGGGATACCTGATGAAATGTCAAAAACATTGAATATCTGCATTGACTTTGGAGCACAATGCAACACATTTTCTTTCAGAGATTAATAAAAATATTTTCTGTGTTAGATTTGAGCMCATCTTTCACATTTTCTGAATTAAATGCCTTTTAATTAAAAATGCCTTTAGACAATTTTATTCTTCTTTTATTTTTTTTTCTCTAAGGAATTGAAACAATTTTAGGAAGTTTGGCATTTTGAAAACAGATGATTTCTCCATTAAATGGTGTCAATGGAAGATTTTAGAATAGCTCTGGGTAAAGTGAAAAGTGATTTTAACAGAYAGCCTTAATAAAAAAATATCATATTTATCAACTAAGGATTGCCACATGAGCTCCAGAAAATGTTGTGGGAGCTCAGCACTGGAATTCAGTGCACAKTTTTTGTCCCACAGAAGAGTCTGTCTCTACTGGTTTCTTATTTTAAAAAATCAGATAGATTCCAATATAGCATATAGACCACTGAAATTCAAAATTAATGACATAGTATGATGTGAGTACAGCACATCATGGGTAACAAAATGCTGTCTAGAAGGCAGACCAGAACTCATACACYGTTGTTAGAATTTTATTTTTTTCTGTGATTGCTTGAGAGAAAATACTCCAGTAAAAATGAAGTATWTACCTTAACACTTGTTCATTACATTGGATTTGAATGACTTCCWAAAAAGGTATTTCACATTAGCATCAGGCTATCACAAGCAAAAACACTTGGAGAATCAAGAACAGACATAAGTGCAAAAGGCTGGCTGTCTTACTAATTGCAGTGCAGTGTTCACTGCACAGCTCTCAGAAATGATTGCTGTAGTCCATTATCAAGATGAAATTCCTGGATGAGAAGATATYTTCTTGTTTACAATGCTGACATGTCCTACAGGAGAGCAGAATAACCAGGGATACCTCTGTTCTTCACTGAATCTTTAAGTGCTGTAAAAACTCCATGGACAAACTCATCACACTTTATGTGGTAAGAAGTGTGTAGTTTCTACATTTGTAAATGCTGATATGCATTATACATTTTACAATTTGCTGCCCCAAATAGCCCACAGGAATACTTAGTAACTTTTGTCTAAGACAACTATGTCTGATTTTCCTTTCAGGCAATCCATGTTTGTGGAATGGAAGGTGCATTACAATTGGCCACGCCTTCACAWGCATTGACCGTTAATGACAACAATCAGGCAATTAAAAGAATTAACTCCCACCAAACAAGAATGTGCTATCACTCCCAGTCTACATACCCACACAAAAAAGACAAAATGTCTTTACTGTGTTCTTGATCCACACTCCTTCTCTATCATTCCTGGGGCACCATGATGTTACTTACTGAACAACTTTTGGGCTTTTTTGCTCACTCACAAGGAATTTCTTCCTGTTGCTGTTGTGTGAGGGAGAAGTTGACATCTCACTACTTTGAGTGCTAAGCAGGAAAACCAGTGCATCTCAGGAAGTACCTAACCCAAGCTTTGCCTGCTGTTCTATGGAAGTTTATAAGGAATAAACCAGTCCTGCCTCCTCTCTTCCCTCTCCATGGCTTGTGAGCTTATGACCTTCTCCCACCCACAGTGCTCATTAAAACTGAGAACAGGGGAGAAATGGCAGCTAAACTTTAAAGCAGACAYGAGCATGCCAAGTGTTTTCTTTGTACATCCATCATGAGGACATAAATGGGGCCAAACTAAATGTCCAGCCTCTTTTGAAATTATTTCTCTTCCATAAGAAAAGTCACTTGTTGGTGTATAATAAAAATACCATAAAAATGTTACCTTCATTTAAAACTACTGGAAGAAATTCCAAGAGAGAAGAAACCAAAGCCATTGAAGGCTCCAGCCTAATAGAAAATTTGCATTAGCTATGGGCCATCATGTAAATAYACAAGCTACAGGATTAATCACTAGCAGTAAACAAATATTTGAAGAGAAGCTTTCACACAGCACTTGCATGGCAAGAAATTAGCTATAAAAATCAATTATGCATCATTATCATCTGACAGCATGTGTCCAGGAGATTCATCTCAGGAAACACAAAGCAAGCATCTGGTGAAGTGCAAACACCTCATTCTGCAATTGATTGCCTGGCCAGGGACACACTTCACAGAGGTCACTCACCCCAKCCTCCTGGGAAGGGAAAAAGGAATCTTAAAGTACAGCCACAATAAGACAGAAAAGAAAGCCAGTCCTTGGAAATCACTGAAAAACAAGCTCTGACCTGTAAATCATGAAAACAAATTTATTCATAGAAAGAGAAAAGCTTCTCCCACTGTGAASTACCACAGTCTGCCTGAGACCAGGGTTGTGCTGTGGTAAATGGAAGAATTTAGGCTGCAGTGAAATGTGGTGCAACTCCATTAATGCTCARTATTCAGGTGTTTCAAGGGAAGATGGAGCACAAGTGGATTCCTAGTTCATACAGAACAAAAGTCTCTTACTGTAGTCAGTGTATTAATACTGCCTCACCTCAGCCAAGAACTAGGTTTGCTTAATTTGATTCAAGGTAACTGAAATCTAGTGATTTTTCACTCTGAATCTGATTTTTGGAAAGAGATTGTACTCAGCCTGAAAATAAGTGCGTTATAAAACTATTTTTAGGTATCTCTTTCTTGAGGAAGGTGTTATTTTATTTAGCTTAGCATTTGTTCAGAACAATAGGGATTCAGTACTTTAAAAAATAATCCAGGACACCTATTATAAAATGAATATGCAAAAACTCATACCACAACATTATTCCATTAATTACAAGAGTTMATAGACTGGCATCTACATTCTTTGAGTAGCCTTGGAAATCTCACCCATGATTGTTATCAATTTCTTTGCTTGGTTTTTGTTCTTTTTTAGAGAAGAGGGCAGTATTAAATTGGAGATGTCGGTGTACAATAACAGATTAAAACAAAATTCAAAAGAACAGATGGATCTAGGAAGAAGCAAGAATAAATCCTCAAGAGATGCTTTTCTCAAAGATCCCTGCAAACAAGGACCTTGTGTGCCATATTTTATTGGTGTGAAACAGCCATGAGAAAAGTTCCATTCATTTTAAAGTTTAGAAGTTTACCTTACAGCTGTGGMATTTTTCTTTATGAAGCACAATTACCATAGCAGGCCTCTCAGTGGAATCCTGGTGGTTTTATCAGCAAGGAATATAGACAGGGAATCTTATAAAGAAATTCCTTAACATGCCCCTCACCAGTGGTTATGACTAAAAAMACAGGTCAGGAAGCAGGACTGGAAGATCCTAGGGGATGAGCTCCAGCTGCCCCTGGCAGCACCAGGAGCATGTTTTCAGCAGTGATGAACAGCTGCAGGCAGCACTGCTTGGAGAGGCACACAGAGGGAAGCATTCAAGGCTGTAGCACAGCCCACCTCTTACAGATTCCAGAGTGTCAGATCRCCTCCAAGGTAGATTTAGCTCAAAGCTGAAATCTTCCAGACTTGCAGAGAGGAAAAGAGGTATGCCAGGAAAAGACCAATGCCTGCTCTTCCTCCCAGAGCAATAAAAATCCTTTCAAAACAACAGGATAAGCACATTTTGCCCTTTTTCTTAATTTTCCATATTTACTCCTTCACTGCTTTATCTTTGATTCTTCCTACTAACTGGGTACCTTTTCATAGTCCCCCTTATTGTCTTGTTGCCCCCTTAGGCAACAAGAAGCACCTGTTAACACAGAAAACATCTCCACACTCGTACTTCAGTCAAGTATATTGGCAACAGCTGCACATCTCTACCAAGGAAAGCTTCTGTTCTTARTTTCTGCTAGCTATGATCTCCTTTWCTTTCCTTCCAAACTTATCTTCAGCCAAGTGCTCTGTATTTAATTGCTGTTGCTTCTGATTACATATTTTTACAATTTCCTTCTTGGTAACTCTATGAATTGGCTGGCTGGATATTTTTCATTATTTCTGTGGGCCTATGGGGAGAAAAAACAACCAATTCCTTTCTTTGAGAATTCTGCCATTTATTAGGATAGTAAAACTCCCAGCAGAAATTGCAGTTTTCCAAGTAATATCATTTGGAGTRGAAATTACAAGGGCTTTATTTTAAAGCTCAGTAAAACTTAAAGTTAGAAATGGATGGAAAAAATTTCAGACAAAAAATTAGAAAATTAGAATTAAGAAATGTGCTCTGAAGTGAAAATAATTACATTGCAAGAGGCCACATAAGATAAGGAGTTATTTCCAGGCCTTCTTAATGGCTAAACAAAACACAAGCAGTTGCTGGGAACTACGTCACTAGAAATGAATAGCTGTATATTATTATCAGCTTCTGAATGTGAATTGCACGTGGAACAAATTCTTCAATATTCTATGTATAAACATTCACAGCGTTGTGTTGAGCAATCTTCCAAAAACTTTGGARTTTGCATGTCTTCTAGCATGCCTAGCACCTTTTCCAGAGAAAAGGTAGCATTTCATGGGGTTTTTGTTTTTTTGTTGTTGTTGTTCTTGGGTTTTTTTGGGGGGTTTTCTTCAGTGCATAAAGGCAAAAGACCAGTCTATAAAGACAACTTATCTTTATCTAAAGGTGTCTAAACCTRTTTAGTCACCTGCCACTTTCTGACCTCAAGGTAAGTCTGTGGATACTTACATTTTTTATAATTTTAAAGGTCCCTTTCCATTCTCCTTTAAGTAGAGGCCCAGTTGTTCCATGAAAAAACTGTGCAGCTGTGAATAACCTGAGGCTGAGGTGGTTCCTGAGATGCCTCTGAAGGAGGGAGAAGGTGCAGAGCTGGTTTCTCAGAGAAAGCAGATCTTTCTTGCTTTTTGCTTATTTGCTGTGTCCTGACTTGCTTTCTTCCAAGGTGCTAACAGTAACTATTTATAACCTCCTGAGCCAGTGTGCCAARTGATTACYACAGAAACTGCCTGTCTGTCTCTGTGGGAAGTTCAACAGAATTTTCTTTTCATGGGTCACAAGCATTAATGGATTAAATCCCACAAAACCCAGTGTTTACAGAATAAAAAGTTCCTGACCAAGAATAAACCTTGTGTGCAAAAAATCTGCACTTTAATATAAGCTAGCCATAAAATTAATTATAAAATATATTGCTATTACTACCACAAGTATTTACTATTGTAGCACCGTAAATATTTAGTGTGCTTTATTGGCTTGGACAAGACAAGTTTCTTTTCCTGGTTGATTTTACCACCTAGATCAGTGAGAGTACAGAAGGTAACAGTGAGTCAAGAGTCCAATGACTGAGGAGAAAGGGATTTACAGGAGGTTCAGAAGATGTCTACACCAGGATTTTGAGAGAACCCCACAGGGCTCAAAGACTGCCCAAAGCAGCAGCTTATAGAAATATGCTCAGTGTGCCTTTCCTATGTGTACTGTGATGAGATTTTATTATTTTTCGAATCCAAGTACTAAGCAACTGCTCCACAGATCCAGGTTTCTGGTCTGTTTACATGGGGTGAATATAACAAATGGATCAGAACACATTGTGTGCATCTTGTTTTTACACATAAAATACCATGATGATCATGTAATTAGCTGTACCTTTTCTATGTATAAATATACCAGCCCCATGCTGTCTCATTAGTCAGATGAGGAAAACACCCAGTCCTACAGCAAAGGAAGCAATATCCACTGTGTCTCTGGCACAGCTAAAAGTGGAGAGCATGACAAGGCCAGGGAGAGAATTGCAGCAAATCAAGCAGTTTTCTTTAGAATAAACTGACCACTCACTGTACAGCAGTAAAGTTCCTTCCAAGGCTGTTGGGCTTCATGAAAATGTAAATAAAATGTGTATGACCTTATTCTGTCTCTGCTGTGGAGAACTTTGTAGGCCTGAATTCCAAAGTGGCAAGTTTCAAGCTACACCCAATTATATACACACCACAAACTTCACAGGTGTGTTTGAAGACTGCTTCTCTTGTTATCAAAGTGCACCACTGGGCAATGACATTGTCAACAGAAACTGTCAAACCTTGCTTTGGAACACACAACCTGTTCACCAGCACTGATACTTCATACAGTACTCTATGAAGAGCTTCTGCCCATGCTTCTTAGTACAAAACATGAGAAAATTAAGACAGGAACTTAGCATTCAGTGCAATTGGCCACAACCCCTTGAAAAAATTTTGGAAGGAGTCCTCTTTTGCAATTTGCTGGTAATTTCTCACCTTTCAAGTGCTAGCAATATGAATAACGATGATGATAATTCAGATGCAAACCAGAAATATTTTAGGCCTCCTAATGAGGATACTTTTTGGCCACAAGACCAGTGGCTTTGAAARTGGGTTAACTACTTCCATTGTTAACTTTTGTAACTATCTATTACTACAGCTATCCAGAATGCATTCCTGATGGTCCTGCATCAGTTATTCAAATAAAGGGCTGTAGTCTGGTGGATTCTTCTGCTGTCCACATGGCTCCAGGAGTAGCTCCCCACCCGAGGATGTGATGATTTCATCCTGGAATGATAAAACCAATTAAAATATCAAAGATCTAAGCCACACCTACCTTCTAAGAACAGCAATAAAGGCCATCACTCCACTGTAACAGGCAAGCAACTATGAATAAACAYTTGATAAAATAATTACAGACCAGCAAAAGGATCCTATTGATTAACCATTTTCTTCATGCTTTGTTTATCTCTTCTTTACGCTGGTAGAAACTTGTGCTGCTATCAAACAGTGAAATCAGTGCACACAACAGACTCTGCTTTGTCCTGTTTGTAAGTTGGTGCACTAGGAAGCCAGCTACAGATGCTTATGAAGAGTGTTCTYATGGGATAATTGAACAGACAGATGCCAGCCTTACCATGCTGCTACCCCCAGGCAAACTGAGCAAGAGCTCAATGCTGAGTGCTCACACACAACAGGAACAGCTTTGGGACATTTGACAGTGTACTTCAGCAGAGAGGGCAGGCAGAAAAGCCTCCAAGAAAACCATGTGACAGACAGGATAAAATGCCTCCTGAAATGATTGCCAAAGGTACCAGTTTTAATACAGCCACAAGCTGGACAGGGAAAATAGTGTTGGCATTAAAGCTGAACCAGTTTCCCTGATAGGCTTACTACAGGAGCAGCTCTTGCCTCCTATCACGGGACACCTAAGCAAGCTTTTTCCTCTTTTTAAATGGCAGGAACTAAAAGCCATTCTGCTTCTGATAAGGGCTCTACTGCTGTCTGTAAACAGATGTGTTCCTAATACAGTGAGCTGTGATGAAAATACAGGAACATCACTGGAACAGAGATGACTGGAATTGGTTGTCACTATCACCAGGAGCAGAGGGGAAACAACATTAGCCAGAGGTTCTACATCCAACACCTGATAATCTGTATCTGAGGTGTTGCATGTCTGCTTTTCTTTCCCTGACAAGGCTCTGGTTAGACTCTTTCYAGGTGCACTGGGGCTGGCTGGGATGGAGCTTCACAGCTGCCTCTGCTCCATTGTGATGCTGTGTTTTGAGTTTGTGGCTAAAACAGTGTTGAGAACACACTACAGTTTTGGCTATTGCTGCTTGCACAGCACAAAGACTTTCTCTTTTTCCCACTCAGGCTCTGCTGGCAGAGTAGGCTGGGAGCCAGGGAGAACTAGGAGGGGACATAGCCCAGTTGGTTAACCCCAACTGGCCAAAAGGACATTCTGTACAAGAAGGGTGTCAGGGATTTGAGCTTCCCAGATGGCCATTGAGAAAGAATTTATTTACATTAGTGGAGGACATATATTTTAGTCAAATGTGACACCTACCATCTCCCAGTGTGGAAATACAATTTGTGGACATTTAATGTCATAGTGATCTCTGAGGGAACACTAAGCCAACWCTAAACAGATGCTGCAAAACAAGTGAGATAAAAGCAAGATTTAAAAGATAGAGAATTTATAAGAAAATTAACCAGAGACTATAATTTTTTAATACCTAAAAACTTAAAAGCTGTGAAGAAAAGGAAGAACAAAAAACTTATACAGTTACTCTGAGACAAGAGTGAGAAAATGATAAAATAGGAAAGGGAGCTAGAAAAGAGAGGATGAAGAGGAATTATAAGCATGGCTAAGAAAAAAGCAGAATTAAAACTGATGAAGACAGGGAGAGATGCAAGAGAAAAACAATTTATGCCTTCAGAAACAGTGCCACTGTTTAGTTACTGTCTGACAAGAAACAGAACCTAGAGGTGAAGTAATTCAAACCCATCTAAAGTTGAATAGTAAATTCCTCTTGCAAGGTTGTTTTGGGTAATAAGGAATGACCCTTAATACATCCCTAAAAGAGAACCCCTCCATGTTCCCTCTTTACTGCAGGGTCACACTCTCTTGCTTTTGCACATTACAGCCCTCACATCAAAGGCAGAAAAATGCTGAAATTTCATTGAAAGACCTTTCTATGGTATTTCCAATCCAATTTTCCACAGCAAAAAGGCACTGAAAGCGTTACATCTGTCAGCCCTTATTTGTAGCCAAGGAGAGTACACACTGTTTAAGGGACACARGTACATACTGGAGCATTTGAAAGAAGGGGAAAAACCCTTCTGATTCACTGCAACAGAAGTATGAAAGTTACAGCTGAGCTTAGTGCACAGTATTCTTTCCCACTGTGGTCATTCCTATTTTCCAGTGTGGTTTCAAACTACATGGCTCCTCATTAATTATTCATYTGCCCCCCTCAGCTGCTGATCTCCACCTGGCAGGAGTTACCTTGTGAAAATCAATCAGGTCTGTGAGCGTTGGGTGTCGGTTTGGGTCCACCCCCAGGAAGCTGTAGAAATCCCCTGAAGCATCGACCAGGAAGTGCTTGAAGCCGTTCTGCTGGCGATAGGACAAGGCATAGCCCCAGATCTTCTCACTGACTCGCACCAGGAACGCGCCCTCAGACTTATTCATCAGCAGCTCCTCTGCCTCCTGACGGCTGATGATGCCTGGCAAGGAAACACCCGTGGTTATGCACTAACACGTCTGGCAGAGGCCATCAATGCAGCAAACACTGAAGTGAAATCAGCGGTGGAACTTCTGAATTCTTGAATGTTTCCCGGAGGAGATGGAGGCAATGTTTATGCTGTTTGCTTCTGAAGGATAGCTGTAAGAGTTTTGATGAAATACACTTTTTAATTTGAAGATTATTAAGACTTCCTTTTCCTCATCCTTACTGCTTCTTCAAAGGAAGTGYATAAATGCAACTGGCCTATCAAACCAGCCAATTCTGGACAAGCCATCATTTCAGCAGACTAGCATGGCTTGGCATTGCAGTTTGAATTTACAATACACTGCTGATATTTGCGATTGTAGTGCAGTTCTGCAGTCTCTGTTGACTTATAACTGCTTTCTAGGTCCTACAGAAGGAATGTAAAGCAAGTGCCAGGAGAAAAAGCATTTCTCTGCTTTTGTACATCCACATCCATAGATGCATACAGGTACATTGGAGGAAAAGGTTTAACAGGAGTCGAGTTTCAAGAACTTTCCCATTTGAGGGAAATAGTAAAGTTAAGAAGACTTTCAGAAGCTGTGAAAGCAGGCCTCAGAAACAGAAAGAGCTGAGAACTTAGAGCTAGCTGCAACTACAMCACCAACACCATTTTAATTCTTTGTGTTACTGTGTTTTGTGTCATCTCTTGTTCCTTCTGGTTCTGGGGCACAACAATGAAGGTGCTGTGAGGTTATAACAGATAAAACCTATTCTGATCCCAATCCACAACAAAGATGTGATCAGGATTGCACCTGGCACTGAAGCAGGTCTTACCATGCACCCAGAGAGCCTGGTTCCAGTCTGTGTGGTCAGCCTAGAGGACAGTCAGCTCATGTCTCACTGGCCTGTGAAACACCAGCTGCTCACTCTCACCAGGAGCAGATGTTGAATCAGGCCATCCTGCATGTGAACATGGCACACACATCAGTAAATAATGGATGTGCATGTTCCAGAGTTACTCTCTGTAGGGAGRACTTTCTCCAAACAATACATGTAATATTTAGTGGAACCTCTTGTCGTCGTAGAATCCTACACATGTCCTACTGAGAGTTCCATGGAGCCCAAGTAACGAAAAGCCACATTRCTTTAGTGTAATAATAAACATAGTTCAGAGATTAGCAGTTAATTCTATGAACCTCATGGAGGGGGGCAGACCTTCAGTAGCCCACAGGTGAAGATGCTCATGAACAGCCAGGACAAGCCAAAAACTGAAGCTGGGGAACTAAAATTTAGAATAGACCTGRCCTTTTTGAGATCCCATAATAAGGTGGGACAGTAAAGGCTTAAACAAGCACTCGAATGCATGACACTGGCCACCATCTCTGGCTTGGGAGAAGATGAAAAACCCAGCACCTTCAGCCACTCAAAAAGACCAAAAGCAGAGAAGCAGGGAAGATGAAGTAATGGCTTCCCTGAAGTGGAAGAGCTAGAGCAGCTGTGGTTTATACTCTCAAGGAAARGCATCACTCAAAGCAAATTTCCTCAGGCTGACTTTTCCTATTCTCTCCCACAGGTGCAAGCCTATATGTGGACTCTTAAACTGACTGAACATAGTTCTGGTTGTTCATTGGGAAGGACACAATTAATCTACAGCAGGGAAGTGTCTGGACTGAATACTTTATGTCATCCTTGAGACTCCAATGTCGCACAGAATTTAAAGAACTGATATCAGTACGGTGGTTTATGGACTGTGCTGCACCTGAAATAGCAAAAAATAACCAAGGGTCTAAAGTACCACATATAATAGTCATGTCTATATGAAAAGATAATTCAGCCTTTAATCATAAATACATATAAATAAAAGTCATACGTTGTCATTTCTCTGGTGTTTCCAGCAGGAGTAGCATGTGCAATTAAACACATGCACAAATATTTGCAGCAATAGGATCCTGCAGTGTTCTGCTGTTAAAAGAGGTTTCACCCGCTCCTTCCTTTTAGTCACAACACTTTTTTGAATAATGCCACAAAACAAAGAAGAGATCAATATATTGTGTGAGAAAAGCTATAGCTGAGAGGTAACAATAGCTCTACCTCTGCTATTTCAGAATAGAAGCAATAAAGGCTAAAAAGCAAAGCAAGGGAGTAAATCAAAGACATCTGGTAATAGAAACAAAGCTGTTGAAGCTATTCACCATCTGCTGTTACGGCAGAACAAACTCACATGGGACTACATCTTCAAAAGAGCTGTTTCCATTTAGACATTGAAATAAATGGCCAGGCTTGGAAAAAAAYCCCAACAAATAACAAAACAAAAAATCAGCACAATGACTGGTAGGTTTGCTGGGRTTTGGGGGGAAATTGTGGGGAGTTTGTTGTTCTGTTTGCTTGTTTTCCAAACTCTGGCCAGAAATGTCATGGCAAGAGCCCAAGASCCAAGGGGTCCTGGATTCCTATGTAATGCTTTTGCTATTTACAGCTAGTAAGAATGAAGATAATTCATGCTGTGCTGCAGGTTGGCAATCTAAGTCCTACAAACTATTAATATTTATGGATTCTGATAATAAAGAAAATGTATGCAATAGGTCACAAAAAGCAAAACCTAAAATATGTGTAAATAAAACCTTCCTGTCTCCATAGAACTGCTCTGGGAGACAAAGCTGGGCTGTACTTAGAAATCAACAGGTAAAGCACACAACTGAAATATACTCACAGATGAGTTATGTCAGTACTCAGGGGTCAGTGTGGGACCAGCCTTCTCTAAGCAATATAGGCAAAGCAAAGTGAGACTGCTTAGGGAGCCTCTSGAGGAAGTTTTCTTTGCTCCACACTCGGCACCTTTTCTCCTGCACAATTTCAGGAGCTGAGCATGCAGTAGCATCCCTCAGATGGAGATAAATCTGTGCTRGGGAAAGGTGAGCAGGAGTCCATCAGCCATTCCTCACCACTCCTCTCCTCTGTAACCACCCTGGCACATGTCAGGCACATGCAAAACTGGGAAGCAGCACCTCAGTGAGGCTCAGCCACCTCACCAGTGTGCCTTGCTCAGTCCAGGAGCTGTGCYCTGGGCTATGCACAGACACTATAGGAACCAAGGCCCAGAGGAATCATGTTTCTGATGGCAAGAGATCCCTTCAGGCAAGGATGAGGCACATTGATAACYCATCATGTCCTAAATGAGCTCTCCTGGAACTCACTTGGTGCATAGGAGTACCTTGAGCCCCCATACACAGGAGAAATTACAGGAAAAGTATCACAGGTAAAAATGCATAGGCCTCATTTTGGGTGGGGTTTTTTTATAGGATTTTTTTGGATTGGCTGGTTCGGGATTGTGTGTTCAGCTCTGCTTTGTCAGGGTACAACAGTTCTTAGAATAAAGCAAACAGTCCTCAGAAGATTTCTTAATCCCTAAGAATAAGATTCTCTAAAGCAATTAAAAACCTACTGAAATTCTGAAAGGAATGGGTACCTTAGACCCCTGTAAACCTTAAAAAATCCCATCTAAATGAATAATGCAGTAATAACAGGTAATAACAGGTATTTTTCTTGAGGTTTACAGAAAATCAGGTGTGTTCCATCCCTTGTTGCCAGTGTGGCCCACAGTTAATTCCTTATGCACTCTGCAGAAAATACACCTCTTAATTGTCTCCTCCAGAGTTCCTTCTACATCCAACTATCAAATACTGTAAAACCCTTTATACCCACTGTCAAAACATTTACACCTTATTCACGAGCAAGCAGTGCAGCACATAAATATAGRTGTTGGCATTACTTGTCTGAATAAACCACTGTATAATAGAGCTGTAAATTTCTCTGTTAATGTCTCCTCAAAGCCTAGTGTTAGATTCTTTTCTTCCTTCTTTTCAGAACAGCCTATGGAATGCATTAGCTGGGAGGAAAATAATTTAACCCCTCTCTTCTCTTTGTGCATTATCATCATGTATCAGAAGAAAAAATATAGCACAAAATACCTTTAACTTTTTCTCTCATATATAAATTTATTTTTCTTTAGATAGAGGCTCTTCTGACCTAAAATCCTTGCATTAAATGTCTACTACCATTGGATTTTTGTGAGTTTTCTCTTCTTGTCTAAATAGCTTCTGAAAAGAAGCTTATGCTAAAAGATGGAAGAGTTAACCATTCAATTTTCAGTGGCTTCTCAAACTAAATTCCTGTGTGTGGTTTACTATGTATGAGCAGTAAATTGTCAGAAATTATGGATCAAGAATTTTGTACTGTTTCCACTGTTGGAACACTGTTGTGGTTCAAAGTCAGAAGCCTCAATGTTCTAGTGAACTCAATGGAAGACCAATAGTAGGAWGGTTGGAATTTTAGTTTTGCTTTTGTTTGGTTGGGTTTTTAAATCAGTCAATAATTCCAGGCCTATATAAAGGTTCTAGGGTTTTATAGGCTTATAGATACCTGGCACTTCCTGCAAGTAGCTTGGAAAATAAATATATACATAAGGATATCTTCCAACTTGAGAAAATATCAGTACACTAAYCCAAGTAGGGAATTTTGTTACAAATATTATTCCTGTAGGATGCATTCACCTYCTTACAATACAGATGAGATTGAATTTTCATTTCCATTATGTACAAAAAAGATACCAAGCTATACAAACCATGAATCAACTTCAGTGATGGGTGCATGATATGCCACATGCAGGAGATATTAAGACCTCRCTGCATCTACTGAAACATGAAAATTTGCTTAATCAGTAAAGCACAGAAATACCTCACTAAAGCCTGACAGGGCTAGGAATTGTACAGTGSAGTAATAAACACAGAGCAAAGAAACAGATTTATGCTCTGATCCTGGCTCAGCAAACTGGAACACCTCTGTCCTGGTACAAYAGTCACTGATACTGTGTTTTGTGTGCAAATTGAAAAGTGTGACAGGGTTTTTAGAAGGTTAGTGGGCATTATTCATCATCTTTTCCCCAGGCAGACAAARCATTTGCATTCAGTCTTGGTCTTGAAAGCAAGAAATAGGAGAGTCTAGCTTGTGGGCATCTTTTGCAAGCATTTCACTTGTTTACATTACTCACCTTGTTACTGCTCATCTAAATGGTCAAATACTACTGAATTTGAAAATGAGAATAAAAAAACCTTCTAGTATGCAAATTAGATCTAAATCAAGGAAAAAGATGAGAAAGCTGATATGTGCAAGGAAAAGAGGGGAGAGGAAAAGCCCTCCTGGGATGCATTTATGTTTTCATAACTCCAGCCATCATTAGGCTCTTGTTTCTCCTAAATACTTCTGAGGGAAACACAGACATGAATAAACATGGAACACAGCTTTTACCAAACCACTTGCACAAAACAAAACAAAGCCCACAGTGAGATTCTTGTTTACTTTGGATTTCTGCAAAAAGGCAAAGTAGAAGAATTAAAGGAAGTCTCWCAAGTAGAACCTTCCTGGCTTTGTACAACTCACTGCAAGGCACCAGGTGACACTCCAGGGGGACACATGGACCAAAGGCAAGGACAGTGCCTGGAACAGCCCTGCTGCTAATGAGCCTGGGCTGGGATGAGCCTCCTGCAGGGAGCTCAGAGCCCATCACTGCCTGATGGGCAGCTGCTGGAGGGGACATGGGAGGTACAGTCTGAACACACAGAGACTGAGCAAAGTCTCTGAAGCTCAGGGTAATTCTTCCTGGACTCAAAGGCTCATTTAAAAAATAATTTAAAGAAATATATAAAAGCAGAAAAATTTCCAAGTCAAAATGAGCAGTCCCTGAACACTTGACTGGCTGAAGGCACCACAACCAGAACTGAGTGCCAGTTCCCTGATGCTGTGCAAGCTGCATTTGGARCTGCACCCACTGCTCACTCATGGAAATGTCACCATTTCCCACTTCMTGCAAGTGGAAGACAAGGGTGAAAAACTGCGAGTGTTGAAACTGCTGTCAGTCTCAGGGATTGTTTGGGRAAAAAACACGGCTCCTAAGATTTTTATTTACTTGCAGCATCTTCCCTCTCTCAAGCCTACATGCACATTTTACCACCAGGATTTTCTTTTAAAAACAGTGTCAGAAGAAATACTTGTACTTGCAAATCTATAGGTGTTTGATCTCAACAAGAAAGACAAGTCAAGCATAAAACTTCAACTGTGCAGTYTTTTAAACCAGCTACATATTTCACTATCTCTGAAATCAGCGTTACTGGCTCAAGTGTGGGATACTCTACAGGACATGTAAATCCATAATCACTATTTTAAAAATTAAATTWAAAAAAATTAAAAATTAAAAATATATATACATATATAATCACTTATTTTATCATCAGGTTCTGCTTCTGCACTACACATTTAATATWTTGATGYTTCTTARTAAGTAAGATGCTTCTTTTTGTCTTCAAATAATTTTGACATAAAAAYACTACATACTACAACCAAATATATATAATTTTCACTCACCATCTTTCAGTATTGATACATAAATTAGTTTTGATGCTTCTGAATTGGGAATACTTGGCTGCTTAGGCACACAAACATATAGGTTTGCAATGCTAAATGTGTAATCTTTGCTCTAAAATAATGGCCACATTTAGGGATGTATAGAAGAGACAATAAATAATGAACATTCATTTTAAAAGGCTGCTGTGGGCTAAGGATAAATGAACTCCATGCCAGCCAAAAGCAGGACATCACTCCACCCTTTGCATGCKCTATCATGAATATACCACTGGTAGAGGAAAATGGGATTTAATTCCCATGGATTTCATAATAYCTACACTGGGATTGGTATTATACTGAATAAATTATGTAATAAATCAGCATAAACTCTGGCAAAACAGGGCCTGATTAAATTTTGCCTTGTATATTACACAGCCATTTATTCTGAGGCAGTTTTTGACCCATTATACCCATTTTTCCATCATGTAATTAAGTCTAGAAAATACAGAGGAATTAAAAAATCAGGCCCACGTCCACACAGACTGGACTGATACAGTCAGCTGCCAAAAAGCTTTCTAATAATAACAGCAATCAATTATTTAGAGCTGTAACATGCTCTGATTTTCTATCAAAATGAACAAGACAGCAACATTAAGCCCTAGTGCAGTTCCCTGTGCCACTGTTGCCACAGCTGTAAATGGCTAGGAGAGAGAGTAACTGTATTTACTGAATGCACAAAAGGAATTAATTGCTTAGATAATAGGAAGCTACTGGCCAATTTCATCAAGCCAATTGAAAAGCAGCAAAATGGACAAGAATATTCTGAAATCATGGTGGCCACAAATTACAAAAAGGCAAACAAAAGCAAAGCAGATGTGTCTAGAACACCACATTTTATGAGTATCCCTGCCTTTATCAGATCATCTCCACAAACCATTAAAGAAACCCATCAAARCAAAACAAAAACCCACYCACCCAAACACACACAMAAAGTAAAAACRAAAAAACCYAACAACTAAAACTGGAGGGGAAAACAGTGCATTCAGTCAGGAGCCAAATTCTAAAAAGCCTGCAATTCTTAGTGGTTAAAACTTGGAGGAAAACAACAGTGCTGCTTTCTCAAGCTCATCTCTAGAAAAGTGGGAAAATWATTTTAGAAAAAGGTGATTCTCAGGCATTCTTTCCCTCTTCACATTGTTATAAAGCTTTTCAAGATGTCCTGTATAAAAKCAATAYAATRTTTTCCTTATAGAAACAAAGCAAGTTTAAGAATATTTTCAATACATATACCAGTTTTCCTTGATTTTGTTAAATTAAGATAAATCCCAACACTTCAAATTTGGAYTTAGAAACTGAACTCACTGTTTTTATTAGAGGTTTCACATGTTTTACTTGGATGTAATAACACAACCAAAATATAAACTATAGCTTCAGGCAAACAGGAAATATATCCTAGTCCTATTTAGGGAAAATCTGAAAAAAATAAATGAGATGTACTGAGTGAAAGCGCATCTTAGAACAATGAAGAACAATTGTCATGTTAGTGTTTATAAAAAGGAAGACAACTGCATTGGCTTTAGACTAGCAGATGGATTCAAATAATTTTCTGTAAGATGCATCTCTGAATAAATACTTAAATTGCTTTCCATAAAGRCAATTAATCTGCAGTTCTACCTAAAACAAACAAGCTTCACAATGACTTCAATGAAAGAGTGAAGTAAAACACTGACATGAGTAATGACTCTTAGATATTCAAAATCTGCTGTGTGTCAACTGAAACCCAAAGCTCTGCACAGACACCCATGCTTAGTAAGGTTKATTCAAATGCCAAATTGCTGTGAGAAATGTCCTGAATAGTGAAACACAAAATACACACGTGGGTAGGACAGGTTTTGTAGTTCTGCTGGTTACCAACAGAGAGGTGCTACCCAGGCTGGGCATACTTTGAGCATTATGAATATTCAGAGCCTTCTTTGGGAGCCTTCCTGCTACATACTGCTGGTTTAAATGGCTCTCTTTATGCTAATATTGGTTTGTTATTCAGTACACAGGGAATGCATTATGAATAAAACTTCATTAATTTAGTGGTCTCACTGTAAAAGCATTTGTCAATGAACAGACACTGAAATGTCTAGAAGATAATTGAGTTACATGGTAGTAAACAAAATATTACACTCCAGCCTCTGACAAGCTGCCAATTTGCTGGAGTTGCTAATGTTTTCCACTGGCCTTTACACATTGATACTGATTTGTATTGATGTATCTGTGCTTTTTAGCTGGCTACATGGAAGTTAGGTTTTGATTCTTCACTGCATCCAGGAAGATTCTTTAAAGCTCCAGTTTGGCTCCCAGCAGCAAGGCTTGGCTTTCAGGCCCTGTGGCCTTTCTGCCCATCGTGTTTCCCTGTGCCCCATGACACAGCTGAGGGTGGCTGCACACTCCCAGGGGAAACTCTGAATTTCAGGAGGAGCCTGGACTGGTGCCACAGATCTGGCCCAGCCTCTCACAAATMCCCTGAGCAGGCAGCAGCTGATAAAGGCACTCACATGGTGCAGTGGCTCTGCAAGCACCACAGCAAGGTGTGAGTACAAGGCAAGGAAGCTCTCCAGGAGGCTTCACTGAGAGCCTTCTTGGCCATCAATCACACCAGAGAAAAGCAGTAGAATGCAGTCTCAGTTTGCTCTTACCTAATCAGGAAGCCCTCAGTTTTTAACAAAAATACAGCCCACAACAAAAAATTACCAATGAACCCTTCTCCTTTCTATAATTAATAGATCCAAAAAGTACCAAACCCTGACTGTATGCACATATACACATGGTATAATCTCTTGGGTGTTGAAGAAGCTGTCAAAACACATTTTCCATATGTGACAAGTGTACTAGTAAATCAGTGTCAGCAGAGCTCACTCAAAAGGAGGAGAAAAACAAAAGCCACAGTTGACATGGAGCCCTGGAAAATTCAGATTTTACAGCTGAATGTTTCAACTGATAACTAGGCAGAAAATATACTGTGTTCATTGCTTTTCATGCTTTTCTCTCAGGTGAAGGAAAATGGTTTTTTCCTTAAATATATTCCCTTTGTGTAAAGTTTAAGAATGCATTTATYTTTTAGGTACATTCACAATATGAAATCTATTTTTATCTATGAGAAGCTTCCAGACGACATCACTGAGCTCATAAGAAATCTTTCTGTATGTTTTTTTTAATCAAGTAATTATTAGAACTTTAATTGCTGAGAGGAGTACAAATTTAAATCATGGTATATCTGGAGTAATTTCCCATATTCTAATTAAATCAGCACTTCCAGATAGATTTCTACACAGCACTTTCTGTATCTAGTTGAGAAACTGTACTTCTTTATCTAGTGCAAAGAAAAGTAAATCTAGGGATACTATTGATAACTAATTTTTCTTCTCACACACTTGGCTAGGTTTGGGAACTCCAGGCTAGCTTTGTTAATTACAGCTCTTCCTAGCTGCTTGCAGCATTCTTGCACATTGATTTCGTGTCCTGTTCCTCAGGGGAAAGTTACCTTTAATCACTCAATAAAGTGAGCCAGACACTGAAGCCCTGTTGAAAGTCAAATGAGAAGAACATTGGGACAGTAAAAACTTCACACCCAAGGAGTGCCAGTGCAGCAACCACGTGCAGCTCTGACAGTGACCCAATTATGGACATCCCCTGGGGTCTGACACAGTTCTCAGTGAAGGCACCAAAAACCAGGCACTGAATTGCCTCATTTCCTACCAGCACTGGAACTAAGGTGAGTGAGCTAGCAGCTAGGCTCAAACTCACAGCAGGATCATCTGAATGAGGGGTTTGAAGCCACTACTCAGCAACAGCAATTACTGCAATGGAGGAACCAACTTCATCTCAAGTTCTGAAAAATTTGTGAACAGAAGCAGGCACAAATTTTTTCTTAATTTTTGAATACAAAGTCTGGAATTAAGAGTCTTTCATTTATGCTAAATTTCATGAGTGAAACATCATAAAAGGAACTGAACACAAACAGCAACTGTGCAGAATAATTTGTTCCTACCACTGTCTTAGTTGTTAAAGCTTCTGTCCCCACCCTGTAAACAGTAGCAAGGTTAAGAGAGAAAATAGGAGAGGGAGTTGTGTCCCATGACTAATGAACTGCTACTTTCTTGTGCTTTGGATTGAATATCTATAAATGTTTATAGCACACTTCAAGYTGAAAAGATTCTTTTTATCAAGCATATTGGAATGATTCATAATAGCCACATGCACTGAAGGAAGGTCCATGCTGTGTTTAATTGTGAGAGGCAGTGGTGACAGCAGTGGCAGAAGGATCCATGGAATTACATATAATTTAGATCTCAGTGCTCTGCACTGTGGATTAAGAACTCTTGTATATTTTATTATGGATGTTAATCTTGGATAGAGAGCCAGGGTTGGAAGCAGCCAGAGCCAATGCCAATCAGTGTGCCAACCTGCATGGCTCTTTTGGAGCTTTATCTCTTCAAAAGAGTAGTGAGTTTGTGATTTAACAATGCCATTCACTGAAAGGCCAGGAGAAGAAGGAAGAACTGACTTTTCTGAAATTGAAAAGGGAGGGAAGCTGTCATTTCCATAATGTTTGCAAGGGAAAGGCAAGTTTCTGTCTCCCTCACTCCACCCCACTCTGTATCCATGCCAGCAGCACACGGTGCAGTGACACACACACAGGTTAGTTGCCTGCAGTCACAGAAATCTCTTCCCTTTCTTCCTCTACCATCTCCTACTGTTTACCTCTTGTGGGGAAAGCAGTTCAAGTGCCACGATCTGCTTCTAACTGGGTGAACTGGAATTAAGCTAAACCAGCAACATATTTTCACCCAGCCCCTGCTTTCCCCCCACTGCTTGACTCCACACAATGCTGGTACCCTGTTTGACAGAGTTGTCTTGGCTGAGCAGGAAAATGGTATTACTTCAGAGGAGCTGTCAAACCAATAACTTGTAATCTTTTCCCCTGAGGCTGGATCAATAGGACTGCAGGGTCAATGCTTAGCAGAGCAAAGGAGAAGGACCAAAAAGGCATCCAGCTGCTGGGAAATCAGGGAAATTTACTGACCTCGGGTCTGCAAGTGTTTGCAGGGCTTTGACCAGATAAAATAATAAATAGAACTCAGTCTATTGTAAGCTGATGAAAATACATACWGAAGCCCATGAAAGAGAAGGCACATTCTTTTAAGTGTGCAGGCAAAGGAACAAGAGCTGCAGGCATGGCTGATAAACACTTAGATACAGACRTAAGCAGGATATGAGCAATTCATCCAGGACTAACAAGGTTCTGCACAGGATACCTGTGCTATGCTGGAGGGCGTGATCAGCAAACAGACACAGCATTTAAAGGGGCACAGCATGAGCTGAATGTTTTKTGCTGATAGTGACTGATATCTAGAAGAACCTTGTGCATGGATAAACTCCAACTGACACATCCACAATGCCACTGGAAGGAGAAGGCATGGTCCAGCAGGTAAGGACCAGACTACAGTGCATGCAAAAGGGCACCACTGCTCAGATTCAGGCTGCTGGACAGATGAATAAARCCTTCTGCATTTGCTTTGGTCACCATCAAATCATCCTAATTCCTTCCAGCCTTACTATAAGCAACCTTTGTGGATGTCTGGGCTTTTTACGTGTGTGTAACACTCCTTATTTTGTGTAAAATGTGACTTTTATGTCTACGTATAATTTCTTCCAAATAACTCTTGCTCTTATATCACATGGTTTTTATAAATGATTCTTCATATCTAAGCACTAGCAGCAGAGCTTTCTGTCCAAACACAGCTTTCCTTTTTGTCTTAAACAGTGTGATAAAGCCTGAAGGAGCTGCAGTAACAGAGAAATGCACTCACACACAGACCAGTTCAGAACATCGTGTAAAATTACAGGTAAATTCTGTAAGCTACCTGATGGCTTACTGACCAAAATCATAATTGCTCACAATGGCATGCTCTAATAGTAGCAGGTGGAGAGGAAAATCTTAAAAGTGTTTTAAGTGAAAGGGGAGGATGTCTTTAAAATGTGAAGGAATTCGATCTTCAATATTTTTTCAGTAAATTCACCTGGGAGTTAACTCTCTGAAAAAGTTGCTGAATGTTCTTCACTTATGCAAAGAACTGCCTCACAGGAACTTGAAAAGCCTCTTTTTAAAAAGTTATTATTTTTAACTAGCCCTGCACTGTCTGGGCTCTGTACCTGACCTGTTTGTGCCCATGAAATCATTAACACACCACACCTGTTTCCCCTTTGTGCTCACGTGCTCTTTATTGTCTCTCATTTTCAATGTCTGCCATACCTGCTAAGAAAAGCTGCTGCCTTCCATCTTCAGAACGTGCCAAATCTTTAGAATATGGCTTCCAGTTAAAAAGCAGTCAAGAAGGACAATGTATTGTAAAAGAATAAGAAAGCTCATTTCCCATTAGCAATTAGCCTGTTTACATTAATTATTCAACTGCCTCATTCTACAATTTCCCTGCTGTTCTTTTGTGCTTCCTTTCTCCTTGCAGTGTGTTACAGCTCACATTACCTCACTTTGATACTCTGCTCCCTTCCAAGGGGAGCCATGAGCCTAAAACATTTATTCTGTTTGCTAATAGTGTCTGCAGAGACACTTTGGAACTCTAATGGTGTAAGGAAAACAATTCCAAGGCCTTCAAAAGAACTGGCAGACTGAAACAATCATTATGACCTAAGTGGAATGAATTAGTGTGTGAAGGATCATCTTATTTCTCAGAAAACAGAACAACACCTCTCATATTCTTTAAAAAGAAGCTGAGAGCTGAATTGAAGCTGAGGAAGCATTTGGGTTCTGTGATGTTAAGGGCCTGGCTTAGGACAAAAATAATCAAGTGCCAGAATTCACCATAGAACCTCAGCACTTAACTCCAAAGACTCTTTGATCTTTGAAAAATACTAGCAGAAAATCCAGTAAATGTTTGATAAAAATATGTTCAGGAAATACAGAAGAATAATGTTCCATCTCACAGGAAGTAAAGAGATTATCATGACTCTAATAACAGCTCTCATGCTTATATCCCCCCAAATCAAGAACATACATAAAACTGCAAGGACAAACTGGTTCATGTTTGGTGCTGCTTTAAAACCTCTGCTTGTAGGTTATAAAAATTATTGCTTTATAATAATTTTAAAGTAATTTTACAAWAGTGTTACYATTTAAAGYYAATGGTACAAACCCAATGTGAGCTYATCCTCAGCCATTCAAATGCAAGACAGACTTGTCTTTTTAATAAAGGAAGTAAGACACAATCTCTTCTRAATCTATCATCTCAAAAGTATCCTTTTTTTTATCTTTCCCAGATAATGCTTCAAAACAATTTTGATATTCTGTAACCCTCTTTTTTTTCTCTCACTTCCCCTTCTTCATTACTTGAGAAATCAGAGAACTGGACCTATCCTGCAAATGTGTGCAACAGGTACATTGAWATTCACAATTTTAATTTGAGTCAGGAATTCTCTGATTCCATTTCCCAGCCACAGAACATTTTAGATACCAAGCATATAGCTATTTTTGTGTCCTTTAGGTCCTGTGGAAGACAGTGAAAAGCTCTCAATGAATTCAGATTKTTAACAAACTTGGTATCTTTTTATCACCAGCTACAATTCTAGAAGAGAAAAAAATTCCTACTTGAGCAGATAATCTACGTATACACTTCCTCAAACAAATGTAAAACCTAAATAATGATAAAGCAGTGAATTAGAAAATAGATCATAAATATCAAGAAGGCTGTACTTCTGCTGGATTTACAACACTTGCTTTACATCTTCCTAACAAGCATTTATCAAAAAACTAGGTTCCTCTTCAAGAGCAGAAGAAAAAGCACGCTTTTGTGCTCAAAGAAGCAAACTTTATTCCCTGTTAGATATGTTCTTCATRCACACCACTGCCATTTCTGCATCCTTTAAAAAAGATTACAATACAAGCTATGTGTTGTACTTCCCATAGTTCAGCTGTATGAATAGCCCAGTGCCCTCATTGCTGTTCAAGGACTCATAATTAATAGACTTTCAGAAATAYCTCCTTTACTGAGAACACCTGATTTGCAGAACCATTATCACTCTTTCAGTTTTCCTCTTGAAAACAAGTTTCTCCCTGAGAGCAGCATTAACCATCTGAGGTGAAACCTTGATCTGTACATATTTGCTACACATTCCTGTTAAACTGAACATTTTCTTCCCTGGCTCCCCTGACCTAAGAGATTATTCAGCTCCTGAACATTATCTGTGATTATTTGTCTCTCAGCATTCTTTCACACCGCCCTTGGATCTGCTCTGATCAGCTCCTCCTCAGCTCCCCTCTCCCTTCACTGCASCACCACTGACTCCCCCCAGTGAAATGGGTCTCCACCATTGCACCAGTGCTGCTGCAATTACATTTGAAAGGGTCACTACCTCATGTTTCCAGATCTGTGATAYCAGCCTCTGAACTTTCCTTTCAACCTGAAGGCAAGGGGAGATCTGATAGTGCTGCAGCAGGTGCTTGGCAAACTCAGCCACCCACAGACAGCAATGAATGAATTCTGYACTGTGCTCACTACACGCCTGAGAGATCCCTGGTAAATTGTGTATACACAGCAACAATCATCAAACATTGCTCTCARCTRAAGCTGGGGAASTATTTCTACATCAACACCCTCTGCAAAGAGCAGCACTCCTATATTCTGAATGGAAAATAACCAAATGCAAAGTATGTGAGGGTGAAAAGTCTAACATCTGAAGTTAAAAGTATGAAAACCATCAAAAGTTACAGCTGACAAACTAATTAGAAATGGGGGGGGAAAGTGCTGAAACAGACTGCAAGCACAAGAAAAAGGTTAAAACACAAATGACAGAGCAGACATGGAAATAATACACATTTCAGCCACCAGCAACACTTTGTTAAATACATAGGGGAGGAGGGGTCTTTGCCATATAGAATTCTACCCAAGTGTCTCATGCCTGCAATAAGCTGAAAACCACAGTTTGCTCATGTCTGTGATAGCTTGGCAAAATTCTTCAGCCTATAGGGAAGACTGATAACTTTCCCTTTTTACCCCTGTGGCATGCATCCCACAGGGGTTTGAAAAGAAAAATTCAGTTCAAAGCTCAACTTGACAAAGCAAGGAATGTGTCTCCCTTTCCAGCCTGTTTGAGAGACAGCTCTCCCATCCCAAACACCAGTTTACTTCCCTGCTTCCAAAGCATATCAGCAACTGGGATCTTGGCATTAAGAATGCCCTTMATTCAAATTAACAAAAACCTTTCATACAACTTGATACAACATTAGAATGCCCATATAAATGTGATTCATATGCTTATACTCATCWATTAGCAGGTAGGAAATCAGAATGCAATTATTAACTTTCTGGTTATCACACTATACAGAATTTACCTTAATTAAATTTGGACCAATTTCTTTGTTGTCATCATCAAAAAAACCAAATAATACTTCTTTTCACTCAAACCTAAGGCAACTATTACACAATACAAACAAAATAGACACTGATTAAATTCCAAGATAGTCCTGGAATTAAGACACCTTAATCACTGGCTCTGATTCTTCTTTGTTTTAACAGTTTAAGAATTGAGCATAATTGCACTGTGGCTACAAAGTGGGCATAAGGTACTTAAAAAAAAGTTAATTTATGCACAATCCAAATGAAGTAAAGATCATATCAGGATTTTATGATTTAGGACAGGATTAAAGTTGGGTTTAATTTATAAAAAACATTTGAAAATAGATAGAAAATAGCTTCTTTGCAATCTCAAAAAATCTTTGTAGATTGGAAGGACAAATGAACTGGGTTTTGGCAGGGATCTATTATTCAAACAGATCAAAAAGTAATTGAATTTATATCCAGAATTCAGCTGTACATTACAGTTTGTGTCTTCAACATGTCAATTTTTWAAATGAAGAAAGCAGTAAAGCCTATTTCAAATGAGCTAAAAACATCTGCTGGAWTTGAGAAAACTGATGATAATTTCAAGAGACAAATAGAGATGGATGAAKTTGAAGCTGATATTCATTTAAGAAGTAACATTTTGTAAATAAAGAAAGAARTGTTCTGATTTGAAAGACTTTTTGTTACTACAGATTTTACTACCCTGCTTCAAATGAAACATTTTGTAGTGGTTCTTCAAATGAAGACAAAAGGAAAACTTYAGGTACATTAAGCAGGCCATATGTTACCCTGTTTCATGTACCATGAAAATGCCCCAGACAATGTGTATTTTTAAATGGAATCCAGATTGGTTTGATGACTTAAAGTGCAAAATAAGCCAAATATATGAAAATAAAGACATTTGCATTATTATTTGTACTTTGCTACTTTAGCTGCACACATCTGTTTCAAGGCTCCATCTCTGTTTAACTAGAATTCATTAGATTTCCACAGTACAGTTTGAAGACAGTGAATCAGCTGATGTTTAACTTCAGCTAAAAAGCCTGACAGGCAAAGCAGGCAAGCCAAGCTCTACTGACCCTGGCAAAGACATGCAATTCTGTAATAAACTGATATCTCCTCTTTCRGTGCTGCTGCAAYAGCTCTCTTAGTGCACTGCATTCAWAAAGCCCTCAGCGTGAATATTAAACTCCCATTTTATAGCCCAAAACTGAGATATAAGGAAATACAGAAGTTGCTCAAGGATGRGAARGACCTGATTATACCTGCTGTGAGAGATGCTTGAGGTGGCTTGAGTTGCCAGCTGTAATTCTGGGCTTTGCAGAATGGCTGTCATTTGTACTGCCAATTCCTTATGCAAGTCAAATGTGTTCTGCTGKATTTTGTTCAGAG
This sequence comes from Alauda arvensis, assembly GCA_902810485.1. Lineage (NCBI taxonomy): Eukaryota > Metazoa > Chordata > Aves > Passeriformes > Alaudidae > Alauda > Alauda arvensis. Next base: position 221,663 of record CADDXX010000407.1, on the reverse strand, counting down.
ACAAAAATCATTAAAAAATCATACATAATGTCCTGGATCCCTGAACACAACACAAAATAACAGGAGGGCCAGGAGTTGGACTCAATAATCCCTGTGGGTCCCTTCCCACTCTGCATTATCKGTGATCCTGTTTGTTTGGTTTTCCTTAGTTTGTGTCCATTACACATTGTAACAACACTACCAAACACTGACTACTGCATTTATAATAACCTCTTCATATTCCACCATTGCAAAAGAGTGACAAGGTAATGGAGCTGTTCACAATATACAATTGTAACAATTAATCYGACCAGAGCTGCAGAAGCCAGAACAACTTGTGCAGGAAATAGSTACCAAAGCAGCACTCTCAGGGGTCCCTGCAAAGAAAACCTGAGCTGTAGGTTGGGAGTGTATCTTAATTATCTTTGTCAGACTTTTAGAATAAGAGAATGGAAAATTAGGTACTTTGCTCACTTTTATAAGTCATTGCATTCAATTTCTCAAGATATGAAGAACAGGACCTGGGAAATTAAAGAATTATCATGCATGTCTCAATTCTTGCAGTGATTAACAGACTAATCCAAAAGCCAYCCAAATTAGTAGAAAAATTGCACAGGCATTGGCTGAAGCCTAGATACCTTCTTAATTTTAAGCATAAATTATATTCATAACTCCTCACATCAATTTATATGGATGTGACCTTCCCACACACAGGGAAAACATTTAYCATTGGATCATACAGAAAGATCCTGGTTGGAAGCACTTTTGACAGATGTCCACAAGTGAAATTTTAATCAGTTTGTCTCTCAGAATGCAACCACATCAAATGTCTTCTCTAAGAAAACAAACAACACTGTCTRCATCATTGTTCATAAGAAATGAAAGTATTTAGCATTTACAAGCTATACATGACTGACTTCAGTGTCTTTGACTAATTAAGCCAATGAAAATAGCAACTTGATGTCTTTTAACTCATAAGGATTTGTGTATCATAAACAGAAATCTGAAATATATGAGACACTAAACTTATCCAGAATCCTTGCCTGGTTCACTTCAGAACACCCACACACCTTCATCTTAGGCTTAGATACTCGTGAATCAGATGAGGGTCAGCTCAGTGCTTTGAACAAGGCAATWGACTCATCAAAAGCAGCAATGGATAAAAAAAATTGAAATTTAAAGTCTTTATAGTCCCTCAATTATGTCAGCTTTTAAGCCAGAACTCTTCACTTTTTTTTATGTCTAAGACTACTGAATATAAAGGTCATTGCTAATACCTACAAAAATAAGATGTCTTACCTGTGAATTTGATATGAAAGATTCAGCTGCATTGCAAATGCTAGACAAAACAAAAATCTCAGGGATGCTAGCAACTCCAGCACATAAGACAGCAAATTTTGGATCTGCACATTTCCCATTTCAGGAAAACTGCCTAAAATTATACACTCTCAGTTATTTTTGAGGAAAAAACATTAATAATTTTTCTTTTAAAAAGAAAGCAAGAAATATAAAATGCCACAGTTTATAAAGCATAACAAGGATCAAAAATATATCAGTTCAAGTCATTTTTACAAATCAGGTAAATCAAAAACTTGAACATCAGTCCACCACATACCACATCATTGTAGTATTTTCCAGTTAATTTTGGAGTACTTCTCACCCTATCTTGGTCTCGCTACTCTTGCTTGCCTTACTATTGCATAGCAAGTATATTTTGGCCAAAATATTTCTGAAAAAAAACTTTGTTGATATGATCCCCAAAATAATCTACTTAATTGCTGAAAAGAAAACGGGAAAATCATATGCTAATGGCAAGAAAGGTGCAAAAGCCTTGTTTAACAGCTTTCGGTTTCCCCACATCAGTAGGCTTTGCTTTTTGGACTGGAGGCTGGCAAGGTTCATTTYGCCAGCAGACGCTCCCAGCTGTGCTGGACAGGGAGTGAGGGAGCAGGGAAGGAATTACCGTGGAACCACGGGGCAATCCTGTTGGTGTTCCTCTCCATGCCAGCCCGCCGGGGGATCTGCTCCTCCCTGAACCAGCGGATGATGACATCTCGGGAGAAGGGCCGGGAGGGGCGCTCCCAGAGGTCACTGCATGGACAGACAGCAGAGCAGGAAATAAGGGACAACACAAACATTCATCTCTTTTGAAATATTTACTAAACATACAGCTGCAAAGCGGTCAGGGGAAGTTCTGCTCAGTACAACTCRCTGAACAGCTCTAACTTTTTAGAATTTGTTAAAATTACTTTGTGTTTTGATGGAAACCACAGTGGTGTGATTTTTGTATTTGCAATGGCACCTTAAGCATTTTCTTACAGAACCTAAATTGAAAAAACAATCTACCACAATGTTTTTCAGCAGCTTTCCTTTTCCACCCCATTTTTATTCCAATGTAAATATTGGCAAGCAATTCTCCTTTCTTGAGTATTTTCCTTTTTACTGGCAAAAAAACCTAAATCAGTATCAGCTATAAAACACTCTGTCTCCAGACAGAAACCACTAAGCACAATAGAGGGAATGCTTTCTTTAAACTTTTATGTTTCCTTTGCATTCTCTACCTGACAGCCTGCCTCACTCTTTCTGCTATTTTCTATGTGTTTTAGCTAGTAGGATCATCCTCCAAGTTTGAATTCTTCTCCCCGACTGCAATTAATTGTGCTCCCTAAATAGTCAAATGAAAGATTAATAATACCGAAGACATTTGGTTTTGCTTGAAAAAAAGGCCATAAAAAAACTAAAAGCCTCTGAAACTTAGGACTGCCCTCTGAAAAAACAAAAAAAAAAAAAAAAAAAAAAAAAAAAAAAAAAAAAAAAAAGGGAAAAAAAAAAAAAAAGCTGTTTAAGCAGCGGGCAGTTTTAAGCTTGAGGCTTAAGACTTGCCTAAGAACTTGTCCATTTGACTTGCCTGTATAACAGCCTTGCATACTGATCTCTCACTGTCTTTTCAAGGAGTCATCTCTGTGTGAATTCTAAGAAGTTGCCTGAAGATAAATGGCATTTAGTTTGCATTAAATCTATTTTTCTCTTCCTTTAACCATTCTTTTTTCTGATCACCAGGAGACAGCAAGACTGAGGGCTCCCAAAACCTGAAGACTRGCTCGTTGAAATGGTGGGGATTGGAGAGGGCGCAGTCCAAGAGAAAAGGGTTTCAAAACCCCTGCAGCACAAACCCACCTGGAGGCTGCAGGAGGCAGCAGAGGGCTCGCAGTGCTGTTGTTCAGTTTGATCTCCTGGTCATTGCTCAGGTTTGTCCCCTGGAACAGGTGGCTGAGGCCGGCCACTCTGCCCTTCTGGATGGCTCTCAGGGACTGGCGCCGGTACTCGTCCCGCGCCCTGCGCGCTTTGTGGCTCCTCTCCTCGTCGGCAGCCTTGGAGCGGCGCACTGGACAGAGGAAAGGAGAGATTCAAAACACAAACAGCCATTTAGCCCTCTGCTCGCAGAGCAGCTTGGTGCCTTTATGCCTATCTGAGCTGGTTTGGGGAATGTATAAATTGCATTAGTGAAGGCAGATAACTGGCTGACTTCCCTGATGCTTCACACACAGGCCCTCCTCTAGAAGAACCCCCAAATTATCAATGATCTGACCACTACTGGCAATAACTGAGCCTCTACATATCGTGATTAAATCTGACACTTCTTCTGGCTGTAATAAGAGAGATTCTGCTTGGGGATATCTTTTCCCCTGGAAGTRCACCAAGTTCTCTGTTTCAAAAAAAGATGTTAACTACTGCTTAAAATTAAGTCTAACAGTTCTTTGCCACTATGAACATAACTRGAATTGAAGGGACTACTCCCAAAATTTACCATTATAAAAGCTGACATGTAGGTTGCACTTTGTCAGTTTGCTTTCTAAAAGGCATATTCAATCTTTGTCATGGTACTTACAGTCACAGACATCTCCAACTTGAAATTCGCAGGCTAAAATTGGTTTCAGTGACAATGGATAAATTAATAGCCATTGAAAAGGGCATGTTAAGGCAATGGATGGGGATGCCTCACACTTTGGTCTCTGAAATTGCATATGGAGCACCAGAATTTGTATTGGAAGATTTAATACACACCTAAAAATGGCACTGACCAGAGTGTTACCCATTTCTGTAACCTGAAATGAGACTGCTGCTCTGGTTACTGCAGTTCAGGCATCTTTCACTAAAGCTTCTTCATTTTAAAATTAATGTTCCAGCAATCCTGTCTCTGACATGGTGTAACTTAAATCCACCGAGAATTCTATTGCAAATATTCATCATCTATTGGCTCTTTTCTTCTGCCTCAAGCCCCATTTGGATGATGTTTCTGAGTCACAAATAACTGCAGGCAGGCAAACTATTCCAGAGCAAAACAAACCTTTAACATGCAGTGAAGCAAGCATTAAGAAGCCAGCTATGGCCTCCAGTAGCAATTATCAATCCTGCCATGACTATCCTGGCTTAGATCATACCCAGTTCCTAAAGTGAGCACTCCATTTCCTCCTCCCCTGTGACTGTACCTGTGACTGGGAATGCATGATATAGTACCAGACAGCTGCACTTCATTAGTCTGCTTGCACCCCTCTGGTTTACACTCCTTGTTTAAAGCAGGCAGAAGTATAASTGGATTTAATTTCCAAATTCTAAGAAAGTTTAGTGCAATCAAGAAATAAAAGTACTCAAAGCCAAACGAAATGAAATAAAACCTTGTGGGCAGATGAAGGAAAGGGAAAAGACATTTAAGCTTAGAATTATATAACATTATCATAAGCAGAAAGATATGCAGGACTAAAAGCTCATGAAGATAGCATAATGAATGAGTCATAGATGCTTCATATGCATACAACTGGCAGGATTTCAGTTTCACTTAACTACATACCCTGCAGTTCTGGCTAAACACAGYAACAAACAAATGCACAGCACAGGAAACACAAGTAACAGACTTTGCTATTTATCTTACAGATGGCTATTTTTAAGAGTAGAAAACGTCATTTACATATACTGCTTCAGTGGCTGCAGTGTTTCTGTGATTTATCCCTTATAAAGGCACTCAGTACTGGTCACTAAACATGAACTCTGTGCTTGAAGCACAAGGAGAGACTCCAAGGAAGATGAATGCAATGCAACTTTGCAAGACATCTAGAAACCCTCAACTGTTTGTCACCACCACAATATTCAGATTGAGGGCAGACTGCCTGRAGCTTTCTGGGACTCTTCTCTACTGATGTGCAATGAGAAAGGTATCTTCATGCCCCACTTTCCTCAACAATAGGCAGTCTTTCCAATAGACATTCCTATTGTATTTTTGCTAGCCAACAACTCTGTACCATCAGAAGTCAGTGACCCAGAACACATTGTCCCAAACTATCAAACTTTAGTACTTCTTATCACAAAACTATGAGGTAGCATAGTTTGCAACTGTTAAATATCAATATTCAGGAAACCTTTTGAAAGTATGCCATGCAGCCCTCCCTATGCATACATATACATGTATGTGTGTGTGTTTACATTTATGTAAACATATACACCCATACATGTGCATATGTATCTGTGTACACATAAGGGTAGGGAAGGCTGCACAGGGATATTGAGATTTTATATACAGAATCATCTCTTTCACATTATGAAGAATTTCATCTGAAATTTCCCAGTGGAGGTATTTGAATTGTATCATTGACCATGGGGATGCATAGGATCTCTCAATCCATTTTGTCTCACTACTGGACTCCAGATTTTTCCCCTATCCCCTTCCTTGTAGTTACTCCCAAAAACATCCTTCTCTTTCCTCTGCCTTTACAAGTTGTCTAGTACAGCTTCAACTGTGGACCTGTGTTCCTAGCTTATCCTAAGTTTCTTGTAATCTCTGATTGGCAAGGGGCTTCTTGAGCAAATAAAGTCACTGGCATCCACAACCATGTTTGGTGACTGGAAATGGTACTGGGGATAAAGCCATCCCAGCCAGGAATCTACAGAAAGGTTTTTCACTATACCCCAGACAAAAAGATATTTATCACATGAACCATCCTCCCRTACTGACACTTCCCACAAATTTATCTATCTTGAGAAAGTCACTCAAAGTCTGAAGGTAAATCTGGATGTATTTTTGTAGAAGGTTTTTCTTACAATAGAATTCCATGACTATTCATATTTCTCTCTATGGCTTTGAACCATCTCACTAGGAGGGAGAACTTTATGTCTGGATCAAGTCTAGCACAAATATTTTAAGACAGAAGCAGCCAAAATTCTACATTACTTGTAGTTCAAGACACATGGTAACCTTTCCAGTAACAAGAAAGCAAAAGTAGTCAGAACTTCAAGTACTGACTTAAGTAGAAACAGATTATTTTTCTTAGCTGGCTGTTCTTTTACAGTAAATTTACTTCTGGCATGACCCCTGTGAAAAACACCAGTAGTATAGTCAGTCAATATTCTCAGTGGGGAGATCAGATATCTGGAGAAAATCCCTAAAAGCTCTGAATCACCCTAACAGATCCATATGTCTAGCATAAAGAATTACTACAAACAAGAATTTACATACTCTTACATCTTTCTTTTGTTTCACGGAAGAATGTAAGGACTGACAAGATAGGGAAATAAGGAATTGGTCAAGCCCATGGGAGATGTACAGTTCAGCCAGGTCCTGTAAGATCAGCTCCAGGGCTGGCTTTCTSTTCTGTTGTTGGTGATACCAACAACAGGCACACCCTCCAGTGCTCATAAAATGAAGCCATTTCTGCCCTCATGGAACTGGAGCTTGTGTAGAAATGCCTGAGCTGCTCAGAGAGGTGTGTACCACTGTGATTGCAGCCTCAGTACAGCAGGACAAAAACAGGTGACCAAACCCTCCTGGAAAACTGGTAAATACATCCAAGACAGGTCTATGCTGCCATCATTATCCAGTTGTCATTGGTAAAAAATGAAGAGTTTAAAGCCAGCTCAGACATGTCTCTGTGGCCTGCAGTGTGAACATCCTCTTCACAACAAAGAGCAAACCACAAAATTGGGTATGCAGGGGCTCCTTGGCTCCCAGAGGGGTTGGCTGGTGTTAGCCTTGTTTTCCATGAACAGTTTATGAGAATTTGCTCTCTCTCTTTGCTAACCTAAGGTGCCTTTTTTCTTCTATGTTTCCTTAGGATTGGGAAATCCCTATTAGCAGTCCTGGCAAAGTTCTAATACCAAATCTTTTGATATAGATTTGGAATAATTCATACTGCTCTGCAGCTGAACTTGATCAAATAATTTGTGCAAGACTAGGACCTCTCCATTTTCTATGATCTRTTTTGTGCTTTTGAAGAGCTTTGATTTGAAGTCAGATATGTGAAAGCTGAAAAAAMCCCAAGCATATGCTTTGAATATACATCGGAATTTTAAAGTTATTTTGTTTTAGTTTTCCCCTCATTAAAAATTCTTGGAAGCTTGTTTACGAGCTACTCAAAATGACTAACTAATAGATAAAATTAAATCTTCAGATTTTCTGAGTGCACATACAAATCACGCAGTGTTTTTCCCCTTTCCTAAGTGGAAAACAACACTTCCCACAAATATTCTGCAATATGGCTTCAGTCCAGCAATCTTGTTTGAAGGCACGTGAACAATCCCATTCCTATTTAACAATGCACTGTGGGAGCTATTGGAGTTCAGAGGGCACATATTTGTGAGGCTGACCACTTGCTTAGTTAATGCACAGCTGAAGTGAGGACCACTCACTTTAAAATTCAGCATTTTTATCAATGCTCCTGCCTCAAATGAGTAAACTCACTTGAATTTTTGGGGAATGTAAATACCCAATTAATTCCTTTACAAGTCAGGCAAAAATAAATTCATGGACACATTCATAGAAGAAAATAAAAATATAACAGTATAAAAGAAGCTATCATGAGTCAGCCTGGTCTCCTTCTTCCAAGAGAGACCAAAAGTAGGAGCTCAGGGAAAGGCAAAAGAATAGATCAACTCACTCATCTCTGTCTACATCTTTACTGGAATAATTTTTTTCTGGAGATGAATAAAGCTGGTCAGATGGTATCTGAGCACTTTCTGCTTGATGCAGTTTGCAGGGCTTTGTAAATGTATTARCAAAATGTCTTTTACAATATTCAGTCAGATGAATATTCATGCTGCAGCTTTTCTGATCATGTTTCACAGATTSTTTTTTTGCTTTCACAAAGAGAGGTCTCACTTAAACAAACTAGAAACCTAAAAATGGGACAGCACACGGAAATGTCCAAAACTAATGAGAATATGTACCCTCTGCTATCCAAGTTTAGTTTTGCTGCTCAGTTTCAGAAATCAGAGTTTTGAACAGTAGACTCTCTGAATAAGTCTTCCACTATTCATCTTTTCACTTGCCAAGCAATATTCCTGCTCGACTTATTAACTTACAATTGCCCTCTAAAATACCCCAATATATATCTTTTATATGAAATCCAAGTGTGTAATTGCTCTTACAACACCATTTTTCTCTTTTAGCACCGATTTCCCAAGTTATTCTACATTTGTAATTTAGCATTCTAAAAAGCCCTAAAATCATGTATTTCAATTAACACAGCAGTTCTGTGGGCCATTATTGTTCTTTGGCAAACAGCAGAAGCAAACTGAACCCAACAACAGGAACTAATATTAGCACCACTTTGCTTATTGCCTTGGCAATCAACAGCTGAGGGATAATGTGATGAGGAGAGATGAATCCCCATCACATTCTGAATTCCATCTACTAAACAAATGAGTAGTGTCATCAATACCACTGCTGCATTTCTGTCCCCAGTTCCTGCTCCAGCACTGCTGTTCCTGCTGGCTCTGTGGAGCAGGGCAGGGCTCACTCCAAAGAAGTAAGACCCAAAGGAGCCTGGCCTTGTCCCCAGTAGGCAGTATGGTCTCCACTGCAGGTTTGTAGTGGCAAAAACTGTAAATATTACATCTGCTTGCAATTCTCTTATGCAGTCATGCATTTATTTATTACTCAGAAAAGCTGACTCGTGGACAGCTTTGCCTAACTTCACTAAATTTCCTCTCAGTGCCCCACAGGAATAATAGCAGACAAAATGGAGGAATTTCCATAAAAAGAAATAAAAATCCTTGGAACTGAACTTAAAAGAAGGAAAAATCTGGTGAACCTGAGRTGCTAACTAATTTCATAGCAATTTCAGATGTTCCAACTTCCATATATTTGTGATTATCTGCTGCACATTTTGGCTCCTGCAGTAAAGTTAAGGAAATGGAAGATGTTAATTTGCCTGAGGAGACTCCGTGCAAAGTTTGATAGCATAGTCTAAACCAGCCAGCAACTGGTCTCAGATAAGGCACTAAACACTGCATCTTCCTATCTGCAGTTGTGACACCCATGTGCTAATGGAGCCCRGCTCTGAGCCCTCAAAGCAAGGGGAGGAAGTGGCACACGGAGATAAGTGTGAGGGATAAACACGGATCTGGTACACTGCAGCCATTAGTCTGCACTTAGCTTAATGCTAAATCAATTACTGCTCACAGCACTGCTCTGGCAGCACTGAATTTATAGCAGCCTGCAAACCCAGCAGCAAGAGAGAAGGTGCTGAGTTTTGCTCTGTGCTGGCAGCACTGCTGCTGGTGACCAGGCTCAGCAGCCTGGGCCACCTGAGCTGCTCTTGGTCACCTTTGGGTGAGGGGACAGGCCTGCAGGTACTGAGGCACACTGACTGGAGGTGAGATGACTCCTCCAGAGCATACAGAATACCCCAAAGCTCTCACWAGAAAAAGTACAGGTGGCAGACTATCCCCACCAGCATGTGGGGCAGTCACAAGTGTTTTAACAGATCAAAAATGCCATTACAGAACTCATGGTCAAAACCTTTCATAGCTTATTCCTTTTTCTCCCTCCTCCCATTTTGATGTCTATCCCTGCACAAACAGCATTCCTCAAGAAAACAGAGGCAATAATTTAAAACATCAGTTACCTCATTGATGCAGTAGTAAGAAAATGATACCTGGTTTTAGTAGTATTTTGTGTTATTTCAGTGCAAAGGTAACCCAGATTTTTTTTCTTTCAACAACATGGTTGAAATGTGCTTTCTTTCCTTAKGTAGCATCAAAGAAATCCTAAAGTATATAATATTACCCACTGTGCTGGGTTGCCAGCTGATGCTGATTTTCTGCAGAAAATAAAGGGCTACTTTTCCCCAACTCATTTTCTTCTCACACGCCCAAAATACAGTAAGTTAGTTTTTCTTTCCAYGTAAGTATGGATTTAGATTATTCTCAAGAAAATAATTACTTTATCTTTATTGACAATGTAATATATAGAGGTTTTATTGATCAAAATTAACATACCCTGTTATGAGCTCRGAAAATGTGTATCATAGAGATTTCTTTCATCTTGTACAGAATCATTCATTATCAGATCAATTCCAGGTAATAGCACTTCAGTAATTAGTCCTCAGGAATTAATGAAGTGATGACTGAAGCCATAAAATAAACTCATTGTATACTTTGAAATTTATTCATAATTTGGACCTTTACTTATCTACCGTATTAATGTATACACCTATACAATAATACAGTTCCCTATAGGCTTTTAAAGATCACCAAAAAATCTGAAATTAATCACAATTATCATATTGATAAAGAATTTCAGGCTATTTAAGAAACAGAGTGAGATCATCATCATCATCATCAGGTGGTTTTTTAGAGTATGATTTATGATAATAAATAAATGATTAAGTCTGATTTACGGTAATCTTCTGGAATGAAGTGAGTTTCAGCATTGATACCATAGCTTCACCCCACTACCATATGGAAGCAATTAAAATACTGATGAAGACAGATTTTTATCTCTTCAGAGATAGCTGAGGACAAGCTGTCAAAATAAGCGTGCCCTGAGTTACTATTACTAAGCCAAAACTGTTAATTAAGTACATTAGACAGAATTTAATGATCTCAGTCATTGTACACAAACAATTTTCTATAAGGCATTGACAYGGATTCAGAAAGAAATCCGAAACTTCTGCTTGTAATTTTAAACTGGCAATTTCCACCAAAATAATACAGCCCTTTGTATTGGTCTAGGAAGAAGAGATTTTTGGCCACACCTTCTCCAATCTGCAAGTGTCCTTTCATGTGCTTTCAGAACCAGCTCAGTGCAGGAGGTGTCTGTACTCACACTGCTCTTCCCACTCCTGGTCATCGTCGCTGTGCTGGCTGTGCTGCTGGGCTTGCTTGAGGCTCAGGTACAGCTCCTTGGCCCGGATCTCCTCCTGCTGCCTGATCAGCTCCTCACCTCTCTGCCTCTCCTCTTCTTCTCTTTTCTGGAGAAAAACAAGTMAGCCACAAGTGACTAAAGAGGAAGAATGTGCCAAAAGCTGAGACACTGCTTCTGTTGCTTCCTGYCACAGAGAAGCTGCATTACCTTGGACAAATCACTGTCTCTTCTAACTCTGGGCCTCTCACCTCTCACAAACAGGCATCACTGAATTTTCCCACCTCTTAGCARTTCCTGAGGAGGGTACCTTTTGAGACCACATGTATCACAGGAATGAGGAACATGTAAGCATCTAAGATCTGGAAACTTTACAGAAAGCATTCCATCACGTGGCAGCAAAGCCTGTGCTATCCTCCAGGCCATAAGCAAAGCTTGGTTTAAGTCCATGTGTACCCCCATTGCAGATACTGCTGCCTCTGAGCACTACACACATCACCCACAGTACCTCAGRACTCAGGAACTGATTTATTGCTGTTCTTGGTTCACTAACTGTCCCAATGTGTCATCATAGCCAACACAGGGGATAATATTTTCCAAAAATTAAGATCACTGCATTCTGGAAGGCAGATCCTTCAGCACACAACAGTCATCTTGCAAAATGCAGCTAAGAGTAACATGCCAAAAAAGTTCTCTTCCAAGAAAGCCTTAAAGGAGATTGAAATCTGAGAAAGATTGCTTCTGCAGTTGGCCTCCCTCATACTATCAATAACAGAGGCACTCAAGTAAAGCAGAACTAGGAATCTCTATCTGTTTTCCAATGAATTTTCCCAAATCCTTTAGGTAGTGAAGAYGCAGATTTAAATCATATAGTTTAATTGAAACCAAAAAAACCTCAAAACTGAACTTAACTGTTATTTATATTATTGAAATAACTTGAATCACAAATAAAAATATTTTTATTTGATTTTATAATGGAGCCAACACTTATAGGTAACAAACTTACAGGTAAGAATTTTTTCATAAATCCCTGAGCAAAATCACTGAATTACTGTCCTAGTTACCTGACCTAAACTATAAGTAAGGGAAACCCAAAGTAGAATGTTGCAAAATGTTAATCCTGTGAAATTGCTAGGGTGAAGGCTAAGGGTCCAACCTTTAATGTTGTATGATTCTGTGAACAAGACATTAGGCTGCTCTTATTATTTCTGAGAAGGAAAAGCCTTCAGTCAATTCTAATGTTACTGTCTTGGATTATTTCTAACATCTCCTTCAGTTGTTATTTCCTGGCTCCTAAAAACATGAGCTGAGTGGACTGTTCATTATTTTTGAAAAGTCAATGCTTTYAGACAATGCTAATTTCAAAGCCAAGCAGCTTCCTCAGGGAAAAAAATTTATCTTTTTTTAATATCTCTGTAGAATTAGGGATTGCACATGTTAGCTGTGAGTAAATGGCTCTATTCTCTTCTTGAAAAAAATGAGAAATAACTGTTCTTTATTCTTATGAGGAGAATATTTTTTCACTTAGCTTCACCACCTAAAAAAATTCAATGCAACCAGTCTATCCTTCAGGAAGATGGACAGACACAGAAGTAATCCTGGGTTATCAGRATATTTTCTGTTCAACAGCTTAAACCACAAGGTAAACTAAAAATAGAGGAGGGGGGTGGAAATCAATCTCACTGCAGTTTCCCCGAATCACACAAGAGTTTTATTGTAAGTTTGGGCTTGTTTATTAATGGAGCTGTTGCTGAAACATTTCTAGTAAAAAGATGAAAGAGTCTGAGAAAAACAAACAAAAAGCTCCCCCCCTCAAAAAAACCCACTAGAATCCAGGTAGAGTTTGAGTTCTTAATGGAAGGCAACAATGCCAACTAAGAAAATCCTACCKTTTTAACTAAGAAGGAGATTTAAGTTAAGGGAGAGACAACAAAAACTTCACACAGGCACTTGATTCTGAATTCACCAGAACTTTTTTACATAATTTTCATTTTTACAGAAAAAGGAGATTTAACTTCTATTTATTAAATTAGTGATAGATGTGTAGGTATATTGCCCAACTCTTTCAAGGTGTGTGTGAGAAGAAACAATCCTTGCTGGTATTACACAGGAAACAACAGTCATCCTTTTGTCAAGTATGACTAAACAGTGTGTGTTTGTTTTTAAAATGAACAATTGAACTTTGCACATTTACTCCACTGGAAGAATGCAGCAAGCAGTTTGTCTGCTTCTCCCCAAAAAATCAATTTCTTTCTTCCTAAAAGGAATCCAATCCTGCCCATCAGAGCTGGGTGTGAAGAGCTGTAATACCTACAAACACCATCTTCTGCCTGACACTTGAGAGAGACTGTACTCTGTGCCTGACCCTTTCTGCTCTGCCAAAATAATTAGGAAGGTGACAATTCACTACAGAGTTGCAAATTTTTGAGAAATACCAAGCTGCTGAAACAAATCACAYTGGCAATTCAACAGGCAGCAGTAATCCTCTCCAGCCTTTACTCCTCTGGAGAATTTGAACATGCTAAATGATCTTATCTATCCTCTGGCAGTTGGGAATTTACCACAAACTTGTTTCTGTCTCTGTGTCTCACCATGTTTGACAGCTTTATTATGGGCAGCTCTAAATAATATTTAATATTAGCCATGGTTAAGTTTTAATGTTGCAGTCCAAGGCAGATGAAAGGAGAGTAGGTCATCATTTAGTTTTTGCTACAGAAAGAGTTAAAAAATACACTGAGGAAAAGGCAAAATAGAGCAGTGGATTTTTTTACAGAGGAAAACTGAGCTTCTGGGTGCCACAGCTCTTGGGGTCTTTCTGGGGAGTCTTACAGCATGCAGGGCAGCTGAATGGCCACCATCCTGCTCAGGGCACAAGCCACAAGGTGTGCTTGTCACAGCAGCCCTCCCTGAAGCAAACACTGCCTGGGATCATCTCAGTGCCTCAGGCTGGCAGGAAGTGTCCTTGGCAGCCCTGAGAGCTGCAGCCAGCCAGCTGCACTGCAGCTGAACCTCCTGAGCCTTCTCAGCAAACACCTGGGCCAGGGGAGACACTCAGGCTACTTCAAACACAGCTGAGAGCCCTCAGGGACTCCCTGCTCTGAGGAAGGAAATGTGGAAACCCCAGGGTCCCCTGCTGCAGGACAAGGCTGCTCTCAGCAAGGCTGACACAGCCAGCCAAGCTCAGAGATCAGGCTTCTCTCCAGACCCACCTGACARGTGCCAGCAGAGCTCTGAGTAACAGCAGAAATATGGCCAACTCCTTCCCAGTCTTTTCCTGAGAAAACTCTCTCACTTGCATCAGAAAAGCAAGTGTTTGCAGAAGCATTATTTCCTTCCCTCCTGCTGGTCTCAAAAGGAATACAGGCTTTGCACTGCTTCACTGTGCATGTATTTGCACAGACAAATGTACCAAATGCACTCATGCTTTATGCAGATGCTATGAGATTTCTGCCCTGGATGTGTCCCAGAACATGCAATTCACACATCTCATACAAGGAGGTACCAGYTCTGATTCACAAAGAGCCTGTGTTCCATGAGCTGGAAAACAAAGCTAAGGAAAACAACCTTTCCTGGTTGGGAGAGACCTGACATTTATTTACTGCATGAGTCATTTGCCACAGATCCAGTGACAATCTACTTGAAGTTTGTCTCTGGACCTTAGAGATTCTTCACAGCTTGAATTCCTAACATGCAAGCTCCCCTAATTAGTGGCTCAGATTTTCCCATTTACCATGGGAAACACCTGAACTTTGCTAGTTTTCACCAGCAATCCAGATTTAAGGCAGTGGCTTTGGAAGCACAATCATTACTGATGTCACAAAGGAAGAGACTTTTCTTTMAAATTAATATCAGCTACAAGTAGGATAGAGAAAACCTGAAGACCCAGGTCCCAACCAAAACTAACAGCTGCCTCATTTACAACATTGTTCAAGAGACAACAGCATGGAAAAAAAAAAAAGAATTACTGAACTGTGGTCAGCCAAAAGGAAATAAAATCAAGTATTACTGAATTACTGTAATTGCCATTGAAATAACCCAACTGAGGCACTTACAGAATGAATTGGGTGCCCAGCCCCAGCAAGAAGCTGTTGTCATATTCCTGGATTCTAAATGTGCAGTCTTTGGGAAAGAGTTCAATGTTTTCTTGGCACAGCAAAGCACAGAGCTGAACTTACAGCTTATTTGCACTTGGAAATAACAGTCCCACTCAAGTGCCTGACGTTTACTTGGAGACAAGAGTTTTTTCCCAGATCTAGACAGAATGCTCACTGCTCTATCCTAAGAAGCCCACATTACTCCAAATGGCAATGGTGACAGTTCACTGTATTCCTAAASTCTACATCTGGCAGCAGTTTTCTGAAGAATCAGGTCCCCAGCACTTGGGAGCACAGTAAAGCATTCAGACATGTGTTGAAAGTTCATCCAAGCTCAATAGAAAGTGTATTCTTTCTATTGAGCATAAGGTTAATTAGATATTTCCTGAACAGAAGCACTAATTGTTCTGTTCTCTGAAGGTTGATTCTCAACCCGTCTTCTTTGATGAGACACATTTAATCTCCCAGGGAATTTTTAAGAAGCAATTTAGCTCTGCTGTCAACTGTGCTTATATTATTAAATTTGGCAGGTATCTGATGTTGTCATAAGGACAGTACTTTACTATTAATATTCTCTTGCATTATGTAGACCACATGAAGACTGAACTGAGAGAAGATCTCTTTTATTTCTAAATGCAGCTGAAGGATACCCACCCCTGGCTGGATGACACTTGCATCTTTAATTTGCCTTAGCTCTGCACATTGTTCAGACTCTTAATGACAGCTACTGATAACCATAGAAAATTATGCCTATGATCTCRTAACCTTTGTGAATTAGCCAAAAGATTAATGATAGTAATTAGCTCTCTTATTTGTCCTTTGCAATAGGTGCATAAAAGAATASCTGTCCTTAAACTGCAAAAATAGAGTAGTCAATGTTTATATTCTAGCATCGTAAACTCAAGACAATTCTGCTTAAGAAACACCAAGGAAAGCAATACTTTTCAAATAGTGTTGGAAAAGGAAATAGGGATCATCATTCACTTTGATATGTAAGATAGCATTTATCTAGTGCAGACAGCCCTAACGTCCTGTGATAGGTCAAGAGGAATAAAAGCATCTTAAAAAGGAGTGTTTGTGACACATGGTTACAAATTAAACATGCCAGCAGAAAGGAGACAGTTTCAATTTCCCAAGACAAACTGCTTCAAGAGGATGCAGCATTAGCAGAGACTTTTCATACCTTAGTCTGGAGGCTTCTTTAAACATGGTCTGGTCATCATCACAGAAGGATGATTGGCAATACATTAAATATTTTAAAGCTGGTGAAGTGAGGTTGCCTACAGACAAATCGGCACCAAATTCCACACCCTTTCCTTCATTCTGTCAATTAACTTCTGTCACATCAGCAGATTCATTAATTCATCTTTTCCCCTGTACCTTAGTTGCATTCCCTTCTTGTAGYTGGACCTGGATGCCAGAAACACAATTTTCTTTTCCTGTCCAGATACCATTGCACAATGTACAAGATCTGATCAAGAGCAAGTAACAGATAAGCTGCTTTTCTGAGCAGCAAAGGAGTGGTGTCAAAGTACCAGGAATCAATCCTGCATTTGGATCTCTGCTGGTGGAACCCTGACAGTCCAAGCCTCTCTTGACAGACCTCAAATTATAGACCTGATTGAAGAGCCAATGCTGAAAGTGGAATTAGACTCTGTTGYTGGATTAAAACAGGAAATGCAGGGAGAATACTTGATAAAGGGCATTTTAAAAAACAATCACTGCMTCATATCATGTTTCCAAACTAATTCTTTAAGCCAAAGAGTTCCTTTCTGCTGGGCCTTGTTTTGAAAACTTTTGGTCCATTTACTTAAATTTTTGCTAATTCTGTCTTCAAATGCTTGATTTAAGAAAAACCATTGAGAAAGAAAGGGTTTCTACTTCCTTAATAGAATAAATACGTTGGCAACTTTAGAAAGCGAGTTAATGAAATCCTGGCCAAAGTTGAATATTTGAAATTCAAAGCAGAAACTGAACCATAACCTCATTCCACCTCYAGCAGTGTTCCTTGCTCCTACCAAGCACACAGCTGGATGGAAGACACCTGCTCATGTCCTGGGAAACAGCAGAAACACAGATCACTGTGACATGACCTTTCCATCAATATGAAAATGAGCAGAATTTGGTGCCATTCCTTTTAATTGTATCAGCAACTGAACAACTAGTTTTCCTGAACAGAAAGCTATGAATACTGGCCACTGAAAGTCTCAGAAGTTGCTCACTCTGCTCTTTGAAACAGAACAGTAAGAGTGAGCTTGTGGACATTTTCYCCATCAAGTGTCCTGTAAATCAGCCACAGAGATATATAAGTGAACGCTCTGCCAGTCTTTGTTCAAGAGGGCTTTACTTTGCAGAGAGCAGAGGAAAGAGTGTTTAATTAGTTGCTCTGCTCATTATTCATACATTAATAAAGCACTTGAAAGGTATACTTTCATTACTCATTGACATCAAATTTCAAAGGCCCCGTTCTCTCCTGTGMGTTCAAATTAATTGTGCAAAGGTAAATCAGCAACTCTGTGCAGCCTCCTCTGCAGGAGCCACCCTGGCTTTGTGCTCCATAACCACCTCAAATCCCAGGCCCACAGAGTGAGCAGAAATTGGCTGTTTGCAATCAAACCACACAAACTCAACACTGAGTTTTCACATTCCTCCCATCACAAAGGGACAATGGGAAAAGTCCATGCCCACTTTGCACACCTTAAATCATTGTACCAGCAAAGGAAGAAGAGACAGAGCAAGCTGCCAGCAGGGGAGAGGAGCATGGATCCTTTTATCTTTATCAAGTAATATGAAAGGGGTTAACAGAAGTGTTACCTATTTAGTTTTGAAATTGCTATTTTTAACTAGAAAATGTGAAAAAAATATTATTTCAGACAAACATAAAAATACTGTAACTAAGATCATAGAAAGTTCATTATGAAGTCAATAAAAATCAGGCACGTGAACTTCTCCCAGCAAAGCCAACTGGACTTTTCCCATATGTTGAGCAGAGGAAGGATCCACCCCTTATTATTTTGAAGGAAGTAGTGACACAATTTTGAAGTTCATTATGTGAACAAACTCATCCAAAATACACAGAATACATTCAAGCAAACCAACTTAGAATGAGATCTTTCCCAATTGTACATTTTTTTTTCCCCAGGATGATTCACCCAGCACAGCTGACTGAACAATTCTGTTAATGTGTGAGCTGAATAACCACTTTGATTGTTCTGGCACTTCTGAATGAGACCTGTAATTTTTTCTCATTGCTCCCCCAGCTGTTCTGCTGAACACCCTGTAGCTATCTGTATACTCCAGAATGAAAAATTACAACTCTGGATTTTAAAGCTTATTAATAAGCATGCACTGAAGGTGACAAGAACWGTGAATCTATATGAAAACACTATTAAGAAAACCTAAATTGCTCYATGCAAACCTTCAGTTCCTCCTGGATTTTTTCTTCCTCCAGTTTGGCTGCTTTCCGATCCTCCATYTCTATTTTCCATTTCTCTGCCACTATTCTGGCTTTTTCTTGAGCCATAGCATCACGGAATTTCTTTGTTATTTCAGCTTCCTTCTGTCTCCTTCAGAAAAGGATGTGAAAATAGAAATTTAATGCACTAATTTTCTTAAATTGAAGATCAATACTTCCTCATTGGTTGAATTAAATAATTAGCATAAGACTTCATGGAAAGATGTAAGCAAAGAATTAAAATGTATCTAAYAAAAGACCTACCACAAATCATATTTGAAGAAACCATCCAGAGAGCAGACAATTTAAAGTTTTTGATAAAATACTAATTAAAATAGCACTTTTAAGTTACAGAAGTACTTCTTGGATGTCATKAAGTCATATCTTTTATTTTTCTATTAGTCTAGCAAAGCATGATTGSGAATTCATTCAAATACCAGTACAAATGTCTCCCAAATTCTCGTGCTAGACTGTTTATTAGTACTGACAATGTAAAATGTAAAAGGAATGTAAAAGGAATTCAGAGCACAGGTTGAAGGTTTCAATCCCTGCAGAAATATGCAAGCACTCAAAATAAGAATAATCTCATATGGAAAAGGATAACATAGTATAAGCTGATATTTAAACAGTCACTTTTCAGTGCTGAACTACAAAGGKAAGTGTGTGAGGCAGGTGGCCTAATTCCTAACAATATCAAATATCAAAACACTTTTGAATCTCCTCCAAATCTGGAAAGGCCCTGCCAGAATCCACATGGCACTTCATATAATGAGATTTTGAACTGCTGGAATAAGAATTAATACAAGTAAAATGCAAATAAAACCAATTTTGAACACGTTTTTATGTACCAAACCCCCATTGTGGGCTCAGAACTGTGATATAACAAACATATCTAATTTAATCATCTTAAAACCAGACTGCTTCATTTTTCTTTATTTACAGGCTGGTCAGCGGTTTAGTTAAAATCCCAAGAGAGAAAACAAGTTGGCACTGCATTTTTTGCAAACGGTTTTTTGCCTTTCAGAATTCAATAAAAACAAAATGACATTTTTAACATGCCAAGAACCTGACCAAACAAGTGACAGCAAACATTSCCAAAACACACTTACCAGCTTTACCCACCATTACCTGCCACCCTTCCACAAGGCCACGTCTCCCATTATGCCAAGTGGAGCCTGAGGTCAGACTCTTAAATCCTCACCATAGTTCCTCTGCCTCCTTCTGTGCCTGCAGCCTGGCCCTCTCTGCAATGAGCTCCTCGGAGATCTGCTCATAGGGTTTGTCCCCCGGCGCCTCTCCCATCACCCAGACCCACACCTCTCCGTCCTGGCCCCGCAGCCACTGCACGTGCTTGCCATCACCTGCAACAGCAGACAGACACCTCAGCACTGCCTCCAACCCCACAGACACAGCAGAACGAGATGGGAAATCTGCCATTTGGAAAGCTTTAGATTTCAATTGACAATTGCCTCTCCCATCACCCAGACCCACACCTCTCCGTCCTGGCCCTGCAGCCACTACACATTTCCATCACCTGCAACAGCCAAACAGACACCTCAGCACTGCCTCCAATCCCACAGACACAGGCAGGACGAGATGGGAAATCTGCCATTTGGAAAGCATTAGGCTTGCCACTAACAATTTGGGAGAAAACAGTGCTCAGAGGTCCAATGAAATATTCAGATTTGACAAATCTGGTCAAACTCTGGGGCAAAAAAATAAAGGTTTTTATGCTGCAGATTACCCAATSTTTAAATACTCACTCTCCCACAAAAATAAAAATTATTACTTCAGGCATGTATTTCCCAGAATTCCAGTATTATAATCCCTTTTTAATTGCTATTCATCCCTTGCTTCACTCAGCAAGAGATGAATGACGAGCATGGAAAAGGAGATGGGGCAACACCAATAACCAGCGACATTATGTGCCAAAAATTCTTTGTATACAGACAAGGTTGAGTGTTGATCAGGTAGAGACACTTCATGGGAGCACCTTCAAAGAATCCAGGGATTTCCTGCTCCCACTGTGTGAAGCAGGATTTCAGGGAGTCTGCATGCTCAGAGCACRCCACTGAAGAGCCTGTTCTACTCACACAGGCAACTGAAAAGGATTCAATTTCTGGTTCAGTTTTCACGACACAAACTACACAAAAATCTATGGTTACTGTGTTGACAGAGCGATTTTAAGAACACCAAAAAAAGGCCTGAGAGCTCTTTATGGACTGCATTTGGTGAACCATCAAGTACAAGAACCAACTACAGGACTACAAAGGGCACTAGATGAGATCCTACTGGAATACATTTTAATAGTTATTTACACTACCTGACTTAGTGTGGTTTGGTCTTTTCCTTCTGCTTTTATACATACAACTATCAACTATTATAAGCATTTTAGAGGCTTGTAATAAAAATTTATAGAAGCACCTCTTATGCATCAGTTTTTGTTTTATTTCCTGCACAAAAGGAGATTCTGCCACAAAGACCATTGCTAAGATGAACAGTGGAYTTATTTTAAAGAATTCAGACTACAAGGCCATAAAGGGTCAGCATCATTCCCTGTACATTGCAGTTCTCTAGATTTCATCCTCTCACCCAAACACTGACATGAGAAAATTCTGCATCATAATATATCTTCTAAAAGGGAAAACATAAAGAAATGGACAAGACACCATTTTCCCAAGTAGTTTTTCTCCAGTGTTCCCATAAAAGAAACCTGTCCTATTTGAACAGGCAGGTTTTGCTTTCACTTTTCTTCCATCTCTCTCTACAAGCATCAGCTCAGCTGCTCTCACCTTCAGCTCCCACTTGCTCTGTGTGAGGACATATCCATTTAACCGGAYTAAGTTTCCCGATGCACAATCAATAAAGTGTTTCTGACATGCCAGGCTGCAGGCAGCCAACTGCAGGAGGCAGAGGAGGGGGGCTGTTGACAGCAGCAGTGTCAGTGCCAGCCCACACTCACAAGTGTTGACAATCCAGACTGAAGGCAAGGAAGGGATCGGATCTCGCCATGAAAGCCAATATTCTATGTCAAATTGGAAAATGTAATTTATACGAATCCCCAGCCTTGGCCTAACGGTGCTAACATCAAAGAGGGCTGGAAATTTAASCTAATAGTGTTTTCCCTCAATAGCTCTCAAAAGCATTTGCTCTTCCACAGTCTATCAGATTATGTCTCAGGTTATAAATGTGAATGTATTTCATTGTGGTTCTGATTYTGTACATTGCTGTGTTCCTGTCAATACAACATTTCTGCTGTATTTTTTGGATACAGCATTAGAATACCATCTGCTGAGACCTGACTGGCCATATCACTGCTTGCCTGCAAGGCTTTCACCTACTGCAATTTCATGGTAAAGTATCTTGAGAAGTATGGAATGATTTCCCAGGAGCACTGATTCCATATAACCAAAGGCAGTTTTTGTCTTAAAAGCACATCATGTCTTCTTTCTTGTGAGGAATTTACATATCCTAGTTGCTCTCCTTTATTTAGTACTTGAAAGAAAACATWGCAAACAACACACCTTGTATTAATTGACCTGTACTGTAACTGGTGGATACAAAACACTACTTCAGTTCTGAGACAGTTTCACTATTTCTGTTCATTTATGAGCTCATCAGAGGGAAACAGGAGGAAAAAAAAAAMAACTAAACTTCTCAGGTAAGCAGACAAATTTTATCTTTGCTTCTCTTAAGGTTTCCTGTGCCAAAGGTTTATTAATGTATTTCTCAGAGGCACAACTCGCCCATTGCAACCCAGCCCAATAAAACAAATAGCTCATTTGTAGACATGTCTTGAGAAATAGTTCTCTTCTATTAAAAAAATGGATCTTTTTTATAAAGTTCTAGCCAGTAGATGTATAAACTCATCTGAAACTATCAGTATAACATATTGTTGGTTCAGCACTACACAGAGTACAGAACTCTACTGTATATGCATAAAGTACATGTTCAGATCAAGTTCAAGCTGAAAGATTTGTGTATTAAACAATCTGGCAATTTAAACCTTCACCATTCAACAGACAGACCCCCATCTATATACTTTTAAAACAATCCAACCTGAGCACATTCGTCTTAGTTCAGATTTTTCTCTAGAAGAAAAAAGGCCTTTTCACATCCAACCACTGAATTTACTTCAAGAAACCACTGCCTTGCACACCTTCCCTTAAACCTCTGCTCCCATAAAGCTGCAGCTGGGCTTTGCTGTACAATCTGATCATAAAACTCTGTGTTTTCTTARCACAAAATAACATCAAAAATGAGATTGCAGAAAAAAAAATGAGCACCTCAGGGAGAAAATCTGGCACTGTGAAAACAGAATTTCTGCCATACAAAAGGCCTCTGCAGCTTGTAGAATCACATTCACAGTGAGAGGGTCAGCTCTTCTAGGCTAATGATATTTTAAACTGCAGAACCTATGGCAAGATCAAGGAAGTCCAGAAAATTGTTTTCCCTAATACTTGCAGGAAAGCAGTGTTGTCTGCTTTGCAAGCAGAGAATTACCACTACTGAGGGCTGATTATAACAAAATACTTCCTGCTTTAAAATGCCTCCCAAGTATTAAATCTTTTAAACATTTATAATTTTTTTAATTATAAATTTTTCAAAATAAGATGTTTTGTTAATACAGTTTATTTCCAAATGAAAGAAAAATACACAAAAAAAAAGAAAAATTCAACTGAGTAGAAAAGGAAGAGACAGGTCTAAACAACTTTGACTAAACAAATTTGAAACATAGATGAGAAGGAGGCAAGAGAACCTGATGTTTCCTGCTCAGCAGCAGGCTTCTGAGCCCAGTCACAAAGCCCAGTGCAGAGTCAGGAAACAAAATTAAATCTCTTGTGCCTTGACCACAAAAGTACTTTTTTCTTCTTGGAGAGACTGTGGCAGGCTGCAAATCATAACCCTTAGGAAGCAGTGGACATCAAAGTTAGTCTGGATTGGGGAAAAAAATGGAAGTATTTTAGAAACAAGCTTTGTCAGGAAAAGTTACTGAATAATTTACCAGGTCTTCCTCATCTTTTTACCTGAAGCTCATCCATGAATTAATATCCACGTGGAGCTCCTCTAAACCTACAGCCACACTGCTTTGAGGCCAGTAAACTGGCTTCTGGCTCCTTACTCCAGAGAAATGCCAGGTCAGAAAATGCAAAATCTGGTCTCTCAAATTCACAGCACAAAGGGATCACAGCTAAACCTTTCTTGGAGATCCACAGCCAGAACCAACAGCGACTCAAGTCCGTACACATAAACACACACAATCAAAAATAAGACCAAATCATGTTTTCTATTTGCCTGTTATTTGCACAGTCAATTCTATAGCAGCAATGCAAGTGTAAAACAATGCCCTAGAGAGCAGTAGGAAACTCAAGCTCTCACCCACAAGAATTATTATGAGGCTCTGCCACCTGCACTCCTTATCCCACACACAGAGTGCTGCAGTGCTACCAGGAGCTGAGCCACAGTGCACCACAGGCCACTGTGCTGCCCCAGGGCCACCAGGGCATTGTCACCCTGTCACTGCCACGGMCCAGCCTGCCAGGGAACACCCACACTGCCCGCATACCTGGGACAGGGAGCAGCACCACAGCTGTGGGACAGGACAGGGAATCCCAGCTGTGTGCAGCACTCAGGCCACACTGCCTTCCAATCCCATCAGCTCAGCTCTCCACAGTGTGTCTGAGGCTTGGGACAAACAGACATGCCAAGGACACCTGAGCCTCACTGCCTCTGCCAACTGGGACACGGGAGCTGAGCCACTCTGAGTTTAGGACTTTTATGGGTTCTTGGGTTCCTTCTTTACATCTCCAAATAAAATGTTTGGAAATAATGGTTATTAGAGTAGATAGAATACTGCTGGAGTCAGCTTCCTTTCTCCAAACTGGGTGACCACTGCTTTAACAGGTGAAGAATGCCCAGCAAGCCCCATTTGATCCACCCTCAGTGTTTACACGGGACCTATGGGTCTGATCTGGTGTCAGCATTCCCAGCTGTGCCATCAGCCAGTCTGCCTGCTGAGTCCCACAAAATGACAGAGAGCACCAAGAACCCTCCTCCCTTCCCATGGTAAGGAACACCACAGGCTGTAAATTCAGAAAATGATGTGATCACTGATTTATAATCTCAGAACCAAGGGAAAGCATTCAAATTCTGCTGAATGTTATACTTAGCAATCTGTTATTTCCACAAACAGCCTTGTTTCTCTGGGCTTCCCACCATAATTCTCCTGCTTGGAACCTACAGATCTCTACAAAACAGATTGACTGTCCTTCCTCACCCACTGGGATGCTTTGTAGTCACACAAGTATCTTTTAACTCTCTATAGAAAACATCTCTACTCTTCATTTTCTATTCTTTTCTTTCTTTGGGAYAGAAAAAAAACTCCTGAAATTTATTATGCATTTGAAATAGGCTGCATGTGCATTAAAAACTGATTTGCTTGATCTACTTTTGCCATGGAAAGCTAAACCATAGCTGGTAGAGTTTGCTGTGTTTGTARGGCTGTGGCCTTTTGTTCTTCTGCAATTCAAATATCTGGTAYACTCTGGTATATGCCCTTTACTTGAGATTTCTTGGCTTTCCAAGCAAATTGTTTTATGGATTCTTTAAAGCAAAGGCTTGAACTTTGTTATTCTGCAGGGTAGATGAGGTTCCATTCAGAGTTCCATTAGCTAGAGGACACGTGTTAGAAGCAATTGATTAGGATGAAAATGAGGATGTGAGCTTCAGGCTGTTCTCAATTCCTTGAGCTTAGCCAATATAAGTATTGAATTATCTTTTTTTCTACAAACACACTAACAGAATTTCACTTCTTTCTAAGGAGAAACCCTAGGAAATTACTGTGAATGTTTTTGAGAGACTATTCAAAGGACAGAATGCACTTCTCAAAACATTAACTGCTGTAAATCCATTGAAATACACAGAGAATAACTAGATAGTAATGAGAAAAGTAATGAAAATAACAACATCCCACAAACTCAATATCTACAATTAATTAGTGCTCTGCCCCTGCTAATAGTCATGGGAGCACAGAATCCCTCTTTTCCCAAAACACATTCAAAAAAACCCTTCATTTCAATTCCTAAGAAGAATGGGGAAAGATTCTGCTCCTAACATTTTAATTTACTCACCTTTGAATTTCAACACTGTGTTATGTGCCTTTCTGTTTAGGGGAGGATTTGCAAAGGGAGAGAGAAATTCAGCTGATTACATTAATATATCAATAAGGGCTGCAGGATTTCAGCATTGCTGAAAAATCAGCCTTTTATGGCTCTCCAGCTGCTTCCTGATCATATAACAAACTCAATCTTCTGTTTATGGAATTACAGCCTGTTACCATGGAAATAATTATGCTGCAATAAACCCCTGCAGGATCAAATAAAGGAAGAGTGACTGAAGAGAGCAAATATTAAGGGAGGAAACAGTTACTCAGATAAGACTCTGGTAATTAGCAAATGTAGCAGGGATAACTGTACACAACACTCAGAGGTAAGTGGGTTTGCATTAGGACATGGTATGTATATATGTGACATACACAGAGGTTTGCATGGTAGGAATCAAAAAGAAGAAGGAAAAATAAACACAGAAATAAAATACCATTTAAGCAGCATCTATCCAGTATATTCCAAATGATTTTGTGGCTCCCTGGCCAAGGCACACTGTTGCATGTAACAATTTTATAAYTGGCCCAATTTCAACCAGGTGATAACACTCAAAAGTCTATCTTAAATGCATTGCTCTAACTTCTTGAACAATTTAGAAGAAGCCTTTTGTGACCCTTTCACTGTAAACAGCATAAAAATACAGGAAAACASCAGAGGAAAATTTAAGGTTTTAAAATAATTCCCATCAGTGTCACTCATTTGAGATTTTTTTTCTTCATTAAAAAAAGCCAAKAACATAGCACCATATTTTCTGATTCTTCATCCAAACTCAATCTTGYAAAATGTAAAAGCTATAAACAGGGCTTGGTTTCTCACACAGACCTATGACAAAGCTTCCAGGTTTTCCCTTTGAGAATAAAATAAAACCAAGTCTGCATGTCTGCTTCAGGGTCTGCTGGAGACTCAAAGCAGGAGGGTAAGGGTTCTGGGTCACAGCAGGAACAGGGAAATATGGATCATTTTGTGCACCAGGGTCTGCTGATTAATGCAGCGTGGCAGGTTTGCACTGACTCCTTTTGTCAGGCACGCAGGACCACAGAAGCAGGGAGAATTCTACCTTACAGTGAGGCTTTTTAGCACCACAGCAAAGAATTGGACTCAAAGGTTATTGAACTGCCATCAGAGTCTGGCTAAAACCTCTGCTGACTTGAACACATTGAATCCTGCTCACAAAACCTGGTTCCTTTGCCCTTGAATGTTTTAGTCATTTATGTTAAAAAATGGCCAAATCAGCAAGAAAATATTGAATTAGCTTGGGCAAATCCCATCCTCCCCTTGGCAGCAGTTCTGCCCTCTTTCCATATCAAGTATTCATGAGYTTGCAGACAGTCACAACCTCCTATCATCACCAGGGCACAGTGTGTGGGAGAAAGCCCAGCACTGCTGTGTCCAGACAGGCAGAGGGACACAGCAATGCCCYCCATGCCCCAGGCTCCAGTGACCCAGCAGCCTCTCAGAGAGKGGCTGATGGCAGCTGTCTCAGGGAGCAGGAGCACTGAGGATGTGCAGGAGAAGGCCCCAGGCAGGGAGCAACACTCTGATGTCACTGCTCTGCAGAACACAGAAATCAGCTGCAGGACAAGATACAAACCCAAAAAGCACAGGCTTCTGGCTGATTACAGGAGGTGAGAGAATTCCCTCTGGATTTGTGCCATCTGGTGCACACCTAGGTCATGCAGCAGTTGGAGATCCCTTGATAGCCCCAGGTTCAGAGAAGTGAGCTTAGAAGCTGCTGTCTAACCCTTCCTCAGCACTCAGCCACACCAGGCCCTGAGCAGCTCAGCTCTGGTCCAAGGTACAGAGCACTAAAAAAGCTGCAGCTCATCTCCAGCTTCTCTACACGGTGAGTGTTACATCAAAACTTAGCCAATGACTTCAAATTAGGTGGCTCAGCCCCCTAACAGAACTTGTTTTAATGTTCTTTCTCATGTTCTCTTGTTACTTTTCCATCCGYATCTGAATTGGAAACAAAGGACAGRACTCTRCAGAATTCAAGACCACATAATGCCAGAAATTTCAGAAATGCTGAGGTCTGATGTCTCTGCTTARAGCCATGTCCAGTGCTACAGAGAAAGAGAYACTGAACACTGACAGGAGCTTGTCTCCATAGGAGATGAAATCTTAGCTAAGTCTTACCAGGGCCTGTTGAGGCTTGAGCATAAATAAGGAATACATTTCCAAGTTCAAAGTCAGAAAAAATGTCACTGCATGTCCACCCACTGAAACACATGCCCACTCACTGGCCTTCCTCTGACACTGATGTATTCTCCAACCATCCACTTGGGATATTTGCAATACTTGCTTCCAAATGGCATCATCTATTCTCTAATGATTTTCCAACACWAATGTCATTTAGATAGATAAATTATTTTCCAGCCATGCTGTGATTAGCCTCCCCTATTTTCTCCCAGCTACTCTTGTTAAGGACAGGTAAAAAGAAAGTTTACAAATAGCTCCCTTCTAAGCACCACGAGCTGCAGTTCACAATGAATAAATAGAAATAACAGCAGAAATGCTATTGAAATAAGAACAGCAGAACAGCATTGTCTCCCCTCCCACATGACTGTCCTTCAGCTACCTAATGCCCAATAGTTTCTGAGATCTCATTTTGGGAATGCTGACAGTTTTGGATACTCCATCAGTGTCAAAACCCAAATTGGCAGAGTCCTCTGCTTCCTCCCAGCTCAGCTGTAGTGGCTCAAGGGCTCCTGCCTAATCACRTAAATATGTTTCTTTGCAAATTGCAAAGCTGCCTGTCAGTCARCTCTCTGAAAATCCCAAAGGGATCTTGAAATTTTGAGAAGTCATCTCTCAGTGATTTYAGCACAGTAGGAACAAGCCAACTGTTTTATTACAATGAAGATATGTTCCAGAAACATCTGCCCAGGAGCAATTTGTAAGTGAACTGAAGATGGACCTCCAAGAATTCAGCTCACCTGTGATGCTATTCCAGCACCAGCCAGCAGTCATTACTTAATTAAAGCTACAAAAGATTTCCTTTACAAAAGATTTCCTTTACTAAATGGCATCATTTTGGGAGGAGCCACATGATCCCCAAATTCTACTAATARTTTTAGGCAAGGTATAAATAGCAAAAAATTTGGGGACAGTTTATTCAGTATCTTCTAAAGAAAATACTTAATTCTGAAGTGATGTTATACATTGCTTCCCTTTAGACATAAATCTGTGTTTTTTAAATGGCAACAAAATTAAAACTGTTTAATAATCTGAACACATTTCATTCATCTCCCAAATGAAATAATTCCTTCAGCATTGACTCATTCTGATACTAATTTCAATTTTAACCTTTTCACAAGACACATGGAACCAAACAATCCAAATACAGAAGCAGGCACCATTTAGCATTTCCTACAGGTGACTAATATTAATTTTCTTTAGATATTAAGAATAAGATTATACAGTATTTGGCTTGCTAAACTTTCTCAATAACTTACATCTTATTTCATGGTTTGGACTTGTTTGTTTTCYAAACAGCAAATTGCACAGTACTGAATAGGACATTTATGGACAACCTGCACTCAGGGGCACTACTTTAAAAATCAGTGCAGATTTGGGACCTTCGCTAGTTAGTTTCCAAACAATTAAAAAATGATCACGTTAATGAGCATTGCCTAAGTCTGTTGATGATTTTACCTCCAGGACAAGGCCTTTCTGACCTGCATATGCCAATCTTTTTGCCCCAGCTCTGCACCTGTGGTTTCCATAGGACAGCACACCTAAAACACCACAACGCTTCATCCTCAAGTAGTAGATCAGAATTGAACTCACAATTACTGCTTTGTTTTGCAAACTCCAAGCCTTTTGCTGGGTGCACACATCCCACTGCAGGTAAGCTCTTGGATGCATGGGGAACTGCAGCAGCTGGGGTACAGCACTCCAGATCAAGCAGAAGGCACTTYTCAGAGCACTTTCAGTTATTGTCATTAACAGCTTTTGTTCATTCTCACTGTATCCCACAGAGGCTGAAAGTTTTCACATGTGGCCATTTAAACTTTGGGGAAAACAGAAGGATTGGAAAGGCAGTGCTATAAAGATAATTCCAGTTAAATGAGTATAAAATTATTTTATCCAAATGCTATGTTGTATTCACAAGCAACATCCACATTTTCCTGTYAGCTATAAACTTTCAGAAACTCAGCACAACATTAGAGATATTGAAGTCTCACATCTACTCCACCCTTTCAGGCTACAAAGASAYCTATAAACTCAGAGTAACTCCTGGCCTAAAGAAAGTAGCATGAACATAAAATGTGTCATGCAGCAGAGTCAAAAACAAAACCCACAGATGAAAAACCTCAAATCCCTCTGTTTCAAGGGAATAAAGAACATGTAATTGTGGTAGCTTTGCATTTCTTGGGAGCCACTAATTTAAAACAGGAATAAAACCACTCTGCACTGTGTAGCAAGGGAAGAAGGTCTGGAAATTCACTTGTATATTAAGGRCAACTGAAAATTAAGTACCTTCAAGCTCCAAAAAATGATGGTGTCAATTGTCTTCTATGAAAAAAATATTTTAAGATAAAAAAAATGTTATTGGCATCTACTCTGACCCCTTGAGTCTATAGGTAAGACTATTGCACAGTAATTGCTATTTTATATCCACAATTTGCAGTTGGYTTTTTTATCTTTTCTGTTTTAAACAAGAAACCATCTTCACTGAGAGACTATTTAACATCATTGTGGAACYGTGCAATAGAAATCAGGTACAAATACCTGCACAGTTAATGACCAGCACACCTGAAAGAAGTTCTATTTTCTAACTCTGGTGCACGTCAGTTCATGAAAGTAAAAAAATATTTCCAGCAGAACCAGATGCCTGACTTGCAAATCTGATTCCAATAGTTTTTCACTACAGTTCTGAAGAAAGTGGAAATCTCCTAACAGTGGGCAAAAGTCAAACCTAAGCAATAACTTTAATTGGCAATTTAAGAAGGTAAAATGGAAATGGGTTTTTGTGAAATTTAACTCAATGTGTGTTTGTGACTGCCTTTGTCAGAGCAAATATAATCTATAGGGAACTCTGCTGCTCTCCTTTCTCCTGTTCCTTATAAATCAGAAAATTAATTACCCAGAAAATGGCCTCCTGAAGTAGGAAGCTGAACAGGTTCAATGTATAATTTATATATGGAAATGCAGGTGTCAACACTGTGACAATTCATCAGATAAATATTTTTGCAGTTGGAGTTTTCTGTATCTGTCTCCCTCAAAGAAAGAGCAYGATACAGATTATCTCAATGATATGATGTTGTTTGGGTATGTGGAGCTGAACTGCATTTTTAATTTTTTCTCAGCTATAAATCAATCAAAATGAACAAGGCTTTTGTGCTGTATGAGAGAAGCTGTTCTSATGCCATCCCTCTCAGAGGGCCATTCACACTGAGAGCACTAACATGAAAAAAATAAAAATTAAACAGAATGAGGTTTTCCAACATCCACTTTGCTGTCTTTGAGGGGACATTTTAAATTCCTCCTATGGCTGACCAGGGTGTTCTGGACATTCCTCTCTTGTTTTGAGGCTACCATTGTAACTTAGTCCAGTCTTTTCATGCAGGTCTGTGCTTCAAGTGAGTTTTGCTTTGAAGCAGATTTCTAATAATAGTCTTTGAACTGATAACTATCTAAGGGGCACTTTGTAAGGTTCAGAACCTSTAAATATTTCAAGTATGACAACCAAATCCAACCATGTCTCTGTATTGGGGTGTTTCTACCATGGGTGTGGCCAAATAACACCTGAAATGCTGATTGCAGTTCCATAACCATTAAAGAGCTTTCTCAAAACCAGCYACTGGAAGTTATTAGAAATTTTGAATATTCAAGCTTTAACAGGCTTAAAGATAGGATAACATCTTTGGGAGGGTAATGAGTGACGCGTCTCTGTGACAACTCCTTGTTGAATGAGGAATCCCTGTAGTTACWTTTCCAAGATGAAAATGTTTTTATCTTAGAAAGACAGACCTTTCTGGRGCCTAACAGCCTCAGCCCATGAATGGGGGTAAGAGCTGGAAAGACACTCAGAAAAAGGAGCAAGGAATTTAAATATTTCTGTTTACCTGAAACCACATGGACCCAAGGGCAGTCAGTTAGAAAAGTCATTTGGAGAAGTTATTTCCTGATGTTTCTCCCATCATCCTGCTATTCACTTTTCAAGCCAGCACACACCTTCAGCTCCAGGAGGAACTCCATATTTTAACCACATATTGCATGCAAACACATTTCTGGTTTCTTCTCTTTGGTTTTGGTTGTTGGCTTGCCACRCTGTTATCCTATTCCCTAAACATAATCTCTTGGAGGCTATTTACTAATACAGTTGGAAATTTAGTCTCATATGGTATGGCTGTTTTGGTATTACATTTATTCTCAAAGAGCCCTTCATAACAAGCTCAAATTCATGAAATTATTTCCTGCTCCAGCCAGAAGGAAATATTTAATTCCAAGTCAAGGAATTGCAACAGCACTGGCTTTTGTCTGACCTACAGTGAGGGGTGAGGATGGCAGGTGAAAAAAAAAACCCAAAACAAAGCCTTAGGAGTAGAGGAGAAACTTGGTCATGATACATCAGTTACCACTGGCAGAACATGAGCAGTGACTCCTGACTGAAACAGGTACTTCAAAACAATTCCCCTTATTCCATCATTAAGATAGTCCCAAAAGAAAGGACCCAGAGACACAAGGAGCAGGGACGTGGTGCTTTTGCTGTCCCAGACTGTCACCATAGGCACAGCTGGCACTCATCCCTGCCATCTCTCCCAGGTGCCTGCTGCCAGCCCCCATGCCCAGCTGTGAGGGACAGAAGGAGGTCCCCAATCTTACCCTGGCTGCGCCGTGCTGTCTTCCTGAGCACGGCCTCCTCCAGGCGGGCTCTCTCCTCCCGCTCCCTCCAGCGCCTCAGCTGYTCTTCTCTCATCTTGTAGAACAAGATCTGCTTCTGCTCCTCRTTCAGCTCTGCCAGGAGCTCGGGGTCAATATACATATCACGCAGAATCTGCTGCAGCATGGTGACTCCCAAAAATAATAATAAAAAAAAAGACAAGGAAAAACAAAAGAGAGAGAAAAACCTGCTTCCAATTACACCCACTACARTGACAAACCCCCACTGATGGCACTCCAGAAAGCAAACTGCAGCAAAGGAGCTCTCCCACACCTGCCTGCCCAGGAGAGGTTTGATTCCTGCTCTGGCCCTTTTTGTGCAGGCATATTCTGCTSCTTGTCTTGACAGGGACAGACTTCTTTGCTTATCTCATCCTCCAAAGGTAGGGACAGGTGTCAAGTGGATGTAAGAAAAATGAACAGAACAGGCTAGGGAAAAAACATCAAATGAAAAGGCTGGGAGAAAAAAGTAAAAGTCCCTTCAGTGCTCCTCACTGCGAGCCAGTAAAAATAAAGGATTCTTGACTGAACCCAGCAGCTTTGCTCCCTTGAGCAGAAGGAAATTCAACATAGCGAGTCTCAGAGTTTCAGGTCAAGCAGTTCCCTTCAGCAGCAATACACTCCCAAGGGCTCGAGTGTTGCCCAGGGGTTTGAAGTGATGTCATGGTTAAAGGTATCACCTACACCAATATCCATGTCACTTTGGGAACTGATCTCTCCTGATAAGAGAGGAGTTTGCATACTATTTCTCAGTCTAGCCTATTAGCCAGTCTCAACAGAGTAAGGCATGTTAGAGGTCACAGTTACCTGGTGCTGACACATACTGTCATGCAGCAAATTGACTAAAATGCTTCTAAAATTAAAATAAGATGTTACAAAAGCCACAAGAATCTTGTTAKCACTTTATAAATAAATTAATATGAATTAAACAAGACTAAGTTCTCTGCAATTCATACAGACTATGCAAGCCCTGATGTTAATTCATTTTCCACTTGGTGACTGGAGAAAGTGACAATGCTGCTCTTCCAGGAGATCACAGCKCTTTACTGTGTAACAGTTTTATCAAAATTGGCAAAAATAACATTTCAACACTAGGGCCAAAAACCACTTATGTAAAAATCCCAAACCAAACCAAAGCCAAACACATTAAAAAGCAAACCCTCTGGATCTGGGAGCCTGTTTTCACTRGGCAGGGCCCAGCTCCTCTRAGGAGGGATGGCACACTGTRGGACAGGGCCACTTTGTGAGGCAAATCAAAGTGTGGCTACTTAGAGCCATAGCAAACAACAGATCACATCTGCAGGCTGAGCCACATCCCACTGCTTGATTTTTACACAAGAAGGAGGAGAAAGAGCAGGCCTATGTTTTCTCAAAAGAAACCTGCTTTATAGATAAGGAGCTATCCAAGTCTAATACAACTTCCATSAYCTCATATTCCAAAACATCCTGCTAMTGCACCTACTCTATGTCCTTCTTTTGAGGTATGCAAAACACTATTGCCCAAATTTAGGTGGAAAATCAAACTGATATAAACTAAAATTCCATTCTATCACCTGGAAACACAATGCCAAAGATGTTGGAATAATGCATTCAGCTGAAACAGGATTTCAGAAGCCAGCATGTAGGGGCTGTAATGAGTGTAGTCCACATGTTACTCAGCAATTCAGGATAAGTCTTCTGTACAGATTTTGCCTTCTAAAACAAAATGTCTTTATTATTACTATTATTTTTTTAAGAAATAGAACTTGGCAAGAAAAAACCTAGAGCAAGAAAGATTTTGTTATGCCTCTCTATTTYACTTAGTCAGGTATAGAAAGGGGGGACCCTGAGGGGGTTGGCTTTTGTTTCTCTGCTTCTATTCAATTATATTAGAGCTGTGGCTCCACATTTTGGCACTAATTGAAAAAGACTCACCTTTGCAAAGGCTTTGGGGCAAGCAGTTTCACYGTTTGACTCATTTGTCAYCATTCTTATTTTATTTTGCTTCACTTCACAGACCAGAAATTAAATCCTGATCAGAAGCTAYCACAGTGCAAAGAACAAACTCTTCATCACGGATTATGTGTATTTGAGCATGATAAGCAGTTCCATTTCTGAACAGCATTCAGCTGCAGAAGTAGCTCAGGATGGAGATACAAGACAGAATGCAAACAAATATTCAGGCAACTCCTTGTAATGTTCAATGAGCAACCACCAAGAAAAACAGCAAGAGCAAAGAGATGAAATGACACTTCACCAACAAGCCATTGCCTGAAGATTATTCACCAAAACTGTTTGAGGATGGTAACCAAATGATCAAGTGGAATTAATCTGCGTGGGAATTATTTTTTTCTTTAACAAAATAAAAAGTCACATATGGAAGTGTTATCATCTAATCATAGCAGCAAATCTGATCAACTTCCTTGTGTAAAATCTCTTTGGGCTGCAGCAATCCCAAAATAAAAAGCTGGAAATACAAAGAAGTAGTAAAGAAGATAAAGAAACATCCCATCTGACATAAGCCAACATCCAAAAGAAGTAGAAACAAACATCATAAATTTTGCCATTCATTTTTAACTATTCATTTTAACTATTAGACACTGATTCTCATTTCAGTTCATGCTTCCACATGATGGAATTATTATTACCATGTTTTCACATAGATGGAATTATCAAGAAATTATCATGACCTCTCCTGATTGCTCAGAAAATTAAGCAAATCTACAAGGTCCAAAACAACCTTGAGGAAACACTATAACTACTGTAACAACTCTTGCTGTTTCTAGGATTAGCTCATATTTTGTTAAGTAATGAGCTTTGCAACTCCAACCAATGTACAGTCAGAAAACTGAGGGACAGGAAATCACTCAGGCAAAACAAAAAATAAAACTGTTATTGCAAAATAATTATTCTCTCTCTTCCCTTCCTTTCCCGGGCCYGATTAACATATGGATAAATTAATGACTCAGAGGAGTGGGGAGATTTCTGRTAAGGATGCCTGCTTCCTGACTGTGGCCACCCGTCATCTTTCCAGCCTTCCTAGGAAGTATTTTGAGTAGTTTAGAAGGACAATGAACTCTCCATTACTTTTCCACCTTGGTTACCCCTAGTTCAACAGTCCAAGCTGAGCTAAAATCATTACAGAAACATTACAACTCAACAGCCTATACACAAAATAAAAGTGACTATTAAAGGAGTTCTTTGTTGGCAGTCATCACCTTACAATAATTGCCACACAGCCTGATGCTCTAATTAGGAGCAGTCTCTGCAAGGAGCCCAGAGCTGTTTAAAATTTAAGCTTGGAGTTTCCTTTAATCTTCAATGGCATCTTCTGGGACTAGACACACTCTGTCCCACCTCTGGTGTAGCACCTTTCTGGCTAAGCACTCCTCAGTGGTGCCACTGGAATCAATCTGCTGGGAAAGGGGAGGGAGGGAGAGGAACAGGTACAGAAAAACATTTTCATTTTATTTTTTTTAAGAAGGGGGAAGTCCTTTATTGGCTAAGGGCTGCAAATCTCTTTATCCATTTTTCTCTGAGCATGTGTATCTTCCATCCTCTGAACTGAACAGCTCACTGGCAATGCTGATTATTGCTGAGCCAGGAGAACAGCATTTGCATTTTATGACACAGACATAAAATCTACTTTAGCCATGTAATTTACATAGAAATGTTGTGCCATAACCTATACATTACAGGGGAAGAGAGGGCTGTAATGCATCTCTCTCCTTAAAGAAAGGGATATGATTAAGAAAAAAAACCCAGTCAAGAAAAAATGTGACAATCATGTTTTCCAGACTGTGAACTCCATGGTCTTAATCAATTTCTTGTGGTTCGTGTCTCTATATTTTTCATTTTTTAAGAGGCAGCAGTATGCAGTATCTTAATTTTTTCAAATTTTGCTGTGTCAGCATCAACTAGAGAATGGTAGAACCTGGAACTGAATGGTGCAGGAGGGAGCTGACCATGCAAAAGGGGAAAGGTAAAATTAACATTTGGTTGAGGTCTCCAAAACCCTACAAATCTGTCACCACAAAAGCAAATGTGCTTTGGCACTCCCCATGAACTAGCCTTATGTCTGATTTGCAAGTTGCTGTTAATTAAAAGCTAGAAAAAAAACGAAAACCAATTGAGAACCATCCCTTCCCCAGCTCCTCTTTCACAGATGGGTTCAACAAAACCCGCCCGGTTTTACTCCATTTCCATAGTCAGGTCTGTGGCTCCCTCTAAGGGCTGAAAGGAGTTTCTCAGCAGCACAACCCGCAGCTGGGTCAGAATGATTGCTTCCTTAAAGCTGCTATTCCATCACAAAGCACCACATAAAGCAAAAATGAGGGTGTGTTTTTGCAGACCTTCCTTTTCCATAGAGCTCTAGCATCAGTAAATCAGACTGCAGCATGTTTTGGAACATGGGCAGGCTCTGCATACTCATCACCTTCTCTGCACTTGTTCAAGATTGCTATTTCTATAAGGCACTGGTTTAATTATTGAGAAAAGGGAAACTTAAAAATCTGAGATATGTCTAGCAAAATAGGAATTAAATAGATAGATTAAAACCTCATCTTAATGAAATGAAATGCAGCAAGAGAGCTACAAACCAATCCATGAGAAAATATGTCTTGTACTGTCAGTCTTACAGCTGCAAGTGCAATGATGCTAACTGGGGATTTTAATGGTGCAATGAAGATTTACAGTGGCAGGAGTCTCCTCAGATAGATGGGCTTTGCTTGGTTTTATTTTAATTCAGATCTGTTATTCCTCAGTCCCACACAGAAAKGAGACAATCACACATACAGAGAGCACTGACAGTAGGGAAAACAAAAGGATGGGAGCTAACTCAGGAAAAGCAGTATTTGCAGTCCAGGGCTGCAGAGTAGAGCCATCCATCATGACTCCAGTCTCCCAAGGTTAGTTCTGCACTCTGCRACACTGCCTGCCCTTCAGAAGAAGTCCCATCAGTGATTATTTTTGCCTGGCACTGTGGCAATYCTGCCCAGCAAGGTTACTTTAGGGCTACCCCTTTGTGCTCTGTGCCACAGCTGTCACACACACAATTACACTGGAGCCTGTGATGCCTTCAAGGTTCAGCACAATTTATTAGAGATTTGGGGAGC
This sequence comes from Alauda arvensis, assembly GCA_902810485.1. Taxonomy (NCBI): domain Eukaryota; kingdom Metazoa; phylum Chordata; class Aves; order Passeriformes; family Alaudidae; genus Alauda; species Alauda arvensis. Next base: position 183,858 of record CADDXX010000407.1, on the reverse strand, counting down.
TGAGTGGAAAGGGCAGCCCTTARATTTTTCTTCAAGTTGATAATAGATATTCCAAACTCTGACCTGCATTACAAAGGTCTGAGACCAATGTAGAACAACATACACTTGATGTTTACTGCTACTAATACACTAACAATAGCAAGACAAATCAAAGAGCTGGCAAGTCCCATCATAATTTTTAAAATTAAGAATAAAGCATYCACTATTAAAATAATTCAGAGTGAAAATAAGTAAAGTAAATCAAACAGGAAAAAARAGCCAAGGTTCCTTGACAGAGTTCACCTGAGGAAACATGGTCAAAAAGTTACAAAAAGGTAGTGTTCTCTAAGCCAGGTACTGAAGAGRGAGACTTTGCAAAGGAAGGGCAAAAGATGATGACAGAACACTGCCATACACTGCAGTTAAGTAGAACAGAGTTCTGTGTACTTCACTCTGGGATGGTGCTGTCTAATTCAATTGGTGTAGATCTTATTTGCCAAACAGTAATCAAGCTCTTCAGGCCCTCAGCTACAAATGGGGGGTACGTGGTTGGCAGGCAGCAGGCTCTGCYTAGGCAGCAGTTGCAGCTCACTAAATGTCTGTAGGGATCTAACCATATCAGATTAAAAGGCACACTGGTAACAGCCTCCARGGACTTTCTTTGTTCAAAAAGAAACGCAGAACACACTGCCTCCTGCTCTCCTATTTACACTTCCCTGCTCACAYCAGGATCCTATATTGCACTGCACAAAACACAGCCTGTGCTTACACTGCAGGCCAGCTTTGTGCTGGCTAAGTACAAAATACATCAGTCCATCTGTTTCTCAGCAGAAGTCTCCAGTGGAGACTGAAGGAGGCCATCCATGACCCTTCAAAGGAGAAATGGTTGCCTTTCAACTCTGGAGTGCTAGGCTTTTCTTAAGGGTCTATACACCTTTTCTTTTTATTGATTTACCTCCATCTGATCTTTAAAATGATCTGTTAACCAAGGAGGAAGCTCTAAGTGCAGACAGCTGCCTAGAGAATATTGCTGTGGTCTGCTYTTCTTTCCCTGCCCCTCAGCACACACCTTTCCAGACCCAGCTGTCTGCATAACAGGACACTTACCTTCAGGAATTCAGTATTCTCCTCCATATGAATTACTTGCTTTGTGCGTCTGCAAAGCCCAAAGAGACCTTGGAGTTCCATGACCTAATTGCTACATGAAATTATTCCAGCATTTGGTATGTTTTCAGTGAAGTTCATTACAATAAGCTACCCAAGAGATATCATGCTCTACATTACATGAGTTTCTTCTTTCAGATACATATTAACTTATGAAAATGCTCAGTAAGTTCACTTTTTTCCATCTCACCATAAGTGCATCAGAACATAGCACATAAGAGCTAATTTTCTTTAATATGCTCCCTGGTACCATTCAGCTGCATTATACATAATGCAGCAGTCATAGCATATCAACTTCCCATCATATCAGACACTGCATTACAGCAGCTGAATTGATTACTTGGGTAATTGAAGGGCACCAATTTTTAATCATTGAAGTGACTCATCAGCTTTATATACAAAATGCCTTGCTTTAGTGGCACCATGTAAGTGATGACTCAGGCCATAGCATTTTTGCCCACATAAGCCACTTCTTATTCTTGTCATCTTTGTTGGCAGTACAATCCTACAGATTTACAAAAGGCAGAGTATAAACTGAAAGTTTACTACAAAGGATTTATTTTGATTATCAGACCCCTGTTTGCAAGAGCTAATCAAAATCCAGCTAGACAAAAGTAGTTTTGTTCCTGATGGGAGTTTTTGTTGGTCTGGTTTTGTTCTGTTATTCTTTTTTTTATTATTTTAATATTTCACTCACCAGAAGAAGCCAGCCTTTTCTTTGTTTTCAAGATCAGACAGAAATATCCACAAACACTTTAGGTATCATATTGTTCTTCCATTTTCAGCTTCACTTGCTGCCCACCTCCTAAGGTAGCAAAACCTCTCCTACAAAAAAAGTGTCTAACTTGCTGCTGCAGATCACATCGAGCACTTTCCACATCTTGACACTGAGGCACTGYTCAGATTTTAAAAAGCAGTACCTTTATGATTTTTAAAATCCTTCCCTTTTACTTGGAAGTCTTATAAAGACCTTTTCCACTGCTGTCACATACCATGGAACAAAGAACAGCTCAGGACATTCCTGAAACTTACTTGATTTTTCTTTTTAACTCTAATCATCTTCACAGTTTCAAACCACAAAACCTGGATTAAGCCCAGTGGCTCATTTTCACAATACAAGCTTGCATAGCTTTGGTGTTCATGTCTGTGCTCCAYTCACCTGACAGAAAATACCCTCTTCAAAACTATTTGCAAAGTTACAGCAGACCCAAGTTTCACAATAGGAATGTGTCCCTATCCATCCCTTGTGACAGACTTGTGAAGTAAGAGCACCTCYATTTCATTCTCTCTGCCCTTATCAYATCCTCAGCCATAAGAGTCACCTCCTCATTCTTTTCCAACAGTGCCATGCACTGCACCTCTCCRGGCTTTTATTTTCTCCTAAGTTTTTTCTTTTCACATTTCTACTGTTGCTTCCCACACTAAGCCTCTGCCCACTATCAGCAGCTCCTCCTGAGGWTGACCAGCTCAAACAACTTCATCCCTGCTCCTCTCATTGCAACAGAGGACTGCAGTGTTTCTGTGGCACCCCAACTTTCCCCTCTCCCAACAGGAACACAAGCCCCTCTACGTTCCCCATGACACAAATATGCAGAGGCAATAATCTCCATTATATTAAATATATTATACAGTATGACCACAAAATGACTAAATACTCAGAGTTGATTGAGGAATTTCTTCTTACAGAAACTCTTGCTTAGGTGTAAGTGACACTGTACCACACAAACCAGTTCATACAAAGAACATTACATGAGTTGGGCAAACATTCTAGCCCCTCCTGTGTAACAACAGACTCAAGCAGGTTATGGCTACTGCTCCARGTATTTCTATCCCTTTAGTAAGTCATCTRAAGCCACCTCCATRCCCTCAGTTTAAAAAAAAGGTATTMTTTCTAATTGCCAAACAAGCATCATTTTCATGCGTTCATCTTAGAATTCTCTAAGTACCTCCTTGTTTTGCCATGGTGCAGCGAGTGAGCTGCCAGGGGGCAGGTGATGTACCACTACCACTGYTCTGTATTTTCTGCTCTCTCACTGCTACCCACATGGGTTGTCAGCAGTGGGGATCTCTTCCATTCCCTGCAAAGCACTGGAAGACAGAAACTGCTGCCAGCTGCCCTCAGAAATCTGGAGTGGGGTTCAGACTCAGCCACAGGCAGAGTCATTCCTATAATGGTTGGAGTCTCCAGCTGAAAGCCACTCACAAGTGGCTGCAGCTGCCCATAGATCCATTTCTGTCACAGCTRGGATAACCTTGAAGTTTGTTAGCACATCACTGATTCAGCTCCTGTCGTATTTTCAGGGTTCATAGYAAGATTTACCTGGCACACTCCACTCCAGCAGTTGCCTTCCTGCCAGGCCCTGCCCTCTCTCCCACACTTGATCCAACTGCACAACCCAGCAGCTCTGAGCTCTGCTCCACTCACACCACCACACTCTGCAAAGCCTTGAGTGCTGCTCTGCTCCCAGCTACAGAGCAGCTCACTGCTCTTCATCCTCAGCCTTCTCTGTGTCCTCTGCTCACATCCCCAGAGCCCAGACCAGGCTGGCACACAGTGCCAGGGCACTGCCTGTGTATCCTGTGGCCCAGCTCTCCGTGCCAGGCACACTTCTGGAGAAGCTGGGCTGGTGGTGCCCTGGAGTGTGCTGCTACCTCCCTGCTAGACCTGCAGGTAGAAAAGATCATTTATTCCTCATGAGAGCAGCAAGCAGGTCAGCTTCTGAAAGCAAAAGTGAGGCTTAGRGAATTCCTCTCCCAGCCACCATAAACTGCACTGTGGCTCTGAGAGTGAACAATGGAGGAAGACCTGGTCCCTCTGATTTGACTGGTAAAATGTGATTTATTTAGTAGAGGTGGACGCTTTTACAGGAATACTCTCAGGAGTTTCAACTCACTCATCAGTAGGTTACATCTTATGGATATAAGCAGCTCCTGTGATTGAATTATACTGATAATCAGCAGCCTCTCAGTGAGATGAGTCATGCACTGACATGGAACAGGTTAGTGAGAACTTTTAAATTTTTCACTACTGGCACTACAAACAGTTCTTTGCTAACTAAATTAACCACCAATTCTGAAYCACATGAAACCACCCCATTTCCTGCTATGAAATTTAGAAAGGTCACAGATCTGTTAGGTTCAGCCTTCAGAACAGATGCTACAGGGATAACTGGGTGAAGGTAAAATGGCTTGTGATGATCAAAATGATCCAATAGCCCCTGCTGGCKTATTTACTATGAATCTATAAACTCACCCAAGAGTGAGACAGACTGCTCCTAATGGAGCTGTCATCAAGCAGATCTAAGAAATCAGCACTTAAAAAGTATCAATGCCAGAATGCACTAGAGCGATGCTGGACTTGTACTGAAAATTTTKGTTTTAGTTTTTAATTTATTCATTTAAAGGAATAATCCTTATAAGCATAATTATTACGGAAAAGAAACAAGAGAGTTTTCTATCCCTCTCTAAATTTTATTGGAATTGCCTGCACATTTGTCACCAGTAGAGACCTTTGTTGGCCCAGCTGTTAAAAGAAAATGTAGACTGCAGCAAGTATTTAGCTTCATGTTGTAAAGTTAACTTCAGTAAAATCAATGGGATTAACCAGACTGTGCAATATTAAAGAGCTTTGTAGGTCACTGAAGAAATGGGATCAGTCATTGCATTTTCCCTGAAAAAGCACAGTAACAACCAGGGACTATTACGTGGCATGTGTGGGAACAGGGTAACACAGGSCAAATTCCTATCCCAGAAATAACACTTCAGAAGCCATGGGGAAGCTCATAACACCAAGCAAACATCCAGCTGAAAGGCAAAAAGCAACAAAGACCCTCTGGAACAGGGGGATTGTTTGGAGAAAAGATGCACACATGCAGGTCCCTTGGGGCCAAGAAGAAGTAGCAGAGCACTGTAACAGCCTTGAGGCTGCACAGGAGTTTGAACTGCCCCAACTCCACTCCAGGCCCTCCCCACAGACCCCAAAGCTRTGCAAAGAGTTTGGCTCAGCTAAACAGGACTCTGGTCCTGGAGGTTATGTTTTACTGCATTTTCTCCCTTTCTATTTAGCCTCTCTTCCAATGATTCTACAGAAATACTCAGACTGTATTTCTTTAGTTGTTTTTTTGTTCCATTACAAAAATGCTGCATTAAAACTCATTTTCTGTGAATAAAATCCACTGTAGAGCAAAATGGTCAATATTTGCATTCTTTAGAAGGGATACTGCAGGCATTCAGTTTGTAGAACAGGGAYTAAATGCCTAGGAAAAAAACACAAGCTGCAGGAGGATGCAGATGGTTGATACAGGAAGTCAGTTTAAGGTCACAGCTGAATTCAAGGTCAGAGCTGAATTTAAAGAAAGGAGAAAGGAAAACTGTTATGAACTAAAAATAAAATTAACAGACTACACTGTTTCAATAAAGCAAGAGCTTTTTTTTTTAAATTCAGTAGTAGGTTGAACACAAAGGTGGATCTCTGCTACCAGTGTATCACTGCATCCTGCAGCTCTGATCTATCAACAGAATAATTTGTACCATTAAAGATATGTGATCTCCTAGAGAGCAAAAATATTTTGTGATTTTTTTTTCTAAATACTCAGCAACAAAAAATTCATATGCAAGGATAYCTTCCTGTATTTACACACTCCTTTATCACACAAGGATTGTAAAAAATCATATATGCAACTCCACTCAAAAGAACAACCCTAATTCCATAACTTKTTATAACTAATTATATATTGTCCTCACCAAAGTGGAATGAGATGAAGAAAATGCACAACAATCTCASAAGAACACACTCAGTTCTGAGCATCATAAATGCACACATCCTTCCCTTGCCATTTCTCTTAAGCTCATGTGTATCAGCAACAAGTCTTTTTTTGTGGGTTTTACAGGCTCTTCTATGCTCTACAAAGTCAGAAGTTCAGGTAGTTCCAATAATTTCTGGTTTTCTTAGGGGAAAAAAGGAAGCAATTTTTTTACCTTCCAAGCAATTGTATAATACCACAAGCCAAATGCACAAGCCCTTTTCTCTGAACAAAGAAGTGCTGGATTGCTTTGCTGCTCTTCAGAACAGGCAGATCTCCACTCAGTGATGAAGAGGATTATTTCATTTAAGGAACCTGTCACAAGAAAAAAGTGTGGTTGGATTCTCTGTCTCTTCTGGAGTCCCTGCAAAGGTCAGCTGCAATGACTTTCCCATCTCCCCAAGCAAGGACTCTGGTCATTTTTTATACAGCTCAGCTGTAGCACCTACCTGCTTCTTTCTCATGATATTACAATTTTCACTGCCTCAGGAGACAGAGCTGGAAATAGAGCACTGCAAGTCAGAATTGGTTCACTGGTTTTGAATCTGTCTCTTGAGCCTCAGCATGTGCAACTAAAGGAGAACCAGCCTAGAAAAACCTCCAGCTATTAATGAAAATGATTGGAAGCAAACCCTCAAATACTCTGAGGGCCTTAGAAAGAACTGACAAAAATTAATCTCAGCAGTGAAGAAGKTCCTCTGATCTCCCTTATAAACTGRAAAAGAACAGCAGGATTTATATAACAATAGGTAATTAAAAAGTGGCATAGAAGAYACTGAATATTTCACTAACATTAGTTCTTAGTGTTGTTTGAATTCTGCAGTCAAATACATGAGTTCTCTGAGCCTGACAGAGATAAAGCACAAATAACTGAATCTAATACCTGCTTCTAAGCCTTTTCCCCRAGCAATAAATGTACTAATTGCAGAAAGCAGGAGCTAGCCTTCCTTTTGTACTCTACATGTTGTCACACATGGATGGAAATAATCAGCATTTATCAGAAGGGGTCTGGCTCAAAAATGTTTCCGGAAAAGCTTAAGTATTTTGGAGATGTATGAATAAGCATTTCATTAAGAAAGGCTGGTTGAGGCTAGGTCAATCTATGCCCCAACACAGATATTCTCATTGCTCTGGCCCTAGCACTACAATTTTGAATGTGCCTGAATGAATTCCCATCTAAACCTACTGTCAGCAGACAGCAGAGGTGGGTGCATTGCAGCCCATTCCAGCCAAGCTTCATGAGCTTAGCTGGGTACTTCTGCAGCCTTCTAATTGAAATACCAAGGTTTCAATTCCAGAGATGACACCCCAGTACAGCTCTGGTTGTAGAGACGTAAAAATGAAGCTGAAATCTACCAATGTACAAGAAAATGAAAAACCCCAAAAAACTCTTCTGAAACCAAGCTTTTGTTGTGTAGCCAGCCTCTATTGTGACATGTTATGAAGCAAATTATCTTTTTACTGAACCAGATGGGAAGAATGGAAAATCTATAGCTAATTTCAAGTCTGCCTGCTGCACACAATATCTAAAATATTTTCCAAATGCAGAGTGGCAGAACAGTTCTCCTAAACAGGGGATTTGCTCAGTGGCCCTTCAGATCATCATTGATGCTCCCTTAACCATTGCCTAGTCTCTAAAAAAGTTCATTCATTTTCTTTCAGAAAGTTTCTTACCAAGGTCCTGAGAAAAAAAAAAAAAAAAGGATTTGAAATAAGTTACATAAAATGACATTACATCTSCCAGCCTCAAAAAAACTAGAGAGCCTATAGCAAAGTTACTATCCCTCTCTTTTTTTCTTTTCCCCTTTCTTTTTTCACATGAATAAACTCTTTAGTTCACCTCTGACAGCCTAGGACTCCTATTATGCTAAACATTTCAGCCAGAGAAACAAGGAATGACATCTSGTCTGTACTCATGATAATAAAGGGTTCCCAGGTAAAAGAGGGTTGCAATGGTTTGTAATGATGCTGTYCTTTGGTCACACAGAGCCCCCCAGCTCCTGCCCCACAAAGCAGAGCTCAGGAACATGCACTGAGATTGTTTAGGCTTTACTGCCTCAATGCAATTCACAGATTTGTAATTCACTTCAAGGAGTCACTACCTAATTACTAAGGTCTCAGTACTCCAGGGAGAAAGGGAAGTATTAACCCTGCTTTAACCCCTTTAATGAAAACCYGCAAAGAAATCCATCTTTGCAGAGACACAGCTGCATCTGTGCAAGATTGTGCCTCTCAAGCAGCCTGGGGACTGCCACAGGCAGCAGCACCTGCACAACCCCACCAGAGTGCCACAAACACACAACAGCAGCAGACTGCATCACAATAAAGGTGTGTGTTGRTTCACCAGGACTGGTGCAAAACTGGCCAAGTAGAATTGAAACTCAAGACTGTGAATGGCCTCCTGGACTGAGCTCCCAGAAACCATTTGTCACAAGAGCACTCCTTAAAATGCTGCAGAAGTGAAGGATGGTAAATCCCATCCCATTGCACTCGGAACTCCTATTGCTCAGCATTAAGTGGTTTGGTCATTCTTCTGAGACTAACTGTGCTTATGCCTTGTGGCTAACCTGAACTTCTTCCCTGACACTGTTCCAGCACCAAACTAAATTAAGAATAGTGTTTTGAAAACCCTGAGGAACATGAGCATGTGGGACTCATAAAAGTGACTCACACAAAGTAGAAACCAGAGCACTGCAGCACTACCAACAACTTGCACCCTCACATGGCAAGCTCCCAGACTGAAGTTAAACTCTGCCAGCACCACAGACTATCATCTCTATTCTTGTCAGTCATTTCTTTGTTTCCCAGAAGCACCTCTTAGCAATGAGGACTGAAATGACTGGTCTTTTCCACCTTCCCCTTTTCTTACAAAGGGTAGTTTCTTTCTGGTTCCTAAAACCACAGACTTCAATTCCATCAAGCCTCTGTCCATCACAGGGATCTCCAGATAAGCTGCTYTGAAATGTGAGTCAAGGGAAAGGCAGGATATGGTGGTGTTTTTTTCCTCAGTTGAAGATACTCAAGCTGACAGGCATCTCATGCTTTCCATTTAGTATTTTGTTTCTGTACTAAAAAGCATAAAAATCTGCGGGTGTATGTATATTTTTATTGCACCAGCACCACACAAAACAAAGCAAGAAGTGGTGCATTAAAATTGCAGTAGGGGAAAGCAGAGACAGACAAAACTATTGAAAAATAAAAGGATTTGCAGGATCTAGATTCTTCAGGGATGTAAGGACTAGGACACCTGAAATACTACTGACTGTCACTGTAAGTGTTGCTGCTTTTAATTAATTAGGAATACTGAGCTAAGCCAGTCTGAAAGTGAAAGAAGAGTGACAGTAGCAATTCACACACTCATGGAGCAAGTATTTTTTTACCATCAGGAAAGRTTCAATTTGGGAATATGACCATTAGGTATATCCCATTAAAAAAAACCCTGACCCAACTGCCAGAACTCCAGACACAGTCCCTGGATATGCATAAATTCTGTCTCTAGTAAGTACATAGGGAGCAGAGTGCTGCACATTCACAGTGACAATTTGTCCTGGATTTGGTGATATCTGTAGCCTACTCAGGCCTGGAGTTACACTAGCATTATAAAACACCAAGAAATAAGGACAAACAGCATGCTCAGATCTCATCCAACATGCACAACAACATGTAGAGTAAATCCAGTGCAAAATAGATGTGTGTGCTTCTCTTCAGGAAATCTTGGACAGAACTCTGGTAGCTGTAATTACATGTTTTTACCTATGAGAATATAGAASCATTTTCACAATAAACCAGATGTGTGCCTCAAAACTCAGTAATGGTATTTGCTATAATGGATTCCCCATCCAAGTACTGCAGAGCCATCTGAATTGCAGASAGTAATACATCTCTGATGTCCTGCACACAGCTGGAGCAGCACTGCAGCAGCAGGGAGGTGCAGCCCCATCTCAGAGCGCGGTGATGCAGGGCCCTGCTCCCTGTGTGCTGACGTGTCCCCATGGCACTGGCTGTGCATCTTCATGTGCTGCTGTAGATCAGCCCACTCCCAATTCTCTCCCCACAGCAGCGTACTGAAGCACGACCACAGGCTCCAGCCTGCTTCTCCTCTCAGTTATCTCACCCTCTGCTCTGACTCCTCCACTCTCCCTTCTGTTCCCTTAGGTTTATTTTCATCACAGTCACAGAAGTTTCATGCTGAGCAAGTAAAATGATAGTTCCTTTTCTAAAAATCTTTTCATGTTTCCCAAAATAACTGCATYTACCAGACCTGTGAACCAGACCAAAATACCCTTTCACTAGTATTCAAAGGCAGAGAATATAAACAGTGCTATATATGAAATCAGAGTATGCTCCCCAGTGCAGAAAGTCCTTTCCAATAATCTTTTTCTGGTATTTTACTGCTCAGATCACCATAGATACACACTGTCCACTTTTTTTTCTCCTGGGAAGAGGACAGTTTACTTGAAGCCACAATCAAATGAATCACATTTCCACCTTGTAAAAAATTAAAGCAGCAAATTAACCCTCAGATGAGAGATACATCACAGTGCAGAATATTAGATTAACTTAAAGCAATCCATCAACTAAGAAAGGAAAAAAGACTCATCCATTTATTCTAGATAATTTATTTTGCTGAAAGGAATTTTTTTTCATTGGTATCTGCAGAGAAAATAGTTCCTCCCTGCCTCTCAGTCCTGGGATGTGCCTAGAAGAGGAGGCATAAACACAGCTCAGGTCCCCCAGGACCCCAGAAGCTGTGGAGGCACAAGGCCTCCTGACACCCAAGCACATTGTCCCTCTCAGTAGGGCTGGCCAGTTTATGATTCACCACAGCTGAGCTCGTTCCTCACCTGAGGAGCAGGGACACTGCTGGCTCCTCTCACTGCCTCTACCAGCTTAGTGATACCTTTAGATTTCTCAATTGGGTGTAAACTTTCCCAGTGCAAAAAYTGCTCCCTGTGCATTTGTACAGCACCCAGCACAATCAGCACCTGATGCTGGTAAGAACCTTGTGCAGTGTCTCTCAAAACAGATTTGCAGGATTACATGCAAACAGAAAGAACACTTTAGCTTGACAGTGCTGCAGTCAATAAATYTGGATTCCCAAACCATCTTATTTTGTCATAATCTTTGCAACTGATTAGTTTGCATATAAAATCACAGTTCATTTGGCACARGATTTCCATACCTGGCTGCTTGTCAGTGCTTTGTGCAGTGTTATGAACCTCTGTTCCCCCATTAGTATTCACTGCAGCAAGATGATGAATGACAYTGAAGATGTGTTTATCTGATGTGATTTCTTACTTGTCTTCACCCATTTCCTTTATACCTCATTTTGTTTCCTTTGTTATCTTCACTCTTTTACCAAGGAAAACTGTTAATTTTTTTTCATGATTACCATTTTCTACATATCCATGAGCCTGATCCAGCTTCTCTGATAAAATTCCAATTGACTTCAGCACACACTGGACCTGGCCCCTGTGGAGGATGAATGTGTCTGGCATGCCAAATGCTGCAGTAGCACCCCCTACTCGTCCCCTCAGGCTCTTGTTCTTTTGGGGCATCACACTTTACCAGTTCTGCCAATAAAATGCTAACATTTACCCCCTTGCCTGCATTTCAGAAATATCCCAACTCAGGCCGTGCAGACAGCGTGTGGCAATCCTGCCTAAGCCTCAGTCTGCTCTCTGACCTCAATAAACAAAAGTACCTTTGATACCTAAAAGCCAACAAGAACCAGSTCATCTTGTCAATCTCTGAATCAGCAGGAAGGTCTCATCATTTTGTGACACTCAGCTTAATCCATGACTGATCTTGGTCCCTTTTAAGCAATCCAGCATTCGTGCTCTACATCACCTGTAAAAAGCATTTTTTTCTGCATGTGACAATGCAAATGTAACAATACACTCAAGAAATTTCCCCATTACAGGATGTAAGGTAGCAATCTTTCCCTCAATTCTCAAATTCATATGCAGTTCTGTCATTTCAATTGGAAATAACAAATAATGCCAGCAAGAATTCAGCTCATCCTCCCTCTCCATAAGCCCAGCCAAAGGGACCAGCTTTTTAATTATCGAGCAAGAGAGTCAGTGAAACATCTCCACCTCCTTCACAGGATCCTCAGGCTCCAAACTCATTATCAGATTGCTTTTTAAGAGTCAGCAAATTAAACTCCCTCCAGCGTTATAATCACCACAGTGATTAGAATTCCATGGAGCAGTGAAGTTTTAGGAGGCTCCAGACTTGGAGCCACTGTTACAAGCACAGACTGCAACACACAGCCCCCACCAAGCAGCACCACACTGGGAAGCTCAATCTGCTTACTGGAACAAGCTTTAAATAGTATTAACTGGCAGACAGCATTTCCTCCAGCTCAGGCTGCAGCAGCACCAGGGGGTTGTAATGCATCCTGAATAGAACACAGCACATGCTTGGTAAGCTGTCCTATAACTGGCTCTTATTTATTAGAGATTCAGCTCTCCCGTAAAGTGGGCTTAGAAAGGCAACAGAAAAAAAAAAAAAGCCAAACCTATACCTTATTTTCAAACTATTYCTTCCAAACCAGCAATTTTTTGATAACCAGTTTTTTTGAAAAGCCACACTTTTTTGATAACCATTACAAAATAATAATGGAGAATAATCAACAATTAATCTGATTAATAATTTCAGAAAGCATTCTACTTGATCAAAAAAAATGTCAGACACGGCACCTTCAGGCTCTAAAGCTTCCTTTACAGAATAAAAAGTGTTTTTTTCTCTTTTATATCTCTTTTATATTTTAGCCACAGTCTTGAAAGATGAGCATGAAGGGCTTGGACCATTTCTCAAACACTTACCACCTCCCAGATGAGGTCCAGGTAGGGATAAAATTTGGCTAGACCTTAGCATCAGCTTCTAGGGGCACTCTTAAATCTGGCTGCAAGTAGATGCCAATCATAATCTAGTCTCTCTTGGAACTCTGKTCCTTATTAGATTCAATAATCACTCTTCTGAATGACAGCAGAGAGAAATTCACTAAAACCTGTTTTGAAGATCTGAAAGGCTCTCTCCCAGTGTGATAATTACTATGTTTCCATTTCTGTTAATGACATGTAAGAACTGGAAACAAAAGTAGTGGTGGAGGATTAAGTAATTATGGAGTATTAGATGTATTTGAAGAGCAGGGTCACAGGAAAAGCCAGGAGGAGGAAAGGGTGAGCATGCTGAGGGCTGCTCATCAGTCTGAAAGCTACAAAATATTCCCCCTTCTTCACAGCGTGGTGGCTGTAAAGGACACAGRCTCAGCTGCTCTTTATTGTCCCCACTCTGGAGAGCTCCAGCTTTTATGGGTAAGTAAAGCTCTTGTTAACTATAGATAGATACAATCTTTAGTCTGTGATTAATTTTCTCTCATCTAGAAATTGCAGATGTATGTGACAGAAATAGCAGACCAATTTAGGATCATTTAAATACACAAGTGTAGTTCTGTGATAAATGCAATAYTATAGGTGACCTAAAATTCTTGTGTCTTCCATTTCAAGCAATACTTAACACTTACAGTCACATGAAAATTAAGGCTGGCTTAAAGAAAATTATGAGAATGGCAATGAAAAAGGGAACTTAAAGCACTGGAAAATGATGAGTTCCTTATGAAATTTAAGTATTTGAAAGAGAACTGAAATTCATTCTTCTCTATTGACAGTACAACAYCCATCAAAGCAAAGATGCTCACATGTGCCTCTGCATACATTCTGCACTTTGCCAAGCACTGCTGGGAGGGCTGGAGCTGCTTTGGTGGTCCAGCTTTGAATATGCTTCTTTATGACTCAACCCTCAGCATAGGAATAGCTGGATACAAGCCCTTAGCTATGACCTTCCCACGTGAAAGGAATGCCTTTCATGCTGGATTTAAAATATACCTTTGAGACTTTAATTTCCATTAAGTCTCCAGATCACTCCAAGGTATTGATTAACTGGATCAAAGGGTTCAGCTTTCCACCTTCACTCACATGATGGCAACTCACGTCACAGCTGGACCTGGTGACATAAGCAGAACTAATCTTAGTAATACTCACTATGTTTAAGGGTGAAATAATCTCTCTTTAAGAGCAGTCTGACAACTGAGCTGCCATTTAGAGTAATTACCTTCCTAGTCAATTAAATGATTATTCAAGTAAAGTTAAACAACTCGGTTTTGGGACACTGATTAAAAAGCAGGTCAAAATTGAACTGTAAAGCACTTTAAACAGTCAGAGATGGGCACAAAACATAACTGGACTAAACCAGCATTAGACAGGTATTGCTCCTGGCTAAACTACCTCTACTTGCACAGGTCATTTCTGTAGGACTGACCTTCTATTGCAATTCAGGTGGAGACAGCTGAACCTGGTGGATTGTTTCTTCTACTCCTACATCATTTAYGTGTATCTGTCCTACTTTCTGAATGTTCTGCTCAGAAGGCTTATTCTTTTGATATATTTTCTGGTCACGGCTCAAAGTTTTTATTCCCACTTTTGTTTCTGCTCTTTCCAGCCTGCTTTTGCTCACACAGCACTGTTTCTGCTGCCCAAGTACAAAACTCTGACAAACAGAAACCCACACGTTTCTAATTACAAGTTTGTCAAACTTATCTTTAAAAAAAACCCTCAAAACCACCAATTCATGTAAAATCATATAACAATTCAGGCAATTTTTAGATGTAGGCYGTGTTACCTTCCTTACAACAAAAAACACTAAAGCCAGCGTGGACAATTTTACAAATTGCTTGTGTGTGCAGTTTTCAGCATTCCCCAGMACCTTGCCATTTGCTTCAACAGCACTCTAAACCCATAATACATCAACACCATAGGGAAATCCCACAGCTGCTGCTTTTAATTCAAGTTGTTTTTCCTTCCAGATTTTAAAGCATTGTATCAGATGCACTTAAATAAATCAGAGTCAACAAAGCTTATTGCTGTCTAGAACCTAATGAAAATGCAGCCACTCTTATACTGTAGAACTAGAAATACACTGCACCAAAGTGAATAAAGCCACCCTGACCTGGACAGGCTGCAGGAGGGGAGACAGGGTCCCAAAAGCAGTTTTGGGCCAACTCCTCAAAGGCTCTCAGCCTCATTTTTGAGGTGCTTTGTGAAACAAAGCYCTTGCACTTGAGGAAGGATGAGATTGTGTCTGAAGGCTCATACTCTGTATGTGTTTCCATCTTCTGTTTCTAAGGACTTGTTTGTATCACAGGGTCACCAACAACCTGAAAAAAACCCAAAAAGATTAAACAATCCCCCTCTTCTTCCTCTTTTCCAATCCAAGTAACTTTTGATATCCATTCACCTAAACCTATCGTTCTTGTACTTTGGGATCCCTCCACATGYATTAAAGAACCAAAATTAAGTAAATAAAACACAGCGCTGCTTGGAAAGAGCTAAGTTRCCTTTTCACTATTTTCATATCAAAATCCAAACTTCAGGGGGAGCTGTTTTCTAATGGAGATACAATTTAAATTAAATCTGTACAGAAAAAGTGCTTCATTAAGGGCACAGTCCAGGGAAGGACAGTGACAGTATGTTGTTATTTTTAAACTGGAATGGGGACTTTGCTATTGTCCTTTGCAGTTAAGAGTACAAAACTATATCCTGTCCAGTCTAAAAACATTTGGGAATAAAAGCAGCTCAGCTTTACTGAAAGATCAGTAGAAACACCTTCAAAAACACTGTCYGGAATTCCAGACAGACAAAACAATACCTATTTAATGGAAAATAGCCCATGTTGCAAATTAGAGAATATTTTTAGACTATAAGAAATATCAGAAGTATTTGGAATCAGAGCCTTTCAATGCAGATGTTGAAATATGTAGTATCCCAGAACTATTTTATCCAAATAATTTCATCATTATTTAACTTATTTGGGCAAAAAAAGAAGAATAGGAAGAAAACTAATCACAAAGTAATTCAGCCAAGACAAGCTCAGCACAGCAAAAGAATCTTATGAATTGCTCTGACAGTCCCTCCCTTTATTAATCTTTTTTTTAAAGCCCCTCCCACACACTTTGATAATTTTGATATTAATAAAATTATTTAGATAATTTCTAACAATTCGAAGCATTTCTTCCAGACAAATAAAAGTGAGAGAAACTTGCCAAGATTTTTGGACCTGATAGTTMTAGGTAATGTCAAAAAAAGCTTGCACAGCATTATGCAAACATGAATTTGTCCAGGAAAATCTTAYTGCAACCTTCAATGCCCAGGCAACACCAACCCACTCACACAGCACAGGTAACCAGGTCAGCATCATTAACTTAAAACAAACAAGAAGTTACCCAGCAAAAAAAATATCAGATTTTAAAATTAAGACATTTGTGTCTATCTGAATACATTTAAAATCTGATCCTTCTTGCTCTGCTGGGAACAATCACAAAAGTAACACTTCATAGATATTGATGAAGTGCTGCACCAGTGAGCAGACTGTGCTGAGCAGCTAGGGTTTGGAGCAGAGCTCAGAATTGTAGGCTATAACTTACAGCAGTGTGTTACTTGCATTAAGCACCAACAGAGCTCATGAGGGCATAGCTTTAATAAGTGTGTCAGAATTGAGAATGATCTTGTTTTACACTACAAAATCTCTTATACTGCATAAAAATAGCCAAACACACACACCCACTAAGCAAGAAAAAAATATTCTTAGCACGTCYGTTATGCAACCAACTTACTCAACACTGCCTTCCAAGGATCTTCTTCACATCTCTCTCATAAAATGGGCAAAACACACACCAGGGTCAAAATCCGAATAATCAGCACTACAAAATTTCAAACAGTGCTGCAAAAAAATTTTACATTTAACAGAACTAAGGCAAATTCCCAGTACTGTCCACTTTATTCTGGAGATCTCTTAGATTAATAAGGTGACTTGATGCCTTGGGAAGGCTGACCTGGAACAGAGACTGGACAGAGCYAKAGAATAAAGTAGATAYTTATTGAAAGGCCTTTAGGGGTACACCTTGGGCAGCACAAGAGCTTGGCCACTGTTACACCCAAGGTGGACTTAAAATGGTCACAWAATGACACCCAGTCATGAGGTCTCACACCTTTATAAGTTTTGGTCYATTTCCAARTTGTCCAACTACAGCTTCAGGCTGYGAGGTCTCATCCTTCTTGTTTTCWCTCTCACACAAGCAGAACAGACAAATGCACAGGCCTAGGCATTTATTTGCATAGAAGCAATCATTAATTGAACACTAGAAGGTCAGGAATTTTAATCTTGACAGTGAGACCTTTGTGCTGTGCCTGTTTAGGTGGAGTCAAGGCACAAAAAGCCAATAATTGCATGTTTTGTCATTTGTCACCTCTCCACACAGCTCTGCTGCCCCTGGGCTCCCTGGCAGAGCCTCCTTGCTGTGCCAGCTGTGCCCAACGTGCACCAACAGATCCTCCCAAGAKATTGGTGAGCTGAGGGCTCATATCAGCAAACAGGCTTCTGTTTTTCACAGCCCTTCTTCTGCTTGGCTAAAAAACCCCTTGTATGAGTTGTCAGCCAAAGGAAATTAGTGTTTTCTCTGCCATGGAGTCTAATTGCTTTTTTCTCCACTGACAGCTCTTCGAGCTAAATTTAGGGAGCCAGGAAAATTAGGCTGAATGCTATTTGGCTGAGACTATGGCCTACTTCCCATATACACATGATAACCATAGGGAAGGGATCCTTTCATTCACTTTAGGCTGCAAAACTTAGGATGTATATTAACTGCGTGATCAAAGGTATCTTTAGAGACCAACATCACTCAACAAATGCAGCAAACTAGATCTCCAGTGAGCAAGGCAGAAATTTCATTCATTTCCATAAATGAAGCCAATTTATCCCCAGCTGCCACAATTTGTGTGATTGCTTATCTGCTCACATGTAGCTTGGCTGCACTGACAATTTATTCCTCTTTCACAATACATGATGAAATCAACACCTCCTGGAACCTGGAACACAGACAACTGTGAAAGAAGTTGAACTTTGATTTAAACCATCAAGTTTCCTGACCCTTTGTTTATTAAAAAAAAACAAAACAACAAAACCTACATGGAAATATTACTCAAACACAAAYTGTGCTGAGAGTGCTTTACCCATTACTTTTGAGCACAGCACATTTCTGGCTATTCCTGCAAGCACTGGATCTAGAATTCCCTGACCTTACATAATGAATTGGAACATCTGGGAGCTCAGGCTCAGCATCAGCCTATGAAGCTGGTGTATGACCTATCCCCTAAGCACTAGGTCACTTAAATTTTTAGGCATGTAAAAAGACACTTGCTGGTATACAAGTTGGCAACATTTTGATACCTTTACACTAAAGTGAATTTTATCCCTACTCTCCATCCCTAAAAAAAAAAAAAAAAAGAAAAAAGTTGCACAGAATATAATTAAGCAGCTTGTCATGCTCTTTGGCACATATGTTCTCCCTGAGTGCACTTGGCTGGCTTTATTTTGACTTATCTCACTGACCTGTTTTAGGTTGTCATATTTTTTCTTCTTATCTGTTTTCAGTCAGGGTGCTACAGCCATTTTTCTTGTTGACTCCACAGGGCATGASATCAGCCACAAGCCAAAGGGATCTGCTTTCTACCCACAGCTTTCCTCACACACAYTTTCTCCTGTACTCCCTCCTTGGTGGAATTCAATTACCCTAGAATAAAGCCAAAATTATAAAAATACAGTTTCTTTTCCCCTCCCAAACAATCTCCATTTCACAATCAATTGCCTATTTTTCCCCTCACCATAACAATGTGTCAATTTGGGTTATCACAAGAATATCAGTATCTTCTTTTACCAGGGTCTCTTCTGAGCCTGCATTTCTCTACTTGTGTTCTGAGAACTTCTGCCCACCTCAGTTTCTTTTTCTACTTTACTGCTAAGTGATTTCTTTACCTTGTTTTAAAAAAACAGGAATAATGCCATGCATGACAGCACATCAAAGAGAGCATTTGTGACAAGGAAGAGAATTTTAGACACGGATTACAGAAAGCTTTTTTAAATCCTTATGATTAATAGATAATAATGTAAATATGAGCCAGACAGGCCTAAATTCCTCTCTTCATCCGCCATTCCACCTGTGGCTTAGGCCAAACAGTGAAAATCTCCTTTAAAACCTGCTGCCTTCTCATATTCTTTGAATAGTAAAACCTTCAAAAGGTCCATCCCACTGGATCAATAGGCATTGAATACTTTAAAGAGTTCAGGATGGGCTGATGCAGTCCAGAAAGGCTGCAAAAGCCATGAGCAAAGGCTAGACTTTGGGGACAGCACAGTGGSCTTTCCTCTGTTTTCCCATTCTAGGCAAGAGGTATTTTTTGATCACACTTGTGTATTTGAGCATTAACATGGAGAACAATTAYCCATAGTGTAGACCAGGAGAAAAGAATATTGGAGAAAATACAGGCCTTGTCAGATGCTCAAAGTGGGTGTAAGGAGGTATTTCAACTCCCAGATAATGACAGGGGCTCCAGCCTTCTAGGAAAAACTACACAAAAATCTATACTCACCCATTTCTACTCATTTCCTCCTGGAAGAGGGTTGCTGAAGAATGCAGAGGAACAAGAGTTAAAAACCAGCCAGGCCAGGAGTTGTTCATGATTATATCCATTTCATCCTCAGGATATTAGTTTTAAATTCTCTCCCTAGGTCCTTTTTAATCTCATGATTTTTCTCCTACATCTCATCACCCTTGAGTGCAGTGACAAAGGCACAAAATGTATCTTTTAACATGGCCCTAAGTGGCTTTCCATGGAGACATAGATAATAGCTTATCTGATTTATAGGACAATTTTCTTGCCATGGGTTTGAAAGTCTGAAGAGATGGAGGATCTGTTCCTCCAATACTTTACTTCATGCACCAAGATAAGATAGCTCCATTGGAAAGAATATAAGTCAGCCCAGTCCCAAAACAGCTGCAYGACTTTCTAGAGATGAAATACAATAATTCACCACTGGAGAAATTTTAAAAAACAGCAAAATCTTTCCATGGATTGAATTGCACCTTTCTCCTCCCTTCCCTGGGAACAAAATGAAAAGCAGCAGCTTCTGCTACCCTTGGTTACAGCAAAATGCTATAATCATGYAGCTGCACCACTCACAGGCAGCAGGAATCTATCTGACCTTACAGGCTTTATTTGCTCTTCACACACATGTACACTTGCCAGCCCTCCTGGACTTCTCCATCTCCAATTTACACCTTCATGTTTCATATGAAACAAGTTCAATATCACATTCTGAGACTACGAGACCTGGAGGTTTATTTTTACTACTATACACTAATACTTCTAGTCAGCATACAGGTACATTTATTACYATAGATTTATTTAGGACATGCCCCAACAAACCAGGAATTATTTTATCTATTTTAGGGAAAAGCATTAAAAAAATACTGTGAGAAAGTAAAGACTTACAGCTCCAKAATTTTGCAGGCTGCCACACTAACATGAGTGCAGGTCAACTTTTCTTTTTGCTTTGTTTTTAATTACATTGCTAGACAGACCCAACAGCTATTTTGCAGTATTATGAGTTGAAATTTTAATTTCTTTAGGCTACATCTTATGCTTTTCAGCTCCTCTTGGCCTGCAGAACTCTAGGAGTTTCTCAACCCTAGTCCTCATCCCTCATCCCTCTGTGTGACACAGGATATTTCAAAAGAGAGACTTGTGTTTCCTGCCCTGGTGATACAACACCTTTACAGAAAACTACAGTCAAGAGAAGGCCAGATGACAATTTCAACAAGAAAAAAACAAGAATAGAGGGTTTTTTTCTCTCTCAGTCCAAAGTTACTTTGTGGCACTTATCTCTAGTCATGTTCTGCAATCTAAACTACAAACAAATTTGACATAAATACTTTAATGAATTTAAGTGCAATTAAACAAGATGAAATTTCCACCAAAGAAAATCCCTGTGGAGTTGATTACTAGGAGTTAAGAAAGCATACCTGGGAAATGATATATAGTGCCTTCTTTTACTGTTCTTTAATCATTTATTACCAGAGACATTAGACAAAGCTGAATAGACCTCTATTGTGAATAATTACCACATCTTTATACTCTGGAAAAACACATTACCTTGTTTTTYTGCTTTGAATAATGATGATAATAATCCATGGAATAACCTTCTAARGTATATTAAAGATAAGTGACAGAAGAATAAGTTCAGTATGTGAAATTACKGAAAGAAGAGGTAGCAAAACACAAGGTATTTGTCTGGATTAAGTTATTTCACGCCCTCAGATTGGTTCATACAGACCCCACACTTTTCAGGACCCAAACAACAATAAGTAATATCAAGAGTAGMATTTATATTGAAGGATAGAGTCTATCATTCCTCTAGAGAAAAAGAGAAAATAGCTTCTACACATGTGAGCAGCTATAAAAAGGAAAAAATATYAGAAGCCATTGCTGTTTTAGACAGGGCAAAATCAGTTGGTGAAAGAGGATGTGTGGGATTCTCTCACCCCCTGAGGACTTTGTAGGTCAAACCTAGCACTGAGAATTGACACAGCAGTGRTTCAAGGGATCCAGAGAGCTCCCTCCTCGTGGCCCTTGCCCCACTGCAGAAGCCAGATGAAATTGCTGTGCTACAGCAYGTTTTCTGCACTATTGTCTCTGCTCTCATTAGGATGATCAAAAAYCAACTCCCACAGCAAAAGTCTGGTCCCTATGCTTCTTATTCAGTATTTTATGTACAGATTTRTGTGTGAATTAATAATCTATGCCTTCAGCACAGGAAAAAAGCCTTTTGTACCTCAGTCTCAAGAGATTTCTAAACACGGGCCTGGCAGGCAATGAGTGCCCCGTTTTCCTCTCTGCCATGGTGAATTACTACAGCTGATGAGCAACATTCTAGCAAAAATGCTGATTCAAGAGAAGGAGTAGAATTCCTTTGGCACATGTTTGYTCTGCTAAAAGCCTCCTCAGAGGGCAGGCAGGCACTCCCTGCTGTCTGACCAGCTGGCTGGCCTGGCTGGCCCCCTTCCAGCCCGACTCCCCACAGCCCCTGGCTGGCAAAGAACCACTTCTGCACAAAACCTGGAACAAACGGTTCTGGTTTGCCTGAGTTTCAGTGTCTCAACAATCTATTCCAGCACAGGATGAAACAAAACATCAACACCCCAGAATTTTCCACAAAAGAGAAATGCCCTTTTCTGGTCAGTTTTAGTCACAATCTGTATGTTCTACTGCTTTTTCACATAAATAACTGTCTTAATAGTGTCTGCTTCACTGCCCCTGAAGAAGCATGGACTTAAACACCAAGAGTRTAGAGGAATCATCCCAAGCTAGCTAAGTTAATCAAGTTTTTATGAATAACAAGCATGATAAAAATTCTAGGTGCCTGAGAAAAGGGTTCAGTATTTGAACACTGTTACAGTTAAATGCTGCTTTCTTTGAGGCTTTTATAAGTAACTTCCATCAGCTACTGCTCATGCTACTCATTTCAAAATACTACAGACTGAAACCAGAGGGGTGTTTTACAAGGACTTGGTCTGTCATCATGCATATGGTGTAATTCTACTGATCTGTTCCCTGGAGAAATGACGAAGCATCTGGATTTGTAGTTACCACTGTACTGATACCCAATGAGTGACCAGGAGAGATTGTCCCCTATTATTTCTAAAGCAACCTCCTCCATCCTAAGAAACCCAATTGTCTTTCCATAGCTTTATAGATCCTAATTAGAAATGTATTTGCAAACATCACTACTGTTCTAATTAGAGAATACAGTACTAGAAGTCAAATGTCAACACATTTTGGGTCTTGATAAGATTAAAGCAGAGTTCAGTAGATAATTCAGTCTTACAGGCTCCTAATTTATTTCATGTTGCTCAATCAGCAGCTGTAGC
Source organism: Alauda arvensis (assembly GCA_902810485.1). Taxonomy (NCBI): domain Eukaryota; kingdom Metazoa; phylum Chordata; class Aves; order Passeriformes; family Alaudidae; genus Alauda; species Alauda arvensis. The sequence goes on along the minus strand of CADDXX010000407.1, from coordinate 161,088 downwards.
CTTCTGCCCACTCTCACTAGATCTTCATTTAAGCTCAAACCTGATTCAGCTGTCAGGTTGCTCAGGTGGTTTGTTTATTTTCAGTTTTTTGTGTAAAAAAGCTGCATTCTTACTGAACTTCAATTACACAAAATTATTTATTCAGCAACTTTTGGCAGGAGAACTGGACCTAATGAATCCAGCCATTTTTCTAGAGATGGAAGCTTCTTTAAAGCACAAAAGGCAAACTATTTTTAAATAACTGCTTTTAGTTTTTTAAGGCAAATAATTTTTCATCTCAATAGGCAGTAACAGCTTTTACTCATGTTCTACTTCAACTCCCTTTGCTTCACCTTCACAAAACAGCTCAGGACACTTCCGTTCCTCAGAGGTAAATTCTTGTATTTGCACTAAATTCATGCCATTTCATTTTTTAAAAATCTCATATTAATCAATGGATACATTAGGGACAGAGAATATAGTGAGTCCACCAAACCAAAATAAGTGATCAGTTACTGATCCTCATCAAATAACTTCTGAGGCATGGCTCATAAGCCAGCATTTTCAATGAAACCATAAAGCAGAAATGTTTAGGTTACATCCTACCCTATATCCTACTACACATTAACTACTTCAGAYATCAGTTTTCCAGCAGTATTTCTTACATCAATTGCAGCCATTTTAGGTCTTTCTGTGTTCAGAAAGTAAATGGAGGRATCTTGACATTGAAAGGACAGAAGATGTTGAACACATCAATAAGTGGTAGCCAACAGTCYRAATTGGATGCTGTACTACAGAGTTGATAKAGATTAAAAGATGATTCATCAAATCATTAACTGTGACACCCAGAATATCACTGAAATCAACAACAGCAATAATTAAATTGGAAGCAGTAAGAGTGGGATGAGTTTACAAAAACAGYTGCAAGGAATGTGGGAAATYAARGCACAGAAGTCTGATRTCTGCACAGGTAAACTGTGGGATTATAGTAAAGCACAGAGATGCTAAACACAGACATGATGGAAAAGGATAGTCTGACTTTTGTGGAGATAAGTAATGCTCAGCCTGTCTCTAAACATGTTTAAGGAGCTGGTAAGAAGGTCAATAAAGCAGGTACTGTTAATGCATTTCAATTTCTACAAACCTTTCAATAACCTTCATCTAACTTATCTTGGAATATGAGAGATGATTATCTGATGAAGCCTGAAGAGTTGAATAAAGGCTGCTTTTACAACAGAAAGCCAAAATTATTAGAGGTTACCCTTGCTGGAACCTGTGTGATTCAATATATTCATAAATGACCTAGAAATAGCARAATGGTAAGGAGATGTTTTATTATTTGGAGTACTCCAAATTGACTGTAGAGAATTGCAGGAAAATTATATCACCCTGCAATTGGGTGATATAATTTGGGAAAAAGAGGCACATCAAGCTCGGTGTCTGCAAATGGCAAACAACCTACATGGGGAAAAGATGGCCAAATTATAAATGATGGTGGGRTTTAACTCCCACTACCTGGAAGATAAGAGATCATTTTGATTAATGGCACAAAAGCTATTCTCAAATAGACAAAGAATTAACAGAACACAAAACAAAACATGACAATCTCTGCCTAAAACCCAGTCCACCTGAGTCTTGAGAACACTTTCTAATTCCAGATCCTCTCAAAGAATAAAAGTGAGTGGGAAAAATCTTCTGTAAATACTGAGCAAATTGGCAGAGGAATTACAAAGAAGGACTATAATAAAAATCCATCTGATTATGACAGACATGAAAGAGCAAATAATGAAGGATAATTCATTTCTCTTACTACAGCAACTCAAAGGCCATCAACTTTGACCTTTTGTAAATATTTTAAAACAAAGGGAAGTATCTTCCTCTTACAACAATCAAACTGTGGAACTTAATGTCACTGTGTGATGTGGAGATAAAAATTATGAATTAACTTWTACAGGTAAAAAAATTCTAATAAAGAAATGTATTAGATAAATATTGATGTAAATAGTAGGTGTGTTTCTAAAGGCCAAAGTTGCCAGAAACAAAGGGAGAAGTATTTTRCCTCATCTGTTTGTTGCATTTTTTCAGGGCCTGCTACTGGCCACTGCCACAGTAGGTACTCAGTTAGCTGAGCTGCAAGTACTGTTTTTGTGATAACCAGGTATTTAGAAATGACAGGCTTGATTTGGGTCCTGTAATTATTCCTCTCTCCTCCCCACCTCCAACTCTGCCACAGTTATTACATGTTGATTTCTGTTTCCAGATAGATTTTTATCCATGCATGCTTATGCCTGCACAAGAGCTACGAGCTGAGAAGTGACCAATGCTCTCTGACTTCATGCTCTTGGAATACATGATTATGTTTAGATCTTTACCCTTCAGGAAATGATTTTATAGTAAGACATTAGCACTGAAAAAAGCTACCACAATGAACTCAGTATTTTCCATGCTGGCTCACCAAAGTTTTCTATCCCATTCTGTTTAGAAACCCTGAGTAAGCACCTGGAACATCTTGAACTTTATGGAGATGACACAGAAGCTGAAGATCAAATCCTTGAAAGTCTGAATGGGATTCTCCTGGCTATTACTGAAGACAGTTAAGTGTCACTCTGGATCACCAATTAACCACTTGCATAATTCAAAAGAATTCATGGCAGAMTTTGATTATGGTGATAATCTGGATTTCAAGAAATGATTGCTGGTGGAACTACAGCTGTCCTCAGCTTTCTTTTCTCTCTGTATAAAACTCACAAAATTACCTGTGACCAGACAAAGTTACTGGTCACTAAAATACCAAAAGCTCCAGAGAAATTCCAGGTTTAATATTCTATTTACTACAAACTCCTAGGATTAATTTAAGGTGACCCTATCAGGTTAAGCATTTTAAAAGTAGTTTCTTGTCTACTTATACAAGAGTTCCTAAAGCCTTTGCATAATCTCCTAAAAGGACATAAACCTGCATTTATTTGAGTCTCCTGGCAGATGGTGATTTACTACCTTCAGGACAGCTGGCCATGAAAAAAGGCTCAGGGAATTGTCTGYTCTAATTGCTAGTCTAATAAAAGATGCTGTGCCTACCTACAGAATTAATTGCTAGGCCACACCTCAGGAACAGCATCATAATCCCTAACTTCCCATGCCTTATGCAGGCATCCTTTTATAGTCAGAGAAGATGAAACTGTTTTCCTCTTTGCTTTGCCTCCCCTGCTCCAACTCAGCATCAAGCAGAGTAATCAGCTGGAACCACACYTGCTGCAATTCAAGCAGATGACTGTGCCCATATATTCAGACTCAGACAGCCTTTAAGAACCTTGTTAAATCAGAAGTTTGGACCCCACAGATACCCAGTCAGAACTCTGGGAAACAAAGGAGTATGCGAATAAAACAGCTGCAAGAGCTGCAAGCCTACTGCAGGTATTGCTGACACTCTTATCATTGCAGAGCAGAGATCCTTCCGCCTGCTCAGAGGGAGTGGGATCTTCCCAACTTTGGCAAAAATCCTCAAGGGCAACCCACGATGTGCAGTGAAAGCAGCCCACGTGCTTTCAGAGATAGCCAAAAGTGGTAAGTCCTGCTCAAATGTTACTAGAAGGCATCTTACAGCACATTAGCTTCCTGTTTTCACTCTTGAATTTTGTTTCAYGGCTACCAGCTGTTGCTATTGCAATTGTTTTATTCCTAAATGGCAAAAGCCTGGCATTCCCTCTCTTTTATCTGTGCAGAGGAAATGAAGAAACCATGTATTGAAGCAGATTTGGTTCCAACGCTGATACCTTTGCTGGAGAGCACAGACCAAGAAATGCTGCTTCATGCTGGGAGGGCCATTGGCCGTATCTGTTACGATAAYCGTAAGTGTGCACTGAAGGCAATCTGCTTTGCCCTGGCTCTAAGGCACTATTCTAAAAGGCATTGTAACCTGGTGCTCACAGTAACTTCATGAGACCTGAGCACACCGTGCACTCCAGCCTCCAGTTAGGTATGCAGTTCACAGAGCTCACAGACACCTGGCTGCATGCACCCCAAGCACTGCCTGAACTCTGGGTTTCCCCCCCTACATTTTTGACTTCAAGGTGGTACATCTGTGAGAACTGCTTTGAAATTACAAGRGGAGAAGAGCCTCACACATCTCACCAATTTTGCAGACTTGCCTTGAGTCCAAATCCTAAATGGCTTGGCTTCTTCCAAAGTAATAAGAACTTCTATAAAGCAATGCACGTGTTTAAAATGTGTGTTAGAAAAAAAAGGGATTAAAAAAAATACTGAGATATTTATCTATGCAAGGAATAGTCTTCTCTGAGGACCACTGCTTGCATGCAGGAGATTTTTGTGCTCCAAATTGCCTGGACACCAACTTGCTTGCTGGTCTCACAAGTTAAACAATTTTCATTCATTTATCCAAAACAGCTTAAGGGTTTGGTTTTTTTTTGGTCTTTAACTCCCAGACTGACCAAAATATTTACCATATACTGAAAGTAAAATGGAAATTTTCACCCAGTATCTTGTATCCACTGCCTTCCACCCATCTTCTCTAATCCTTCTAGTTTGGATCTGCACAACTTTACTTGGACAGTTGCAGGCTTGCATCCTTCACTATTCTTAAGAAACCCAAGCATGATAGGTACCTGTACAGATTCCACTAAGCTCCCTGTGAGTTACCTGYATTCACCAGGGAATGACACAATGGATTAAAAAAGCTTTTCCCCTACAATGACAGTCCCAGCTCATACAACTCCTGTACACAGCACTGCTGCACCATATGGCCATCCTGCACATCTGCTCCCCTTCTGGCACAGCACAGGCCCAGCACAGATTTGCCACGACAACTGAGACACGCTTCAATAAATACTATTACTAATACAGCAATAAATGCATCAAAGAGAAGAAAAATTAACTTCACCAGTTCCCTGTCTGAATTCCAATTGCCCATGCTACAATAGCACCAGACTCCTCCTGGTGTCTGCCATGCMCTCTGTCACCCAAGCAGCAGCCCAGCTCTCAGCAAGACACTGCTGCAAAAACACTGCCACTGTGCTGTTGAGCCACCATCACTGGATATCCAACTTGGTATCTTATAGTTCTTGCCATCCTCAAAATCAGTCCAGATTAAGCTTTCATTCACTGCAAAATAAACTACAAAAAAAGGAAGAAAACAGTTATCAGCATTTTTCCCAGCAAGCCCGTGGATGGACACAGTGGCTTCATACCTCAAGTCTAAGTCAAACCAGGAGGTTTAGCAAAAATCTGTTCCAAACTTGCACTTCCTCCACACACATATTAGCCTGAAGCCATCACACAAAAACTTTACAAATTCTGACAGTGTGAGAAAGAGCCAGAGTACCTGGCTGCTGAGCATCTCAATTGGACCCTTCTCGCTGATGTAATCAACTCCTGATTTAAGCACCTTTAACACTTATGCTTCGCTGAGCAGGCAGCCTTCAGGAGGAGCTGGTGAAGGTTGGAGTGATCCCATCACTGGTCCGAATATTAACTGACTATGCAGAGAGTGAACCACTYGTCCACGTTGCTCTATTGGCCTTGTACAATCTGGCAGACCTTGGTAAGTAAGGTTTTTTTTAAAAGCAAGGTCCTTTTTAAAAGTTTTTGCATCTTAGAGCAAAATATCTCCACACTGTCACTGCCTTTCCACGTCCACAGGTTTGTTTAAGGGCTTTGTTTTCTCATTTGTTTTTCGGCTGGGGTAGGTGTGGTGGTTGGGCTTTGTTTTTAAAACGCTACTGATCCTAATCAGGAAGTGGCCACAGTATCTGGATTGGAGAAATAACTACTCTTTTATGGAGTACCAGCAATTACTTATACTACATTAAAATAATTAAGTTTTARCAGCCAGCTTCTGACCCCAAAGGAAGAGATGGCTTAACTTCATATGATAAATTGACAGTTTCAACTACTTCAGATTTGGTACATTAAAAGCATAAAAAAAAAAATTTTAAAATTTCATTTCTATTTAATAATTAAGTTTCTATACCTTACTGAAACAGCTTCCATTCTCATTTACACACTTTTCAAAGCAAAAGAATCTCCACTAATTTAAAATATATTTGCCCTACTTGACACAAGTTGTGAGTAGCAATGGAAGAAAAAGACCAAGTACAAAATTATTACCACTCTCTATATATGGTCTGGCTAAAATTTGATCTACTGCTTCCTGCATTTAGGGGGAGATGCAGGGGAGGGAACATGATATCACACTGTCACATTATTCTCTAAGGAGGTCTGTCCTTATTACATTGGTTATATTATTTAATACCATATTCAATTAAAATATATTTTATGTCCAACAGTGGCAAGCTTTGCTAACATACATCTTGCAGATGTTTAGGATCCCAGCAAGTCTAGAAGCACCTAATCAAGGCAAAAAAAAATACTACTACAGCAAACTGACATATGTCAATTGTTATATTAAATAATCATACTAGACATGGACTTGGACAAGTCAGTGAAATTAAGCCAGGATTAATTTGACACCTATGAGGTCTACAGAAATTCTAGAAAAACAGTTAAAGAACTTGAGGGGAGAAGGGACAGAGTCCTGCTGTCTCAGTGCTGTCCAAAGAAACAGCAAGAGTCTACAAGAACACAGTTCTTGTAGAAAAAGCCTTCAAACACAGTGATCACTTCAGATCACAGGGAGGTATCTTTAAACAGTTAATCAAATTAAAAAAAAAAATTAAAATCCTGACTTTGTCACATACCCAGATTCAGCCAAGGAAGCTCTAAGCATGACAAAAGTTGCTGAACAGCTGGTGAAACAACTGAGGAGAGCAGAGAGCCACGAGAGGTTAGAAATTGTCTTTGAGGTCCTGCAAGCACTTGCAGAAAATGGTAAGGCTCCTTTYGGTCTGGGTGGAACAAGGGGGGACCGGGTACAGACTGGGTATTGAASTGGTGTAAGCTCTGGGTTCCAAGTTGGCCATGGGATCCTGCTACCAGAACCAGCAACCCTTTCAGGAGAAACAAGMTCCAAGAATATGCAAGATCCTGGCCTGAACATCACCTGAACATGTAAGACAACAAAGAAAGGAGGGAGAGAGTCCCATTCCACTGCATTTCAGTAGATCCAAAAGACAGCAGATTCAAGCTTACTCTTAATGGTGGGYAAGAGGAAAGCAGCAACACAGATCATTTAAAAAATTTTAAATTAAATTGGGTAGYAGTTCAATCCCTGTTAGGGCCATTTACTTCAGAGCTGGACACGYTGCTCCTCATGGATCCCTTSCAGCTCAGAATATTCTGTGAATCTGTGAAGATCCATATTCTGAGCAGCAGTGCAACAAGCCCTAACACTGCTCCACTAAAATACTTACATATCTGACACAGATTTTTCACTACATGAAAACTCCTGACTGGCAACACAAGCAATGTCAAAGACAAATGCAGAAAGCTTTGCTCATTCTGCCTTAGTGTCATCCTAGCTCCAGAAARCTGTTACAAACAAAACCAGAACAGTGACTGCACCTGAAAAGCAACTGGCTAAAGTTCAAGGACTTAGCTTTCTAGTTTGAAATGCTTCCACAAAGGGCCAAGAAGCTTTTAATGTGCTTTTCCTGTGTTCTCTACAGATGCTCTGAAAGTGCAGCTGGTGGATGCAGGTGTGCCAGAGGTGCTGTCCGAGATCCTGCTGAGGCTCCATGGCAGTTCACAAGCTGAAGACACATGCATTGTRAAGGCTGCATCAGATCTCATTGTCTCTCTGCTTCTTGGAGGTAAAAAAGGGAATATTACAGGCCAGGTACATAAAGAATCAGCATCCAGAAGTTGCCATCTCCGTTGGTTTCTTCTACTTAACATGGAGCCATTCACAAACTCTTATCATCCTTGCAGGAATTCTTCTCAGGCATGGCACTTTTCATTTCTATAGCCCAGTGTTTGTGCCTAACAGCAACTTAGTTCATATTACTGCTATGCTGTATTTTGGGCAATACAGAGCAAAAAATAAATTATCAAGAACTGGCCACTTACACTGCATCCCACCACTCTCAACCCCAAAGCAATYAACATAAAGGTCTTAAATTATTAACCTTAACAAACTAAGTCATCACCAACTGACAGAACAGTTCAGTTTGTGGCTAATGATATCACATATGAGATATTCTCTATTTCTCATAACACAAATAAATACATGCAGAGGGTTTGTGCTAAGGGCTATGGCACAATCTCTTAGAACATGGATACTTGCACCACACCCAGACACTTGCAGGTACCAAGACAAGGGCAAGGTTTATTGGTACAGTTGGTTATTTGCTACCCTTCAAAGATGCAGAGCCACTTCTAGTGAGTGCAGAGAAAACCAACACTATCAGAGTTCACTACTCCCTGGTTCTGAAACTGTTATTTACTTTCTTGCAGACTAGAGACTTCCATGCTTTTAGGTTACAGATGCTAGTGATACCAAARTAATTTGAGGGGCACAATCGTGAAGAAAGGGATGATCAGGTGTGCAAGCTTTTGCATTCCTCTTCTTCCTGGACCACACTATTAGAGAGGAGACTCTGGAAATACTTAATGGCAAACATATTTGGTAGAAATAAAAGAATAAAACCAAAACAAAAAAAGCCCCACCACCACCAACAAAACAAAATGCAAATCAAAAAAACCCTCCAAAACACACAGAAAAACCCCCAAGCAAACACACAGAAAAATGCCACAGAGCTACTGCTGGTTCAGGTTTTAAATCAGTTTAGGAAGGGAGGGTTACTCAGACATAAGGGGGGGAAGAAATCTCAAGATAAGCCATTTTATCTTTCAATTCCTATTATACAAGCAATGAGCCTTTTTACTCTGCAGGGAGGGAGATTCTTATGAGCAGAYTCCTGGAAAGCATGCTGCTATCAATCAACAAAAGATCCTCACCACATTGCCTGTCCTTTCTCACTCATAGCTACTCTGCTGGCTTCAAACTCAATTAATRAAAGTGCTCAACTTCCTGCATTAATAGGTGCTTAATTATTAGAAAAGATTCCCTCACATCTRTCTGAATGCTGGTTTTTGGGGTTTTTTTTAAAGCAAAAGCTATCATCCACACATCTCTTCCCCTCCACCTCACAACCTTTCTGGAGTCCCTTTCTTCCTTGCCTCATACCTTGATCTCAATCAGCCATTGTGCACCATGGCTCTACAAAGGCCACAGCAGTGCCCCTGGTGCMTTTGACTGGCCATTTCAATTTCCTCAGCTGAATGGCTGGCTTTGGGGCTCTTCTCCCCCCATCTTCCCCACAACAGCATTGGATGCTCCATGTGGAAGAAGTGAACAATCCCTCTCATGCCTCAGTATGTGCCTCTGATGTATGCATAGCTTTTAATCTGAGAGAAAAAAAATCCTATGGAAATCTGTTCTCAGCATCAAATAAMTTCTAGGCAGTGAAAAGATGACAGACAGCTTTTGCAGCTATGAAAAGTCACTGTTCCTATCAGGCTTTAACTAGGAGCCATTAAATTCAATGTTCTGCTGCTATCCAAGCACAAACTCCATAGGAGAGAAAAGCAATTTGGAGCTCTGTAACAATCAAAGCAAAGCAACCACTAATGGGCTCTGCCTATTTGCACTTTACTACATGAGGGAAAAAAAAATGCTCTGACATTCTTCAGTTTGAGAGGTGGGGGCAGGGGGAGGAGAGAAATTAAGTTCAGTTAAGGTTAGTCTATATGAAGATCAAAATATCTTCCCTGTAGAATTTTATCAGCCCAAAAGAGGTGACCTAGTTCCATAGAACCTGTTCCTAAGAGGACTGGGCAATTTTCCTCATATACTCTATCTCCAAAGATTCAGACTAGGYGAGAGAACACTTGAAGAATGACAAGCAAAACCACCAGCTTTAGAGAMTGTATGCATAAAATGGTATCAAAAGATTTGTGTGAGTAGAATTCCAATTTCACAGACTGACAGTTSTCTCATGAAAACATCCAATGACAATTTTACAATCATTTGACAAATTCTTATCTAACATATATAAGAATACAGGGGAAAAACAGGCTAAGTGCAATGTTAAGAGMGTAAAAGAATAATAGGCACTCGTTCAAAAGACAACAGGAGTGTCTATGATTTTGAGGTGGAARTAACATCCAAACCAGCTGAGGTGTTAAAATCACTAAGGCTCTTTACACATTATACATACAAAAATTATAAGTCTGTACACCTCAGTCTGTAAATTCTGTTAGACCCATGAGAAGTACTAAAGCTGCTTTTGGCTAGATCATGTATTTGCATGAGGTGTGTATAGGTGTGTATGTATGTATAGTGCATAACTCTTTATTCCAGATGAATGTCTTTCTATTTAGTGTTCAAACTGTTGGCCCCTTTTTAACAACCAGCTGTCCCAAGGAATAAGGAATGTCCATGTGTGTCAGGCATATACTTCTCTTGAGGTATAATAAACTGCATAAAGCAAATACAGAAAATTATTTTCCAAATAGCATCTTCAAAGCACCTCCTTCAGAAAGGATGCCATCTGTACTACAGAAGAACTTTTCCTAACAAGGTGACCTAAGCAGATTCTGAAAACAAAGCTGCCACGTGTACAGAGCAAGTTCTCACAGACAGGAGGGGAGATCCAGACATGCACTGACAAAATACTGCAGAGAATTGCTGGGCAAAGTGGTGGTTTTTGGAATGTACAAATCTGCTTTTATTGGGATTTAATCAACCAGGTCTTTCCAGGTCAACTCACATTTTTCCAAGCTTCATGCGAGTCCAACACTAATAGACTTCTCCGTTCAAAAAGCAGGTTTCTCAAAAGAGGCAAGAAAAACCTAGCTCTGATTCTTTCAAGAAGTAGTTAATGACAATTTATRTCATAGAAAACAAAGAATAACTGCAGTACAGAACTAGTAATCTGATTTACCATTGGTGGCCAATATCTCTGGTTTCACAATGGTGTCTTTAATCAGTAGAATAACAAAATTAAAGGAGCGTTAAAGCTATCCTGGTGAGAAATGAAAAATGCCACTGGTGGCATAGTGCAAAAACAGCAGCACTGAGGGGGAAAAAAGAAACAGACTGGAGAACCTGTGGTTTTGAATTTGACAGTGATTGTCCCTTGAAAGCTCTCTCAAGCTAAACTCCACTGCAATGTGTCTCAGCATCAGTTTACAGGTAGCTGATGCCCACTTCTCTCTAAAGAGCTGAAGGTTGCAAAGAAATGCAAAAGCTRTAGTCTTGATCTTAGCAAGACATGAAAATAGCCAATGCAAAGACTCCCTGAATTCTGAATTTGCAATTCATTTCTGTCACTGTTTCTTACCTCTCTCACCTGCTTGGTTCTGCCCCTCTCTGCAGATGGCAACTGCCTGCGCATGTTCCAGCTGGGGGTCATCCACCAGCTGCTGGATCTGCTGGAGAAGCACGTGCGTTGTGGGGACACCTCAGTGCAGCAGGCTGCTCTCAGTGCCCTGCAGAGCCTGGCCATCCCAGGTACACAGCCTCAACACAGCTGAGTCACTGCTGCTCTTGGTACACATGGGGCATCCCTGCAGCGCTGTCCCAGTCACCAAAACCAGTCCCTTGTGCTTTGAGGGGCAACTGGCCTTTTCCCCCTCCCCTGCAGAACATATATTTGAATATTTCATCAGGATTTCCTTATCTACATCAAGACCTTAAATATAACAAAACATCATCTCATTAGCAGCTGCTGCAATAGTTTCACATCAATAGCAAACAGCAGCTCAAGGCAAAAGAATCAGAACAAAATTCATAGCTTAAAATACAGAGTATGGGGTGGAGACACCGGGTAGGGATGTCAAACTTCCTCTTCTATAAAGCTAATATCCATTCTTATTACACAGAACCAGTAAATCTTAATGTTCTTTCAAGCTGCATTTTAAAAAGCTYAACTCAGTTAGAAAATATCAATATAGAGCATTATAATTACCTGTTTGAGTCTATTACAAACCATTTTAGAGGTTTCCAAGTATGGGGACGCTTAAAATGCTATTCCTTTTATTAATATATATTAATATACTTTTCCTCATCAACTCATAAAAATGTCTGTAATTTATCTGCAATATCTGTTAGATATTCTCTAACCAAAATACAACACTTCTACAAACACAAACTCTATCACTTTCAACAATATAATCTGCTACCTGAAAAAGAAAAATAGAAGACACTAAATGGAAATTCAATAAACATGAATTAAATATGGGTCAACATTGGAAATAGACAGAGTAGAACTCCTCAGTTCACATTTTGATCTTAAAAGAGAACAGATGCTTAGAAAAAACTGAAGAAGTCATTCTGATCTAGGAAAAGGAGTCTGTGCCACTGARAAACAAAGACATTAAGAGCAAGTTACTTAAAGGGTGCTTCTTTATTTGCATGAAGGGATATAACAGTTATCTCCCTCATTTCACTATCCCTCATCACTCCCCCAAAAATATATGCAGAAGACAGGAAAAAAACTGCTCTGGAGGAAGCAGCCTTTGGTAGCACAGTTAAGCACTATTAAGAGTCCTTCCAGACAAGCTTCTGATGATTACAAGGGATTTACTGCACCAGCCACTGGAGCCAAGACACAAAAACGAGGAGAGGAAAGCACAGAAACAAAGGCATGAACAGGGGATCAGTGAGCTCAAATACAAAAAGAAAATCAATTTGCAGGAAATATGRCTGAGTAAATCACTTCTGTCCCCCAGTTCAGTTAAGACGAGCTAGCACAAAACAGGCTTCCTCATGTGACTGGGCAAGTGGATGGATCATCTATTACAACTAGAAAAAGGAAGAGAAGTAACAACACTGTGTTTTATGTAYTTTGTTGTGGGCAAGGCTAAGATCAGAAGTAACCATCACTACCCAAGAGCCATTCCTATGAACATTTTAGCCCAAAAGAGAAGTCAAAACCATCAGGTAGTCCTGACTTAATTTCTGAGCTCTCTAACAAGTTGGACTTCACACTGGAAGCCTAACACACAATCCACAAGATATGTCATATCCACATTTTGAGATGCTTGTGCCATTCCTGAGTCTCACATGAACATCTCTTAATTTCCAGTTGTCAGCAAGGTGCAGATGCTGGAGGAAGGTATCGCAGAGCGTATCGAGGCACTGCTGAGGTCTGAGAGCCCTCCTGTGCAGTTCAAACTCCTTGGGACACTCAGGACCTTAGCAGATGGCCAAGGTAAGCACCTGCCAATGTGCACTGAGATCAGCTGKGAGCTCCCCTCCTCCCTCAGCCTGCACAACAACAGCTGGGCAAGGCTAAGGGCTGAGTGTCCTGCTAACCCAATTCCACTCCATCTGGAGAGCTTCCAGCAGAGATTAGTCCCAGAGGCTGAACGCTTTCCAGACTGCCCCAGTCAGCCTCAGAGGCAGCTGAGAMACAAACCACATGGAATGAATCCACAGCAGTTGGTGAGAGTGGGGCAAAGGCCTAAAAAGAAAATGCTTTTCACCAGAGATACAGCAGCAAGGCAAGAGTATGATGAAAAAGAGCCAGGTTTTAGTGTCAAAACACAGGACAGCAAATCAATAAAAAACTAGAGAATATAACAGGAATAAAGGGAGCTGRGGTGGAGCAAGGCAGGAGAAATTAATTTCTACCAGTCTTTCCATACACACTGCCAGATTTATCTTGCTCATGCAGCTCAAATGTTGAATTTACTTTGCATGCTAATGTATTGGATTATCTACTTGCACTTCATTTGGTTTAACACAGAGGGGGGCATGCAAAAGCAACAATAATCCTTCTGTGCACATTGTTGCATTCTGAGAAACACGCACAATGTCAGAATTACATTAAGATATACTTCAGTGTCTTAATTTATCCTTAGACTGACTTAGCTYTTACCAGACTGAGACACAAAACCAAGCATCTTTCACATTTCCAGAGCAGCTGCTCTAGAGCACTAATCAGCAGTGATTCCTTGATAGGCAGGAATAACACAAGTAAAAACCAGAATAGTTATGATGGAAAGTGATAACTGGCATAGGACAATTACAGACACCACTTCATTAGTTATATGGAAGAGGATAAAAATCTCACTCTGCTACATTCCATGCTGCACTCCATTGCACAACTGCAGACACCACTTTATATGAGAACTATTTTTGCATCTTTTATTAAATTACTATGCATGATAGAAAATTTAGATCTAGTCCTTATATTAGTATGYACTACTTCCAGTCCAGTGAAAAGCTGCTTTCACTTGCATTTCACCATGGTAGGAAAAAAATATTGCAAGATACATAGAAAGCTAGTATCTTGTTGTTCTGAGGCTTGGAAGAAGTCATTGTAAGGTCATTTCTCCAACCTCAACTGAGACAGGGCATTTAACATTTAAAATTGAGACAGTAACACAGATCTAAGTTATCAAACACTAAATTATCCTTTTTTTATTTTATTTACCAGTCTCAAGACAAAACTGGAATTTAGCACCAAGTACAACTTCTGCATCTGAAGCAACATAATTATCAAAATGCATAGTAGAATAAAATTTTTAGGAGACTCAATGTTTATCCATTCCCACCTATGAACAAACAATTCTCCCACTTTTAATTACCTTCTATTCTGTTTATCCATGAGCTAATATTGCCCTTAATTAACTCAGTCTGAAACTCTTACAAACACACATCTACTAAGAAGTCCACACTAAATTAGTTAATTGCCTTATCTAGTATAAATTCATTACTCTGACTATCAGCAGGCATGCTGAGGCTTACAGGCTAGAAGGGGCAGGTTTCTTCCTAATCACAGAAAACTGCAGGCAGATCTGTCAGCTTCATTACTCTGAAGAGATGTTAACTCCTGCTTCTTCCACCATTTGGCTTCAGAGGAGCAGAATCATTTGTGCACTTCAGTAGCCAAAGCACTTTCAGCACAACAGTATAAAATGATAACTTTGAATAAATTTTAAGTTAAAAGGTCTTCCTGTTAAAAAWAACTGGGTTTTATCTGAAAGAACTCTACTGCCTATCAAACTAAGAACCTGCCTTTGCAACWAGTCTCTTAAACTAGTTCCATCCTCCAGCCTCTTACTTCAACTTTCTGTACTAAACTGGATTACTGTGATCTCTGCAGATTAATGAGGAACATCTGGCTAGAAACAAATTATTGTGTTACAGGAGATAACATGCAGGTAGCTGTGCAATACCCAGTAACTCTTACCTCAAAATAAAGTATGTCAGCTAGGCTATAAGCTCCYAAATTCCTTGTGGGATTTTGACCTGTGGATTGTTCCTTAGCGTACTGAACAAATTAAAAAGCAAGTATGTGTACTTCCCCATCTCCCTCCCCCAAAACTGAGTATAAGCTAAMTTACAGCTTCTGGAAAACATCCAGAGCAATCATGTGGTTTATTGACACTGACCTTCTGGTGCACGCTCCATTTGATTCTCCCAGCAAAAGAAATGCAATGCACAGAGAAAGGGATTGGTAAAGGAGCAAGAGCTGGTGATGCCTCCATCAAATCTATCCCTTCTGTTAAAGATGTTCTCATAATTAGAGCACCACTTCCTAGGGAAAGATATCTAGTAAGGTTTATTCAAATATCAACCACAGACACTAATATTTCTAGCAAGTCTTGAGCTAGGGCTCCTGAAACACAGGGGAATCCAAATTAGAAGGCTCTTCCAACTAAGGGGAATTTCTGATAATGCCTTATACATAGTTCAACACATTCTTAGAACTCRGGTCATCCAATTACTGACATGCTGTACTAAGACTTGGCTGCCCACACTACCAAAAGTAATGAATTATCACCAAAACAGCACCAACAGGCTYCCAAGAGCCCACAATTACATTTGTGCAGGGCTCCAAGTGCAAGTGCCAAAAGCCAAGTGGGGAAGATGGGCCTCCTGAAGTATCGCAACGGTGTATTTGTTGTCAAAGACAGAAAGCTGCTTCTTTTATTTTGAGCCCTACTTCAGCAACCCCTTTTAAAGGGCAGGTCTACTGAAACAGCTTGTTTTGCCCTTCTCCTGCATGATTCCTTTGGTCAAGTTTCCTTTGGTAMTATCTCCAAGATCTTTTAAAAGCCCAGTGCTTCAATTAGACTTCTTGAAGGTTGCTGAGTGCAAGTCCATGGTCCCAGTTACTTCCACATTCACATTCCTGTGACAGACAGACTGAGGGGTCTGATTTTGCATGCCTCTTGGTGATGCTTTATGCTTTTCTCTGCAGCTGATGCAGCTGAAATCCTGGGCCAAGACCCCCAGCTGCTGCACAGGCTGGTGCAGTGGTGCAGTGTGAGTGACCCCAGTGGCATCTGCGGTGAGGCAAACCGGCTGCTGGCATCCATCCTGCACCAYAACAGATCCCAGGTATGACAACTGCTGCTCTGGCAGACTTCTACTGCACCCTTCTCAAGTATTTTTAAAGCTTCTAGACAGAGCTAGGCTTTAAACAGCACATACAGCTTTACAAAGAAAACCATGAAGGTTCACAGTGAAAACCTCTCTGGTCTGCCTCAATACCAGTAAGGAGGAAATCTTTCCTTTCCATAAGCACAGGCAGAAATGAGCACCATGGTCACTTACAGTGTTGACATTAGTCAACATTGACCCTGCTTGCAGAAGGCTTGACAAATTGTAAGCAGGTAAAGCTTTTCTATGGCCATAAATGTGTTTCAAATTTCCAATTAAAATGGTAAAAAATAACCCAGAGCTGTCCTAAATGCCAGTCCTGCAGAAGCTCCAAAGAGCCCACTTATCCATGATGGATGAATCTGGCATGGCCTTTATGTGCTGGCATCTTCAAACAGGCTTCTGTTTTTTGTAACTTGTGCTATTGYACACAGGCATCCCAGCCGTGCTTTACTATGAGGTAGTGACTAAAARAGCAGATACTGTCTGATGGTAGACAGTATCTACTTTGGTACTGTCTTTGATAAAGGAAAATTAATACTTGCTAGTTTAATGGCTTGAAATAAAAGAGTGGAATAAAGACAAATTGAAACAAGAGAAAATATATATTTATCTTACAGATAYGCATCAATAGCTCATTCTAAGTGTTGATATCCCAGGTAGATTAGACCAGCCCCAAGCAGACATGTATGATCAGTGCCAAAAGCAACGTTATCTGTAGCCTTTGAATATTGTCAGTTTGCACTGCAGTAGACACTTTCCCTCTAGTCCAAAGCTGCAAAGTGCAATCTCATTCCCCTCTTCATTCAACTGCATTCCTACATCAGAGTTCCATCTGTTTTACCTTTGCTTTCACAGGAAGTGGTGAGAGCCATCCAGGCAGCACAAGGAGTGAAGCATCTGGTTTCCATGACAACAAGTGAACATGCTGCCATGCAGAAYGAGGCTCTCAATGCCTTGGCAATAGCATCTGCCATTGATTTAGGTATTTTCCTCCTAAAAGCATTTATCTGTGCAAGATCCTCAATGATTAAGAAACACTGTTAATTCTAGGTAACATGTACTAAAAAAGCATGTTTTTTGTCTAGCTTTAGCTYTTCAACATGGAAAAAAAGGTTGTCACCATTCAGATCATCAAATCAACAGGCTTTGGGAATGGCCAGATGGGGTTTTTTTTTAATTTAGGATAAAGTCAAATTATCATGCTGCATGGACAGGCACTATTTGAGTAGCATAACATGATGCTAGAAACTTACACAAAAAAAGGGAAAGTGAAGGTGATGGAGATAAAAGATGATAAAGGCTAAAAGAAGGMCAAATTATATACTCAAACAGTCATTGAGACAGAATAAAGCAGAAGCATAAATAAAAAGGCATTGTAGAAGCTGCAAATGAAGTGAGGTAATTGTAAGGAGTCAAACTACTTTTCCTGAGCTAATTTTCAGAGTTATGTACAAATGTTTTCAGCTGTTTTCTGCATAACTTGAAAATAGGTCTCAATTTATTATAATAAAGAGACACCATAGAAATCTATATACATCAAAAGGTAGATTGAAAAGAAAAGTAGACTTGAAATTTGTAATTGCCTATACCATCAAAAGCCCGTTTTACTGCTTGTCTACCATTAAAACTCTCAAACTCATTTGGGAAACTAATGGGAATCAGCATTTTTAGCACTGAACATTGTGYGTTTTAATTTAGGTT
This sequence comes from Alauda arvensis, assembly GCA_902810485.1. Taxonomy (NCBI): domain Eukaryota; kingdom Metazoa; phylum Chordata; class Aves; order Passeriformes; family Alaudidae; genus Alauda; species Alauda arvensis. Next base: position 143,096 of record CADDXX010000407.1, on the reverse strand, counting down.
AACTATATAAAGCCATAGGAGACTGATCCTGTCTTCAAGAATAAGGGCAGTAAAGAAATTCAGTACAAAAAAGAGCACAGAAATTCTTCAGTGCAGAAGACAGATGCTCAAGACATCCCTRTATAGCCAGTTTGAAAGGAAGCCAGTCCAGATTTTTGCTTTCAAAAGCAAGCACATGCACTTGACAGTTCCTTTTCAGATAACAGCTCAGAGTTACTATTTGTTTGCTTATTTTTCAGAAACCCTTGAAGAATCTTTTAAAGAATCACAGCTAGTTCAACGCTTACACCAGCTTCTAAGAGATGATAATACAAGTCCGGAAGTGAAATACAACTCAATGGGTCTTTTGTGCAGACTTCTTAATTCAGGTAACTTCATTGTAAGTTGTCTGTGATGGAATATTTGTGATGAAGATAAGTGGTTTCTGTTACCACAATATGCTGCCTGCAATGCTCCAGTGAATGAGTAAAGGATATTAGAGGTTCATTCTGTATTGATCACCCAAAATCATAGTCACGTAGTTTCCTTCTCTATGAAAAGCTGATTAAACCATCAGTTGAATAAAACWAAAAWGAAAAGAAGGCTTTATTCCAGTGAGTCAGTGGCATAACCAAGTCCCAAAATAGCAAAATTARAGTCTTGGAGTAAAGGCATCTTTGTCCAACTTCACCATGCACAGATGCCTGGCAGTCCCAGAGCRTTTTTGTGTCCAAAGAAAGTTAGTACTATGCCCACAGGCAGGCAGACATTTGTTCTGCCTGTGCTCTGAGCAAACCAGAAGYTGAGATAGCAGCCCTTTTAGCAATGCTGCCTTCAGACAGTGACTTTCAGTAAAGCATGTGAAGGACAAGACTTCAGTTTCACTCCATGGTCAGGGAAGACTTCAAATGCTTCAAGCAGGATGGGACTGTCCTGGATGTGAAGCACTAAATGAAAACAAGCACTTTGAAACTAGGAGTCCAAAGATCTCATGGCAGTTTCTCTCATCTTCACACAAAGATGACATAAATTGAAAACAACATTTGTACTTAGGCAAGGATGGATCACAGCTCACAAGGTGAGCTGTCTTTCCAATCCTGCAGCCACCTTGTATTGATAGTCAAGCCGGATTTTGCAGTACACTCTATTTTATCCCTGTAGCCACACAGATATTGGAATAGGGATAAAGAACTTACAGCTTTCAGTGCTACTATGAAGCACTGACATAACAGGTATGATCTATAGGASTTTTTTCCAGAGATGTATATACTTAGCATTTATAGACCAACTGTATGGCTAGAAGTTAAGTTGTACTAACACCAARCATTAGTAAAAAGCATACAGGCAAAGAAGTGCTAGAAATTGCCCTGTATTAGAATTTCAAATTTTGCTTTTTTTTCTGTCAGTAAGTTCTCACAAGCCAAGCAGAAAGACAAAACCTTTATCTGTCCAATACTTSAAATGGTTGAAAGGGTACCTATTGAAAAAAATGTTTTAATTGAAGTACCTTATTATGAACAGCAAGTACTCCAAACTTTTATCTTACAACAACTGTTGGGAGCTATGGCAGGTAACTAAAAGTCATCATTTCATCTCCCATTCAGGTGACCTGAGACAAGAAATAGAAAAGGACAGGATCAAAGACACCCTTGAGCAACTCTGCAGTCACAGCAATGCCAATGTGGTGAARGAAGCCATCACAACATTACAGATTCTGAGAGGAGAGACACCCCACTAACCTCCCTTCTCCCATCTGGCAGCCAGCACTGCTGCTGAGGCAGGCACCAGCAGCTCTGCAACCCTGGCATTTGTCATGCTSCTGCACAACCAACACTGCTGGAGCACAGGTGCAGCTCCTGCTTTGCAAGCTGTGTATGAGAACCCACTCATTAGCACATCTCTGTCCTGATACTTGCACCACTGCTGCTCTTCACTGAGCCACCACCACACAGCAGCAGGAAAAAGTCCTGTCAAGCAAATGGTGTTGAGAAACATCTCAGGAGAAACATCAGGCAAATACCATTCATCATACATTTTTCAGCTGCTTGGTTTTGTGAGATTAGGATACACACCTGTAATTTTTCTTGTATCAATGGGACTTTTAAATAGCTGTATAGAAGTCTTAAGCTTTTATCATGTAACCTGAAACATGAGTTAGAATAAAGCTGTAACTTAAACAATGCAAAGGGCTAACTGACACCAACTCAACATCTGCACATGGTGAATCACACTGTGAGCCCAACTGWTGGATGAACATGTTAAAACCAAAACTATGTTTACGCTAACTCCCCCTTCAATCTCCAACTTCAAAGCTCATCTCTGAAACYGTACCTGCTCCTGTCACAAATTATGCTCCTAAATACTTGAGGTTACAGTCTTGTCCTGATCTCAAAGTTGCACCTGCTGGAATGAGACTCTGCAAAAGCAAAGAAACTGCAGTCAGTGAACACACAGTGCTTGGACAAGTCAAAGAAATACAACTAGTCAGAAATTACAACTGGCCAGGGGAGAGGATGTGGAGGYAGCCAGCACTCCATTACCACTCCTAAAAAAACCTGGGTTTAACTTTAGATAACAGGAAAAAAATGTAGTAAAACAAATGTGTCTCTGAACATTTCTGTGGAATCCTTCTGTATTTAAAAAGGTCACTAGACGAGAAGGTAACATATTCTATTCCACAACTTATTCTTATGGGAACTTTTTAAAGCAGTTGAAGGTTCTTGCAGAGTCATGTTGTCCAGACCTAGGAGATCAAATTCAAAACCATCAAGTGGTAGTGACTGAAAAGCTTGGGAGCAATTACTTCTTTTTTAGCCAGCAGAAAAGCTATTGAGAAAAAAATAAACAAGCACTGATCTCCAGAAACCTMTTTTAAAGCAAACTGTATTTAGAAGTCAACAAGGCCTCATGTTCTCAATTTGAGAACAACTGGCTTATGTCTGCCAACAAACATGACAACTTGGTCTCTGCAAAAGCTTTCCCACTTGCAAAACCCAGTAACACTACTTAGCACACTACACTCATCTCCAAATATCACCCTCAGGAGTAGTCTTGAGAAGGGGAGTTTATAAAACCACCCCAGAGAAGTGTCACTTGTTGAGTAACACACAAACAAGTTCTGACCACATTACAGTAGAAAAGAAAAACAGTACTTTTAACTTTTTTCTGATGTTCAGAGATTTAATAGTTACTCTACACCATTCTGCAGCTCTTCACCTTTTTATGGCTTTCTATTTACAATGCAGAGAAAAGCATCAGTCTTATCTATTATTCAAAAGCCCAAACTGAAAAGAAAGAGTATCAAGAATTAGTTTCAGTAACACACAAAAACAAGCACACCTGGACTTCACCATTTGAGTTATCCACAAACTGCAGTTTCAGTAGGCAGCCTAAACCTTCAAGTGGGAAATATTAGTGACTGGAAGCAACACATTTCAGGAATCAAACTCCAGGAGTAGAAAATATTAAATTTTATTTAATCAAATTTAAGGCTTGAGAAAAAAAATATATTGACAGTCACTSAGAAAAGCCATCTCAGAAGAGGGGGGCAAGAGCTCCCCTCCTTCAAGCTGCATGAAAATACACAAGCAATAAGGGGAAGAAAGAGGGAAGGATGGAATGGGGAGACAAAACCCAAGGCAATTCTATACATAAATCAATGGCCACATCAAGCTCCACGGATTGGAAGCACAAGTCTGTCCACGTGGTACTGCATGAGGTCACCAAAGCTAAAGACCTCTTGGGAAGAAACATTCAGGTTTTCTCAAGGCAACCCAAGGTCTTTTGGTCACTGCACTTCTTTCAGTGTTTATACCATCCTCCTCTTCACGTACAGGGAAACTCTGTCCAAATGCAGTTATCTCAATAAAAACAGAGGCAGTTGCACTGCCAAGCAGAATGACAAATACACACATTGCTTAACGGAAACTAATTGTGCTCATTTCTGCAAAATACATGTGATCACACTGAAGTTTGCTTCTCTCAGTCCAGTTCTCCAAGTCTGGCCTCATTTGACAGCTCCATGAAAAACCCTGGTTCCACTGTAGTGTTTGTGAAGTGATTCCAAATGCAACCTCTGAAATCTCAGCATCAACACTGTATCAAATCTCTGAGACCACTGAATTACTTTTCCTTTGAGGCTTTAGGGGCAGGCTCACACCCAGCTGCTTTTGCTGTTAAAACCTTTTAGACCATAACCTAAATGTAGCCACAAAGTCACTGCAGGTCCACAGAGAAGGTGCTAAATAAAACTAAATACAARTTATTCCCAGTACAAGTCTGAAATCACACTAGCCATGTGTGGCAGTACTTCAGAATATACAGGGGCAAAACAACCTAGAGCCCCACGATTTTCAGAACTACACTGAATAAACACAGTTTATCCACAGTGGCAAAAAAGAATCACTCCATGAATTTAAAGATCCTCAAATAAGTTGAGCTTTTCTCAAATTCAGTTCCAAACAACTGAAACACTAATACAAAGGCTGGTGTTAATATGGYCAAAGCCATTAAGAACCAACTGTGGAAAGACAATACTTCTGTTAAATTCTGCTTTGCATACAAACAGTACTTTAAAAAAAAAACAACCCAAGTAATAACTTGTCAACAGGTAATTTGGCAAGATTTGCAGACTCTGGAATCCTAATCTGTAATGCTGGCTTCTTGTCAGCAGTTAATGTCAGAGCATGAACTCCACAGCCACCTTTGACACCAGAATGATTTTCAGCAAACTGCTGCAATTCCTTCCTAGCATTAGGAGCTGGCTGTGTCAGAAACTGGCAAAGGGAAATGCACTCCCTAGCTGGTATTTTCAATGCAATGTCTTAGGAATAAGAAGTTCCAGATAGGAAGCATCCTTCTACAGTTTTACATATATCAGATTATCACACATAACCAATTAAGTTGGTTGATGAGGTGTTGCAAAGTTTCAAGCACCAGAATTGAAAGCAAARTTTGCTGGTCACTGCTCTGCTGCTCACCAAGTGGTTGTACAACCACGCATTTTTCTGGCTGCTCCTCATGGTTCAGATTCAACAAAGTAGTAATGCAAACCTCAAAATCACAGCTTTACAGAAGAAATGCCTCTTGCTCTCCCCTCAGTGATCTGCTACTATTGTTTTCTTGCTGTGTACCAAAGTTTGCAAAGTCACAGAGTACTTCTAGCCATTTTACTTCCAGGTTTTCAGATGAGTTAATAGCAGACTGCTCTCGGCTACTCTAAGGAAATCAGCCATCCTTAGACAAGCTTCCTTTTCCTGTTGTGTCTCAATCACTGGCCAGAAAAAGAACTACGAAAGCTGCAGTACACATGAGCACTGTCTGAAGTGCTAGCACAAGCTAGAAGGATGTCTGGACAATCAACCAGACAAAGATTCTTACTGTGGATCAACTTTTGCCAGTGAAATGTTTGTTGATACATGCATAATAGAAAAAAGAGGACATAATATATTTAAAAGTTTGGCTTCTAAAGAAAGCCATATACTTTAGAAATACAAGTATTAAATCCTTCAGGCACACTACATATAGTAAAATACCATTATAAAAAATAGATATTTTTCTAAAATTTACACTGTGTTAGGCACTGTAAATGAACCTGCTCTCCCTGAAAAACCTGGTGTCACTGGAAGCAGTAAACGATGTTAGTTACATGGCCCACACTAAAAACTACAGCTACTTCCAAGAACTTTTCAGCCACATACTTTTACCTTAAAGCTAAGGATACAACACCAAAGTCTTACAGAAAAGACTGGAACTCCTACCGAACTACAGACGCACCTACTGATCCCCCCCCAAAGGGAGGGCTGGAAGAAGAGCTGACTTTTCTCTTGATTAAAATAAAAACCCTGACATAAGAAGGGCTAGCTCAGCTTCATGTAGAAAATGACTGAAGAAATCATTCTGGTTCACTGTGTTTTGATTTATATTTAAGCCATGAACCAGGCAGAACTGATGGCTCAAYAGCTTGATGTAAGACTTGAAAATTCAACAACTTTCATCTTTTGCTAAATTATTTCCTTATTTAAAAACATTTCAATAAGGATTAACACTGAATTGAAAAATCTTTCATCAGTCCTGGTAGTGGCTGTTAAGACTTGTGAAGAGCAACACAGCAGTTGAGAGAAACGCGAGGAATAACAATAGCCAGCAACAGCTAGCACAGCAGGCTTGCTACCTACTGGAACAAGCTGCAGGCAGAAGTGTATGCAGACAGCACTTTTTAAGGACATTACTGATCATTGAAAGGATAAGCATTTTTAAAGAGGTTTTTCTTCTATAAATAAAGAATATCTACATTTTTCTCAGACAGGAAACAGCATCAGGGCTGTACAYCCTCTTGCCTGAAACAGATTTGCAAGACTTAACGCTAGTCAGATTTTTCCCATCCTGGGAACTGGCTTGCATTTTTCAAAACAGCGTGGGGTTTGCACAACCTGGTTTTTTTGCACAAGAAAATCAAAGAGCTAGACAGTTTGTGACTTTTTTTTTCCAATTTCCAATTATGGTTGCTGGATACCTTGCCAAAAATGACTGGATAAGTCTGCTGTAGAGATGAACATGATTGCAAGGTTCTGAAGAAATCAGCATGCGACATTTGGAAAAATTACATTTTAAGACAGATGACAGTAGTGAAGACAGAACAATCTTGATAGCAATTCTTCAAGGAAAGGGTTTACAGCAGTTTATGTCTCCCTGCTACAGTCTTGAAAATCTGTTCTGCTGATGTCTTGGGAAATTCCATTTCTTCCTCAGAGATCAACGCTGGAGCACTGAGTTGTCTTGTTAGAAAAGGTAGACAGCACGTGTTTGGTGATTTTTTTTTAACAGCTTCTAACAAAAAGCATGAGCAGGGAAAAAAAACTCACATAAGGCTTTTAACAACATGAGTATTTCAGAGTCCGTGCATTTCTCCCATCTTGGTGTCCAACCAATCATCTTGACACATCCTGTCTTGCAACATGCGTCTGCCTTCAGATTCATTCATGTAAAGGCATTACTTGCCTTTACAGCTTCAATATCAGAAATCAATGTCCTGGCTAGGAAAATCCCAAAAATCTAAAAAGATAAAAAACATACCACTTGTAAGATAAAACTATTGTAATGTACCAGTCTGAGAGACTGGTTGGCAAGTCCAGATATCATTTCCTAGCCAAGCATATCCATCAAACATAGCTGTTACTAAAAAGTAATAACAGAATCCTGCAGGTAATAAAACTCATGAGAAAGATGCTTTCATGTARAACTTCAGCAGCATTCAAAATAATAAGCTTCCAGATGCCTTAGAGCTAGAAGAAATCCACTTAACCAAGTTGGAGCCTTGGAATGCGAATAAACAACAACATTGTCACGTTACTGTCAATCAACACACTACCAGAAGATTAAACTTTGTGTCTTGACCATCTTCCTAGCAAGAGGTGCTGCTCTTAGCAGTGCATTTCTCCAACCCATGGAAACATTATCACCAGATAGTGATAAACATATAAGAAACCCTCAGCTACAGTGGGCAGTATTASCAGGGCTGGAGAAAGGTCTTCTGCCAGCACTTAAAACTCCACTATTGTCAATTACTTGGAAAATAATATTCTTGCAAATCTGCTACAGAAAGTATTTCCCACTGAAGTGAAGGAATTTCATAGCATAAAAATTAACACAGTGCAAACAACTGCCACAATGAAAGCAGGATCTACCTTTAAATCAGGGATCTAACATGTTTTATTGAGAATTTCAGCTCTTTGCTATACCAAACACTGATGAGGTAATAGAAGTCACAGCAACTCTTTCACCTGGTTCTGCTAACATCACATTTGCAACCTGTTCACCCATTTCCCTGCTCTTACATTCCCAGCCTTTCTGAGCAGCATGGTATAACCATTTACAGCTGGCTGAGATAACCTCAGCATGAAGGACAAGGCTGTATCTTAGTCCTTTCTGGTTTGTGATAGAAGGTTGGAGCTCAGATCTATTGGAGCAGAGAGTAGGTCCCCCCTTCCTTAATGACATTGAAACACAWGGAATATTTCATATAATAATCATATATTGCATATGACTATATTAATATTACAATTATCACACACACTATTATTACTGCACTGTATTTTTATAATGGCCTTCAGTGCTTTGAGCAACAAGCATTTTCACACTAACTCCCTTTTACTATAACTGGTGTTTCTGCCATCCTCTTACCATACAAAAATAACCCCACACTAAAAATATTTTACCTCTGTCCATAACTATTTTTACCTTCAGCAGGTCTTGATCTGCAAACATGACTTTTTTTGGAGAACCATAACAATAACAACTAACCTGGAGCAGTGAGATAGCTATGAAGACACCAGCAACAATGTAGATATTTCGGGGTAGCCAAGCTTCAAGAGCATGAATACATCCTTTGACAAAAATCTGATCATCCCATTGACTTTTGCTCTGAATGCAGAAAGGAAGAAAAAGAATATTACTTTTCTGCTCAAGTCTATTATAAGAGCAATCACGTGATCTAGCTAAGCTAATGTTTGGTCACTTTTGCAGTAAAGCTGCAGTGAAGTTTTAACTACACTTCAAAAATACTCATCTGAATCAGGGAATGTCAGACAGTGATATTTAAATCTTCCTGAAAACCCTGTTATTAGAAACACCCTGTTATTAGAATTAGCAGATAAGAGATAGTCAAATGAGCAGACAACAGATCAGCAGAGTTAGACTATTACAACGGTAACTGAAATGCACACTTGAAATGCAAGTCCTACTCCTTTTTGAAACACTCCTTTCCCCTCACCTGTTCCCACCTGTTTTCTCTACCCTCCCACAGCAGAGGTTCACTTTAAACCAAGGACAATGTCTACCTTGCTCTACCTGTAATATGATGTAGCACAGTCACTAGTTCCTAGAATTTTGAGCTGACATCTATCAGCAATCCCACCACTTTTACACTTCTGTCTGTGCAGACACAGAACACGACTGACAGCACCTTACCTTCTTTCTGATATCATAGCCGCACTGTGTATTCACAACTTTTTGCTGCAAAGCAGARGAGATTTTAAATAAATCAGTAGACTTTTACTCACAGGAAGTTTTTCTATTTTTATATCATAAACATATCAGAATTGTCAGAGCCGACCATTTTAAAAAGCATTTTTTAATGCAAACTGCTTAGACAGAGCTTTCAGCTCCTTACAAGCCAGGAACAAAGGCCAGAGATCCAAGGGAACAACATACTGGGAATAAAAGAACGCCACCAGTGCTTCAGATCCAAACCATACTAAAATAAGTTGAATTCCTGGTGACAAAACATTTTCAGCTAACAGGTTGCCACATTTAGACTCCAAAAGAATGCAAGAGAAACACAAAACAGTTTGTCTGCACAAGAGTAATTTTTGGTCATTCAGAACACCTCAAAGCCCTTCAACACCTTATTCAGGAAGTACTTCCTATGATAACTTGACAACCTCAGAGCAAAAACAAAGCCAGGAAACAACTTACAGCAGGATCAGGTATACAACAGGAAAATGGAACTCCACATTTCTCACGACTTTTGCTTTCACTCTTGCAGTCAAAGTAAATGTTRAAGTCCCAGTCTTCTGGACCTTGGGCACCACAGCAATGGTTCTGCAACAGATAAATTCATTCCAGAAGTTTGTTCAGTGGATAAGCTACCTCTAAAATACCTCCAAAAAGGAAGTGTTTGCTTACAAATCTTCACCATTCCCAAGTCTGTGTAGAATCAATGACAACAGCAGAGTCAAAAAAACAAGYAGACACTAACAGGGTTCTATGAAATCAAAGCAATACCTCTGGAATACTGCTCCTGGAAACAGGTGTCAAGAAAAACCAAAAAAATTACCACTTTAGATGCAATTGTCAGATAAAATCAGTTCCATTGCAAAAGTCTTAAGAGAAAGCTTTTTCTCAGGGAGCAAGGGAAAAGGGAGCAAATGAGAAAGGTCAAAGGCAGATGCATGCCTGAGAGAGCTTCCACAAYGGACATCAGGACAAGCCAGGATCACAGGCAATCTTCCCCCCCTGCTGCTTTCAATACAAAAGGAAGAAAACCAGCACATCTGTAACACAGTACTATTAGCTACAAAATATTATCATTCTATTAAAAATGAAAACTTAAATCTATATTCTTCTAGAAGGCATCCAAGTAGCAGCAGGATATGAACTTACAATTCKCTGTAGTGAATCAATGATGTTCTGGAGGTCGATGTCGTCTCTGTAGGATTTAATGTTGTTCTCAAAGAATTCTTTTACCCTGTCCCTCACCCAGTCTTGGAACAGGAAAGCCATAACTGCTACTGCCAGCTCCAACAGGAATATAAACACAATTGTTCCACAGAACTGTAAAAAACAAAAGTCCTAAATTAAAAATATGAATTCATTTTGAATGCATCCCTATACCACCAGAGACAGACAGAATTGGGTTCCAATTTTGGATCACTACAGACACTGAGCACAGTGAGAATACAAGGTAAAGAAACCCCCAAGAGGCAGAGATATCCTTTTATTTTTGTCASCTGACCTTAACAAAAGTAAAAAGAGCATCAGACACAGTCATCATGCATAGCAGTGAAAACAATAATAAGAATTTGTAAAACACAGGGCTAAAGATGTCTTGATATTACCTCTTGGATTGTTTCTAATTTTATAATTACTTTTCCAGAATTTTTTGTCCAGCTTATCTGTTTTCACATCTAAACTCAACAAGAAGCCTCAGTATAAAAACAACCACTTAAGAAATTTGGTACTTCAGTGACTGATGCTAAAGTTTCACAAACATCTACAAGAAACTTCGAACTTTAAGTGCTTTTGTTCCACTGTACTCTGTACACTGTATTCTCTCAGTAATTCCTGACTGACTAAGCATGTTCCATAAAACTACRATGTTAGATTCTGCTATACCTACTATAACAGCACTGCAGAGCAGAACAAATTTAAAAAGGCAAGGAAGAACACATTACACCAGGAGGAAAATAGRTAAGCTGGAACCAGCCCTGCTTTCAATACCATAACTCACAGGTTTGTCAAGGCAGCAAGTTTACCAAATACTTTGTCACAAACCAAACTCTATCACTAATTATCTGGGTTTGCTCCCAGTTCATCATCTGCAGCTTTCACACACAAAATGATAATTCCCTCACATAATGATGTTACTTACAAACTTCAGCAGGCAGATGTTTTCTCTCAGTGCTCCCACACAACCAGCAAATCCCAGAGTAAACATCACTATTCCCACCACTAACACAAGCACCACTGGGTCCAGACCATGCAGACCAGTCACCTTGGTCAGATCAGACAAYACACCCTGAAAGGGAAAACCAGAACAGAATGTGACCACTGTGAGCATGTCATTCATTCAGCATTCCTTCTGGATGATTTCCACATCATTCCAAATTAAYTGGTTGCAAACCCTTGAACTTGCCAACAGTGACACCAACAAAAAAGTCTTGCTGTAAAATGGTCATTGACAATACCAGTTTTCTTCACCCCAGCAGAGGAAGTATTAAAGTTCAGGCTAGCAATTCTTTTAATAAGTCAYCTTCTCACATTACATCCTCCTAGTTCTATTTGCCAAACAGAATTCCACAAGATGGTGCCAAAAGCTCAATTCTATCACYGAATTTAGTTTCAAGGCAAAAGAATTCATGTTTTGTATTAACTTGAAATGCATCAATCAGAAGGGCACTCCCGTATCATGGTCTMAAATTAAGGAAGTTTTTCCAATCCTAAGGTTTAAGTGGGAGAAAGGAAAGACATTCTAAGGACAAAGCACCTTACGGAGGACACTTTAAAGAGGGAAATAATCTTTTTTGGTTTTTAAGGGAAGCAGATTTTTCCTCTCATCTTACAACCCTTCTAGTGCCAAAGGGTCTGCATAGTGCTTCTCCAAACTCTGAGAAATATAAAAGTATAGTCTAAACACTCCCCTTTCACACCTGATAATTCTTACACCAAAAGGAGTTATCTATTGTATCTATTTGCAATTCACCCAACATAGAAGTAACTTTTCTTGTTAACTATCCAGAAACCACTTACCATACAATAATCTTTGCTGTGAAGCCTGTCTGCCTAGATTGCTAAATCTATGTGAACATAACACTAACACAGTGAAAACCCTCCTTGTACTTTCTAGATTAGGTTTTAAAAAGTTATTACACCAGCTGCCATTAAAAACCCATCAAATATACATCCYGTTGGATTCTCATGTGACATGCAGGAATAAGATGGAACATGCAGAAGACAGAAGGGACAAACAATAAACTCTTCATGAGAATGATTTCTAGGGACACCCAGGCAGCCTTGCAGTGCTGAGTGTTCATCATACAACCATCAACAATACAGAGAACACTTTAGTAGGGAAGTATTTTCACTTTTGAAACAACAAAATAAAAATCAACACAGTACAATATCCCATCATCACATGTACACTTTCTTTATAAAGTATATTCTCAAGCTAATCATGTTTAGTATAAGAGAAAAATATCAGAGACTTGCAATAAGCTGCCTAATTCTTTCAAGAAAATGTAAATTCCCATCTTTCTATGCAGCTATTTGTTCCAGAGTTAAGTGCAAAGGATATACATTCTAAGACAACACCTTAGAAAAATCCCTATCACTTCTTATTCAACTGCTTACTTAACAAAAAATAAAATCTTCAAAAWACAGCATTAGAAGACAGTGCACCCTTGGGGAAACTCCATCAGCTGAAGACCTTGATTAACACTACTACAGAGATCCACAGGGCTCCATCTTCTTTCATAGCATGTTCCATAACAGATTGWGTCAGAGCTGTTAATTTGGCAACAGCAAGACTGAGTTGTTTTTATCAAAACTGGCTGATGGGATGAAAAGGGAAAAAAAAATAATTGAACTGTAGAACCCAGAATTGCCTTGCAACAGCTGGTGACTAACAGCTGAAACAGGCTATTAGAAAACGGTCCTAGTTTGTTGATAATGTGCTACCAGTCACACATTTTCATTCTTAAAAACTGTTACACCTCACAGCCAACTAACAAACTTGGTGTACCTGGTTAATTATGAGAGTTCCACCTAATCAAACCTTGGCTCAGACCCCACAATCAGGAAACATGTCAAGATCAGATGGGTTAATGCAGCATCCTCATATAATCAACATGCTGTGAAACCAAACACTGTGTGACCAGGATGCTGAGACATTCCCAACTATTGCCAGCTAGCTCCTTCCCACATCCCAACTCCAGCTTTTTGTTTCAGACAATCTCACTTGCTCAAGCAACATTTTTTGGAAGACAATTTCCTCTAATCAAAGCATAWTACTAATAGAGGTTGGCAGGAACTGGGCTTTATTATTCAACCTCAGATGTCACTGGTCCACAACACTCTTCATGTTCACACCATGCTCTTTTAATAAGACGGTTATGGGATTTTTCCTGAGAAAAGATGTTAAGTCAAAAATCCTGAAGGAAAGAAACAAGGGAATTAAAAAATTCTCATCCACCATCTTCTTTTGTATCCTCCGTGAAACCATTCTAACAACAAAATCTGTTTTCCTGATAAGAGGGCACAGTGTTATTCACCTTGTTTCTACCAACACTTGACAATAATTCAGTTTGTGACTCTTGCAGTATCTTTTGTTTGACAGATATTGACTCTTAAAATTTTATTTATTTTTATTTATTTATTTTAATTTATTATTATTTATTATTTTATTTAACTTCCACATGACTGCTCAGAAAAACTAAAGCCAGTTACAAAGTCATAAGGATAGCCAATTAGCTACAGTTAGAGATTGGATCTTAATCAAATCACAGGAGTCAGGATGGTAACATTTTTCCATGTAGTATTTGCAACACTTCTCACAAACCAGAGTCTCATTTCAACATATTACCARCCAAAAGAGAAGCACAGATTTTATAGCCACAGAAAAAGGCTGYTGAGGAATTAATCTGAAGTGTAGTCCTAATGCACAAAGAAAGAGACAAAATCAGAGACATGAAGTAGACCTAATGTACTTCATGTGGTAAGAGACAGGACATTGAGAACTCTTCCACCACCTGTAGTTTATCTTTGGGTTTAGCACTGCAGCACAGCATCTGCAATGCTTTTCTCTCACTTCCCATCTACTGTTCACTAAGATGTTGATCTATAAAATACAGACACTACTGGTTAAAAGAACAGCACTACTCTGAAAGACTGAAAACACAGAACAGAATGATGACATAAAAAATAACTAACAGATTTCATGAGCCATTCAGAAGTTCAAAACCACAGGAAAGGTTTTGAAGCATTCATTTGTAATACAGCACAGAGAGCAGAAATAGCTCAGGCSAAGTTTAACAAATACAGAAAGAGTCCACCTTTGCCTTTTAGTAACTTCAGTGCACCATAAAGCCAATTCAGCAAATGGAGATATTAGTCTCCAACCACASAGATGCTATGTGCTTGTCTGACAAAGCAGAAGAATTAACATTTGAGAACAGCAATTCAAGGCAAGTTTAACATCCTCAAAGGGTTGGAAAGAAAATTCTTTTGTAACAACAAAATAGGAGGAAAATTAATTTGTGTGCTGAGATAGGTTACTTACTGTARTAGCCATGACAGCACTGATCTAGTTATGAGAATATGTGCAAGCACAGAGGGAGCAGGGAGGAGAATAAATACCTCAGAATTCAAGCCACCATAAAACTCACTTCCAAAAGGCAGAGGAATCTCAGAACCTCTTTGCATGTGGATAGTCAATTAAGGAAAGTGAACAGATGACGGTAAATGAAGTCTTACTACTTAGTTGCACAACTGACCAGCGAGGGCACCTCCCCTCCACTCCTGACTGAGATGCAGATCAGTGAATCTACTCATGGTCACTTTCTCCTACTGTTTGAATTCATTAAACCTTTATAGCCATTCAGTGCTGGGAGCCATTCATTTCCATACGTGTATCATTCTGTTCTCTTGGAACAGGAAAACTCTRAGTACACATGCATGTAACTTCCTGCAACTGAGGAAGCTTCCCAGCCACAAGAAACCTTTGCTAAAAATAAGAGTTATTCAGCTACATCATGTTTCCCAGTTTTGTTCCTCTGCATGGAAACACAATCACTTAAGCACTCCATGGGGAATAAAGTGGACAACAGATGGCCAACAGACTGGGAGCATCTTCCAGAAGTATTTCAAAGATGCACATTTAGATTTAGTGGTGCTTTTTTAAATATAAAAACAGCTCATACCCCCCACAAATATTTGTTTGCAATAAAAGGAGGTGGCTAGAGAAATAGATTTTAGAAAACACGCTTTTGGAAGATAACCTGTTCATAAAGGTTAAATTCTCCCTAGTGTCCTGCTCTTACAAGTACATAAAAAAGCTCTGAATATCAAGGGTCACAGCTTAACTCCTGATCAGGGACAAGAAGCTAATTCCAGCTAAACTCAGTTTAGATTATCTGAACATGTTCCTGAACTCAGATGCTACATTTAACTTCTGCTGCTTCCTGAGGAAGTAGTTTTACTGAAGCAGGAGAGGGCAGCCACTGAARTAAGACCAGTCATTTCTATCCTTACCTTTTCACTCCATGCCCACAGACCAGCTGCAAGGAAGGCCACTCCAGCTAGCTAAAATTNAAAAAAAAAACCAAAAAAACCACACACACAACTTAGCAAGAAGCACTATTGCTCAAATAAAACCAATATTGCCTGTAATTTGAGACAACAGTAATAGGCCCTTCCTCCCCATGAGTCAATCTCTTACAAAAATTATTTGAAGGGCATTTACTCCACAACATGTATGCATTTTATTAATTACTTTTTAAAAGTATTTTAATTTGATTCATCTTGATTACTCCAGAAGCATATAGGCACTTAACAGACAATCCCACAGAGCAGCATGCAAATAGGAGTTATCCTGTCCCAATGACTTGCTATAAAATGTCAGCCTGCTCACTAATGAAGGTGTCAGAAAATTTAATGCATTTTGAGGTTATTCCCTATTTAGTCACTACATAGTACCAATATTATGGCTATGACAGTTGCCATGCTTGCTCCTTGTAACTTCTCAGTGTCAAGGCTCTCTGTATGAGCCTCTTCTGATTAGATACAGTTTGTCTTCTGAATCCTCACTTTGTTTAAACCCATCTGAATCAAGCTAGATTAAYGGTCTGTTTGCTTACTTTCCATAMAGCACCAAATCTAACTTACAACAAACCCTCCACTAATTCATATGTCTGCATAATAAATACTCCTGAATTATGGTCACTCAAAGCAAGCAAGAGTTCTAATATTTTATTCCTTTTCTTCAATGCTCAGGCAACTTGTTTTTAACATCCAATTTCAATAATCAAACTAAAATGACCTTTCCATAACCCGAGGGCAGCTCTTCCTCACTCCTTAAAAAGCATTAACCCTGTAAGGGGCTTTATGGCTCTCTCCCACTACCTGAAAGGAGGTTGTAGTGAGGTGGATATCAGTCTCTTGTCCCACATAACAAGCACAAGAGGAAGTGGCCTCAACTTGCACCGGAAGAAGTTTAAATTGCATGTTAGGAAATAATTATTCCCTGAAAGGGTTATCAATCATTGGAGCAAGTGGCTTAGTCACCATTCCTAGACAGAGTTAAAGGATGCACTGACATGGATGACCTGGCAGTTTTGTCCATGGCTGAATTCAATCTTCAGAAATCTTTTCCAGCCTAAATGATTCAATAATCCTGTAGAAAGGTCTGAAGTTGCCTCTCCTGTGCCAAGCCTTACACTGAAGGGTAAATCCCAACAACTGAAAAAACACTTGGAAAAAGGAATCCTTTTCTCTAGGAATGCAGTACCTTCCACAAACTAAATGGCCATCACAGGCAATTTTCTACAGCACAGGCAAGAAGCAAGAATGGAACCCTCWTACAGTTACACAAGAAAAGAGATGTGCGAGTGTAAAATACTGCTGGGCTTATTTATGGGCTGCTTGCCCTAAGATCACTCGGGGCAAGGGAAGTTGCTCTTGGTTTACTCTGTGGGCACAATGGGGGGAAGCAAAGCCAAAAAGGGCTCCAAGCATCATCCATGTTACTCTGTAAAAAGTAGTCAGATTATGTTAAACACTTTTGTCTAGGCAGGAATTATTATGCCATATTTTGGATCTTAAAGATGAAGCAACCACCACAGATACATGGAGCCACAACTGGACAAAGTAGTGCTAAATGAATTCTCAGATGTTGCTTAATCAGCAATAGCACAATGACTACTCATCTTGGACTCTGAATCAGCTAAAAGCATCTCAAGTGATTGTTTGGATCAAAACATAACTTGAAAAATACTACTAAAAACCACATCAACACAAACAGAATATTGACCCAGATTAACCCTAGATCTTAACCCAGTGACCTTCAGATCAAAAAAAGAAGGGAAAATAGTCACTAATCAAACTTGTATGCCATTAAGTTACAGAGGCACGTAATTGGATGTATCCTTCATCCTTTTCATTCCAARTGCTCCAGGAATGCTGGGACATAGATGAAGACAGCTGGTATAATTTGCAGTAATCAAGGAGAATTACAGAGACAGCTGGATCTTTGGAAACTTTTTCTACAGAAAACAAGGTGGATAAAATAATTGGGAACACATATTCCACTCTCTGTATACAAATTAAGGGTACTAGAATACTAATATTGTGCTATTGAATTTGTAAAYAGGGTCACCTCTTCAGACTCTCTGCCTTTCATTATAATTACCTTCTTAATTAAATTGTAATGGATTTTTGATTAAGTAGATTTTTCACTAGCATGCATTATTCCCACCTTTGAACATGAACTCTGCTCTCATGTTTTTATAAAATGTTCAGTTTTAAGAAACTACACTAAGTTTGCATAGAAATAACTTTGCAAGTAATCTACAAGTAAAATAGAGTTTATCAGAAGRAAAATAAACTTATTCTCATTAAACTAATGTGGATAAATCTAGAACTTAATTCAGCTAAGACAAGCAATTCAAATTTTCACTACAAGCAACCAAATCAGATACATCTGTTTCTTCAGCAAAACTCCAAAAATTCTTYTGCAAGCTACTTGCAAAAGAAACAAAGCCATCAGGCTTTGGCAGGTGCAATGACCAAAACAACCAATTTGCAACAAACGAGAATAGTAGTGAAATGAAAAATGAAATTAAATCTTTCTGCTTTAAAGACTATGTGCAAGATACTTTAAAGTATTTGAAAACCCTTGTAAAACACACTGCGGTGATGGAGCTAGCTCAGAAGYTGGTGTGACTGAGCATGCCCAGGGTTCTACAGAGAATCAGCCCCAGGAAAATACCCTGTCTAACACACCTGCAGAGGATCCCAGCGATGGCTACGAGGCAGACCAGGGAACTGATCCTGCCTAAACTGAAGGCCAAGTTTTAACCTCCTTCAGCTCACTGAACTAAATGGCTGAGTGAATGGGACAACAGGCAGCTGAGAAGAAGCAAGGACAATCAGAAGCGCTCCCAGAGTGAGAGTAGGCTCGTCAGCTATTTCAAAAGAGCACAGCATGTTGAAATTTGCCTTTCACCAGAATCGGAATGACATGTAAACAAGAACAAACTGCACTTCCCAATTCACTGCTGTGCTGGAGAGTCCTTTAAGACATATGCTGCATGAAAGGTTAGATRGAAACATACACAAAGCAGCTCAGTTGTGCCCCTTGGAACAGGAAATTGAAATGTTATTTACCAGCATATGCTTATTTCATGCTTTAGAACTGATAAATCAACTTTTTAAACACATTGCATCAAACTGTAGGCTCTGCTCAGATGTACAATACTGATGCCAACCCAGTGACACTGTGTCCAAATTATCACTTGTAAGCATTACTCATTTATCCATTCCCAATCACACTTTGAATTCTTATGATTCCTGTGTCAGAATCACACTACCACCTAAGRAAACAGGGCTAATTCGTTTCTCAAACGTAGGCAGCAGCTAAATGACTCATGCACACAAACTGATTGTGGATCAGTCTGTCCCCAGGTCTAACCGGGAGCAATAGGAATTGCATGCAGGTTTTGTATACTCTTACAGAGAATACATTTCCCACTCCCTGCATAATCCTATTTTACACTGCAGCTCCACCCAAGCTAGAGCAATCAGCAGCCTGCAGCCCTTCCTTCCTATCCTTGCCTCTTCAGAGRCTCTTCCTCTCAYGGTCAGGAAACCACCTGGTGGTACATTCTCTCCTCTTCCTGGCACGGCATTGCTGTTTCAGAAGTTCCTGGAAAACAACACACGTAGCAAAGGCAAGCAAATTTCATGCTAACCTGGGTCTTCTCTTATTTTTCAAAGAGAGGAACTCTGAACTCTTTTCCAAAGCTGAAGAGTATTTTTAGGTTTCCTCACCATGTTCAAGGCAAAATGCCACATCTCCTATAGGATGAGTGRCAAGTTGTGGTTTTGTCTGCAATAACCCTTGAAGATCACACACAACTACAGACCTTTAGAAGATAAATCCAGATGACAGTAGCTAAAAGCTGTTTTACCCTCTCTCAGTTCATATGAGAGAGAGTCCATATGCAACCTAAAAGCCTTTGGGAGAGCATACGTGCCATCCTTCACTTCACTGAAATAGCCCAGCTATTTCAGTGCAATTCTCAGTCTACCCCCAAAAAGTCCTTTCAATTGTAGGCAAAGCAGCAAGCACCAGAGCTTTCACAGAAGWGCTCACTCAATTGCAGAATGACTCAGAACAGAAAGGTGCCAAAAGCTCTTCACTTGGCATTGTTGCAGTCTTTAAGTTGCACCGCGACAAAAATAAGTTATTTGACAAAAGAAACAGAAAAGCTTTCAAGCAGAAAAAGGTCCAGCCTTCTTATCTTGCTGTCTGCAGGGCTATCTTAATGGCTGTACTGCCTTATCATCACTCATTAACAAGAGAGTACTTGGACAAGCTAAGGCCTGCGAGCATGCTTAAAAAGCAAGATGGAAACAAAGTAATCGCACATCAAAGTCATGCCTGGGCAGAGCCTTCCTATGGCCTCCATCCCCTTTCGTAAAAGAATAGGGAAGTGTTATTACAAGGCAGCAGTGCACAACTAAAGCCAGAACTTTCTATTCCCAAGTTACTCACCTGAAAAAAAAGACTTCCATAGAGTCAAGATTTACAGATTTCTAAAGGGTGATTACRCTGAGCTTACCACTATTAATTATATTTGCCCTCTTTGAGTTCAATATTTTGTTTCAGCCCAACCTATGTGAACTAGATTTGGAGCATGACACAAACTGCAGTAACCACTCAGTAAAAAGTTTAAAAATTCTGGGAATTAAATCGCCACATGCTTTAAAGTTTATACAGCCAATGATATCTTTAGAGCTACAACAGCAAAGTCAACATTTACCTTTAATAAGTATGACAKAAGAACAAATGCAACTATTTACATGCACAATACCTGGTTTGTGTATAAACTGTCCTGAGCTGAATCACAGGAGAGCTCTAAGAGTTTATAAGGGCAAATGCCCTCTGACATCTAGCTAAATCCATCCCTCATCCACACTCACTCACAAATGCTCACAAACAAGTTCCCAGAAACGCCAAGGAAAACAAGTCAAAACTAACATTCCCTCCTTAAATGCTGCTTGTGAGTTATGGTTACATTTACCCTTCTGGTTCTGTAGTGTTTCAGTTCTTTTAAGGCACACAGAAAATTTCCTCTGTTTCACAAATGAGGAATCTGCAGTCATCCCAGCCAGCAGGATTTCACAGGCTCCTGAACCCTCCTGAATCAGCTAAATGATTCATAGATTGCCTATAGGGGTGTCTACCTTCAACATTTACATAGCTTGTTCTACAACTAAAGGTGCCAAAAATCTTATCACAAGAGCTGTAGCTGCACATCATTTACTAGGTCAGCCTGATAATGTCAACAGAAGCATCAGACCCCTTTGCTGAGGAAGCTACCGAGACTGTAAGTACCTGTTCAGAAAGCTAAATACCTCCAGCCAACAGATCAGCTGAAACACACACATTTTATTATGAATTCTCCTCAATGTTTTGGCATCTCTTCAAAAGTTTTTCTTTAAAGAACAGAAAAATCTTTAGATCTTCATAATTCATCTCAAGAGAATACAGTTTAAAAAAAAAGTGAAAAAATGTAATGACTGCAGAGAAAAAATATACAAAATTGATTCCTGTGAAAAAACAGAGGCAAATTCTTGATAGTCTTCTCCTTACAGTGAAGGCAAAATTTAAGTTTTTAAAAGGCTGTCAGAAAGTCATAGACCCCACTTCATGAGACACTCATTAGAAAAAAAAGCAGAGGTCTAGAAGAATCCTAATACATCCACAAACAAGAGTGTGAATTTCTTTCATATCCCACCATGAACTGCTGAAGAGCATCCACACAGTTATGAAGTGACTGCTCAGAAATCCAGAGCAGTTAGGCAAGTACCACTTCTCACTGTGCCACACTCCACTACAGGTACATGGGAATTGGACAATAAAGAAAAAAAAGAACTGCAGAGCTGGTGGCTTGTAAGCACAGTTTTTGACCAGTTGAAGGCATCCTCAGTTACAACACAGAAAATATCATCCTAACGAACACTTGCCCTACAAAATATCGTAGCAAATTAACTCCTAATGGAACAAAAGTTTCTACACGTCTTTTCCACCCTGGTATCCACACAGGAAAACTCCCCTGTGGCTTAATGCTACAGTATCACGTTAGAGCATTGCACTAGCGAAAAAAAGGCAGTGACAGTAGCAAGTGTTCTCTGGTTTTCAGCAACTTTACTGCTAGCACTGAACAACTCACTGTATCTGCACTTTTCCAGGACTACCCATGYCCTTCCATGACTGCAGTTCCTAGGRCTTCAGGTGCAAACTCTTAACATCTGACCTTAATGCTCCAAAAGGAATTCTTGGGATTATCTAAATTGCTTCCTCAGCTTCCCTTCACAGACATCTTTGCTCTTTCTAGTGCAACACTATGCGCTAACCTTTAAAGGGCCTTCTTTTCTAAGGCAGGTGCTTCACTAACCATCATACACATCTAAAACCACTCATCTTTTATTGYACCTTTTCACACTCACAACTCTAAACAAACATTATAGGCAGGTTAGTCCATAGTTAAGCATTTCAAGACTGTATCAGACAATTYAGCTGCCCACAGAGCATGGCATGTGCTGCCAGTTGTTGACATCTTAGGAAGCTCCTTTCTTCTCTTCTGCATAGCATATTTACAGCTACACCACCCAACAAAGATCAAAGATCTGAAAGAAAACTTTATAGGAGGATTTTTTTAACAGGGAAGRGATAATATGGACATTGAGTCCTCACACTTCCAATAATAATTAATTTCTCATATGGGATAAAGTTCTTCAATTACAAAACACCTGGGGCATCCTATCCATCAGTTTCCTGCCTTCAGGCAACTATTGCAGCTTGTTCTCTTAAACAGAGTAATGAAGTTAATAAAATTTTGCTATGCCTAAACTATTTCAGCCTCTAAATGTTGTACTCACCCAAAAGACAATGTTGTAGCTGAAGAGCAAGTACTTGTACCAACAGCTGACTTCTGCATTAGAATATCGGTAATAGTGCATCTTCTACCGCGCTGTCTGCACAGAAGAGAAAGAACAATGGGATTAGGTAAGCACGTCATGAATAAAGGCTTTTTCCCCCAGGTCTCTCTTGCTCTGTTGAGAARGGGAGTACAGTAATCTGTACCATATGCCATCCAAGTCAGCTCAAAACTTCCACTGACCCTACACTTCCTTTCAGGATCTGTTGCTTTATAATCTTATCTTTAAGCACCCTAATGCAGTAACAGGGCTGGCACACCCAACAAAGGAAACTCACAATACAGTTAGTCTAGGAAGATCTCCATCAGCAAGTTAACACTCATTTGCCTTCTCACTCTTTCAAAACCATTTTACTTCTGTAGATGGCTGCTTGAACTTATCCACAAACCTGTGGATTGCACATCCAGCAATCCAGCTAGCAGGATATACARAAGTGGTTACCTGGAATCCCTCAGTGTCTATGGACTGCTAAATACAAAAGGTAGTTTTACCCAGCTCTTGCATATTCACATGTTCCTTTACCAGATCATCTCCTGTAAGAGGTTTTATTCTCAAGAACCAAAGTCCCACAGTTTAAAACCCATCTGCTCTGTGGAGTTAGGTTTGCTTCCTCACACAGACACACCAGCCAGATAAGGTTCAGCTGCAACTCCCACATCTGCAGAAATGCCGTGCATAAGAAAAACAGAACGAGCTGTAAATTCAGAGCAGGAGTGAGCATTTGCACAGCCCTCACATTCTGGACAGCTGAGTGCTCCTTAAGAAGATGAGCAGCATCTCAATCCTCCACTTCCTTGAGGTAAATGTCAGTGAAAGGTTTGCAAAGGCAAGGAAACAAGAACACAATTTTCAAACACCTCCTAACTAGGAAAAGGTACTGTGCCAGCAGTACATTCACAGACAGCATGCAAAAACCAAGTCTACCCAGTTAAGTCTAAAATCCAGACCATGAAATGGACAAGTGAACTGCACCACATCCACAGCTATGAGAAGGTAAACTAGGTTTTTGGGGGTTGKTTTTTTCCTAGAAAGGAATCTGCACCTGAGTATAAAAAACACTCCCACTTACACAAGAAACAGAAGTTGGTTTTAAGAATCCCATCCAATACAGACTAGAGTGTGAATTAACACTTGAGCTTGGTATTTCTAGAGTAGATRCTGATAATTTTAACCAAACACTGAAAACAAGTTTTCTTCCTTTGCCTTCTAACCTCTAATGCACACAGTCCAGTTAAAGCAAAAAACATTTARCTTTCATTAAAGCAAAGGAAATTGTACTTTCTGGCAGTATAGGCAGTGACTGGAAAGGACCTTCCTACATGTGGCCCAGTCATACCACATAAMATTAGTTTTGTAATTTAGTTACTGACCTTTGCGACCCATCCAATGTTACAGACAAAATTTAGGAACCTTTACAACTGTTATGAATCATAGCAAAGAACTCTTGCTTAAGCACCATTCTTCTGTTTATCTAAGTCCACAACTGAGTAAATGTAAGAGAGGGAACAAAGTTGGGTTTTCCCAACTTAATTTCAGTTTCTAGCTCCAAATGGCAATTTACATTTCAGCAACCAATATGCACAGACTTGTCCAAGTCAGTAAGTCTGATGTGCCTGGGCAAGAGACAAGAGAGGATACAAGAACAGAATCACGCTTATCTGAGCAGAGTCCAAGACTCCATCTGTAATCCCATTTTACAGCAATACACTGACTGCCAGTGCAAATATATTCTCCAGATGCAGCCACACTGAGGCCTCCATCCCTGTTCTGCCTCCTCCCTGTGAAAATCAGGAACCTGGAAAAAGASAGGAGCAGCAACTGCAAAATGCACATAAAGAGCATTGCTTTTGGTGCTGCTACATCTACAAAAGAGAAGGCAACAAGTTGCGTTTAGCTAGCACATCAAATTTCACAAAAATGAGGTTCTGCTAGAGAAAGAGGCTTAAAATACAACCTGAGAAAAAAAGGCAAACACATCATTTCAGGACCTGAAGTACAAACATCATTTGATGACTTCCTTTTTGTTAGGTTACCCTCCCTGGCATTGGACTTGAAAATTCAACTGTTCAGCTCCACTGAAACTMTTCACAGGAATAAGACCATTAAAAATATAATTATTGATAAGCACYACTCCCCACCTACCTCACTGTTTTGACCACCAGCTTGTAAAACATTTCTCCACACTTCAAACAACTGCTAAGATGCCCCAGTCAATACGAATCACAGTACTTTAGCAGAATGAAAAGGTAAAATACTTTTGTCAACATATACACTTCTAAATGCTCGGAAATTATAGGGGGGTGTATTACCAGTACTAGCAAGAAGCTGTAACAGCACACAGCTGTTCAGACAGATATTAGCTTCCAAAACACCTGCCTATCTTAAGAGCTGATTGAGCTTGCTCTGTGCTTACCTTCATCAGTAATTCTTTCAGTGGTTCTTGACAGACCACTGTACACTTTATGGCTGGTATGGGAGTAGCATAATAAATCTGAAGTGCAGGTACGTGATTTTTTTTCCCCTACCACTACAAACACATGAAGCAGTCCACTCAAGACTACACAGCCAGCTTCCCYGTGTTTATACTAAAAGCAGTCATGTTTCCTAACACAGAAGGCATCTGTTACCAGTCTAGAAATCTGCTCTGTCAGTAATTCACTTTGTTCACAGCACAGSCTGCATAGCTCTGGTTAAAAAACACTTGGAAGATTAAAGCAGTATGTGGGCAGCACAGACTAATAACGTTCTCCACTGTGCTTCAGACAAAGCAAGYTACATTGTGTCAGCTGACAGTTATCACCCACTCACAGCAACAGGAATTTATAAAAATTAAATACACAGCACTGCTGCTTTGGTAAAATATAATTTTGTCCTGGTGTTTACAGCTTTAGTGAGAGGGGGAAAATGTAGTCATTCATCAAGAGGCTACTGCCATTTCCAAAGTTTTTCAACACCCACAATTCCATTCTTACCTTCAAAATGCTACAGCAGTTATATTCCTAATATAYATTCCTAATTCTCATATAACAGACGATGTGATCTATTAACCAATCTAATGTAGATATGCAGAGAAATCCTCATGGATAAGATGTTARGTCTAGAACAACTAAAACAAATAACTTTCTAGATTTAGGTACAAAAATTCTTTTAATCCTCCAGAGACATTTACTTTACAAGGCAGACCTAAGTCACACTGAAGTTCCAAGTTCAGCCAATACTGCCACCATGTAGAGAGTCCTGATTCCCCTCCTTGCTCCTCCTAAAATCCMCAACCATTAATCAACCTACTCAGTGGAGCAAACAGCCACACAGCAAACCACTAGCAAATCTTCAACTCAATCCTGTAATCTTGTACCACACACCAAGAAGTAAACAGTTTTAAGCCTTCCCATCTACCTTGCCAGAGCATGTACAAATGCCAGTGTGGGGACAGTCAGAAATGGAGAACCAGGATGGGACAGCAAAAGCTGTGGTAGCTTGAGTGTGCCCATGGACACACAGCACCCCTCCAGTGCAGCCTACACCAGCTGCACACCTAAAGGCACACACTGAAACAGATGAAACTGAGAGAACAAGGGCACAATTAGGCAAGAGGAAAAAAAAAGTCATTTCCCAAGCTGTTGGCTTCTCCACCACTGTTCATCACTACAAAGCATTACATCTACATGAAGCTGGTGAAGCAAATGGACAAAGAAGAATATGCTGAGGAGCAAGAGTATTTAAAACACAGGAAGAGATGTACTTTGGTCTATGAACTGTTTTGATATGACTCAATTCCATTCCACCAAGACCAAATCTATATCAAAAAGCATCAGTTCATTCAAGACACAGTGCCATTAAAAACAACTGTCATTCTTTGAAATGGATCAATCATTAGGGGTTTTTGTGAAGGTAAAAGGCAGCCTAATCCCTGACCAGGAAGAAGTCAAAGATATTCTTAGGACCTTCTAAAAACAGAACAACTAAGAGGAACTTATAGACTGCTCTTTCCACATCCTAGAGACAATCTGACCACCACAGGGGTCCTAATGTTCAGAACAGTATCTGGTGCTRGCCATCAAATCTTCACATGAAGGGGCTGAGCTGGTACAGCAAAAAAGYGAGATAAACTGACAGGATTTGATGCTCTTACAGGCTAATCTGCTCCTGGAAATAGACAGTAGTCCTGCTGATGACTCAGGAACTCCAAGCAAACGTGTGTCATCTTGCAATTTTGTTTCCAAGGAATTCCAACTAGAGCCTCAAAAAGAACAGGCRAGCTTCTCCTAAGGAACACAAGTAAAGTTTATTTAGTTCTGCTGCAGTTCAGATGAGCAGAGAAATATTTGCTCGTTCTTATAAGAAACCTAAGGATTAATCATGAAAAGGGTATTTTTTTAACCTGAAAGACTAACAGTGAAAGACATATCATTAATGTTATCCCTCTTTCACCAGAAAAATAACGGGAAGTAACAAATCTCAGAACTCAATGGAAAACATGGCCAAAGCCACACAGAATTCTTAAGACACCATCTTTTGAGACCCTTATTTTGTACTGTGCTGAAGACTCAAAGACCTCAAAGAATATTTCAAGCAGAAGTTGCACCACTRTAAGCACTAAAATACAATCCCTCAGAGCAGAACAAACCCCCAACCTATTGGGAAGGGTTTCAGGTTTCAGTGACCAGGGTTTATTCTATTCCTGCATCACAAACTAYAACTTAGGAAAACTTGTCAGAAACATACACCAGTGTTTCCAAACCCCGAACAAGGAAGCAGGCATTCAAAAGAGCTCCACTCCCGGTCTCTATACCTCACACTCTTTACGCTGCACTTTGGCCATGCCACTACTTCTGTGTGGATGAGTTGCATCCAAAACACCAGGTAAGTGTTCAGAACTCAGAGTAACACTCACAGAGTACACACACCATGTTTTTGGCAATAAGCTCCATGGTCATCAAGACCCTCTTCTGAACTCCCCACCTGACTAACATCACCAATCCTGTGGCATAAAGGCTCTACACCRCACAACTGTAATTCAAGGAGCTATTCAAGCTATGATTCATGGAATATTTTCAGCTCCATTTGATTTCTTAAACTAASAGACCTAGACACTTACAAAGACTTGGAAAATGCAAGCAGAATTCAGTGCTTTTCCCACAGCAATTCAAAAGCTGTAACAGAGGACAACAGCAGTTGTACCAATTTTACTTTTCACTGTTCTTCATACAGAAGCTACAAAAGATACAGTTGGCTGGCCTTGCATCCATGTGAAGTAGTATTTATTCTTACTCAGCAAAAAGAAAGCTGCTACTAATACTACAAAAAAAAATCCACAAAACAAAAGAATTTTCAAAGGTTCCATATTTTTATTTATACAAACCAGTCAGGATGTCAGTAAAGCACTGTACAATGGAAGTCTTGACAATGTAAATTCAAACTACAAATCTTTTTTGTTATTGACACTGAGGAGAGGCACAACTCAATTCTCCACAGAACGTTACTACATTTATGCTAGTTCTGCCCCACTGACCTAGTAACTGAACAGATAAGGTAGTTTCTGCTTCAACATACAAAGGTGCTTGACAAAGACATCAACTAAAAGGCAAGGATCTCTTACCTATCCAAGGAAAATCCACTCAAAGTAGCTGACTGCAAACAAAGCATACACTCCACATTCTGACTTAAAGCAAAACACAGCCCAGGAAACAGAGAGAAAAGGAAATGTTACATATAAACTTCATCTAAAAGTCAGCAATTCTCCAAACATAAGGAGAACACAGTAGAAGAAAGACAGATCCTTTTGTGAGGTATTCATTTCTTTATTAATATTTAAGAAATACAGGAAGAGCAGAAGCACAGGATGCAGGGCCTTCACTTACCATATCCTCAAAAGCACTACTGGATAAACCACTGGAGTTAAAATTAAGTTGGATTACACCAAAGTGAAAACAACACTAGATACTATCACTGCAGTTCAATAGATGCCTCATTAACATCTTAGAAAAATACTTTGTGTCTATGAAAACTTCATATAATAAAGCTATTGACCAGTTTCATCTGAATAGGACCTTGCCTGTGCTGCAATTTATTCACTATACACAACAAGTCATGTGTTCCTTTTACTTCGCAGCAAGTTGAGGTATTGGGAAACACTAGAAGCCAGTTAGTCATTCTGAGCAGGAATTTATCCACCCCAGGGCGCAAAACCTGCCAGAACAAGTAACCAGAATAATCTTAGCTGACCCAAACTTCTCAGTTGCTTTCTACTACCTCTCGTGAGAGCAGATACACACCCACTCTCTGTAACATCATCAGCTGCAAGGCAAAACTCAGTCTTAA
The DNA here is from genome assembly GCA_902810485.1 of Alauda arvensis. Taxonomy (NCBI): domain Eukaryota; kingdom Metazoa; phylum Chordata; class Aves; order Passeriformes; family Alaudidae; genus Alauda; species Alauda arvensis. Next base: position 114,299 of record CADDXX010000407.1, on the reverse strand, counting down.
TTTAAAAGCAGCATGTAATTTGATTTTMCCCTCTTCTAAAAGAAGGTTTTGGAAGCCTTACAAAGCAAATATCTTATCTGAGGAGCCAGAACATCCAGTTTGGGGAATATTTTTACTTCTGTTTAGTAATCCAACAGTAACAGAACCTATTTCATACACTTTGTCTGCCCCCTCCCACAGACCAAAAGGTTTCAAGCACAGAATGGGCCCCTCCATTTGCTATACCACTTCATACCATTAAAAAACAAAACCACAGGAAGYCACCAAGATTCTTTGCTGGCAAATATACTCCTCCTTCAGAGAACATTCTAAGTTTTTACACATATAGTGACTTTTCTCCACTTCCAGGAATGCCACTTGTTCAGCCTCCAGCTGTATTTCAGTCTAAAAGAATATACCTTCACTTTCTCTTTTCATAAGGAAATCACCCTGAGAGACTGATTATAGCAATATACAACAAAGCATATAATTTGCTTTGGGTTTTGTTGTTTGTTCTCTTAAAAATGTTCCTTGCTTTGGACATAATGTGCACCCTGTCTACATCCACACCATAGTTCTTAGCCTTCACACTGAATACCCCTATATATGTATTTATATATAGAAACATATGTATTACATATAATAAAATAGATATTTGTTTTAACAGTGTAAATCAGATCAAGGTATTTCTTAGCTAAAAAAATCCTAGGGCTCAAATCTGATCTCTAGTAATGAGCACGATAAGAAATTACTTCAATATCTGGATAATGCTATTTACATTCACCACTTGTTTTGTTTAAACAATGCTGACTCCATGTCACAGAAACAAGATGTGGAGTTCAATCTATAAAAATCTCTTTTTTTCCTCCCCTCCYACCCCAGTTACCAGGGCCTATGCTTTCAACACCAAAGGAACACTCACTTGAAATGAGGCACCAGGGAACACTACTTTTTGGGGGAGGTCATGAAGTGTTTGGGGACAATGCTCTCAAAGCTTTCTTTTGCTGCCCTCCACCTTCAGCAACTGCATTCATCACACAACCAGGACAGCCTCATTTTACTTGCTAAGGACGACAATCACTAGCTTACAAACCACAGGAGAAAATGGCTTACTCTGGCCACGTAGACAGCCTAACCACCATGTAATTCAGCTCTTGACCTCCTTTTTGGTACAGAAACACACTTGTCAACTTGCAAAACCCAACAAGAGGATAAACCTCTAAGGCAGCACTGGWAAATCTGAAAGATGTGACAAAACAGCCTTCACCAATGTCTCACAATCGTAGCCACTGCCAGCTCTTCAGCAGAATGAATGCCTCAGCCCAAAKACACAGGAACAAGCTAATGCTTCAGAAGTTATAGCAAGCAGGCTGGCAGGGCACCCAGCACATGCTACCACACCACAGGGAAAAGATTAAAAAGACTAAAACCAACGCTGCTTCAGGACAAGCCCATGCTTGAACAGCTCCAGCCCTTCCCCCAACAGCCAGTGCTCTGGCAGGTCGTGAGAAAGCYTTGACCGTATCGCCCAAAGCCTCTGTATCCGCCCCTGGGGAAGGAGGAAAAACAGGCTTTCCACCTCTCAAGATGATGCCAAGAACAACACCGTGCCATTTAGAGATCAGGGCAACAAAGGCTGTGAAGGGACACAGTCGGTGCTCCTTCCAACACACACCTCAGTCTGCAACAGCTCATTACAAACATGCCAGAAGAATTAGAAGGTGCAGAGCTTWGACGCAAGCACTTCCTAACCTGTACCTTCAGTAAAACGAGAAAYATACCTCCTGATGGAAAAATGTGACAGCACAGGAAACTGCCATCTGAATGGGCTGACAGCACAGTGGAACTGGATACACAGGCAGCACAGCTCAGATACAACAACAACACAGCTGAACTACACCTTCCCTGCTCACTTCCTCAGCTGGACAGGCTCTTTCAGTTGAACACTCTCCTGTCTGCAGGAGCACACCACTCCTGCCAAAGTGACACAAATGCTATGATCACTTTGTCAAAATACCCTTTGCAAGCTCAGCAAGTGGACACTTAAAGAAAGCCGCCTTGCTGTCTTCCAAGAGTCACCTCACCAACTGCTTTCCAAGAGTCATCTCGTTAATTGCCTCCCATTAGTTTCCAGTCAGACAACTTTTTTGATGAACCTTCCTGGCTCCACAGGCTTGCCATGCAGCCAAACTGAAGCAACTCAGTACTCAGGGCAGGGTAGAAAGCTTTGCCATTTTTACCCTTKATTAGATATAGCTACACCACTGCAGGCCTATTTCAAGCACAGGAAGTCCTTCCCTGAGCACCACCTAATAACCAACTATTGAGGGAAAAGCAATATGCATCCAAAGAATCAGCTCCATACCCTGGCAGTCAGAAAGCTGCTRCCACATAAAGACCAAAGTCCTACCTCTCAGGTGTCTGCCTACAGATCCAAGTTACTTGAGGCTATTCCCTTTGTTTTCTATTCCAGAAGTTTCTAGATGTCAGTRAACATATTTCATTTTATGCCCCAAAGCAAGAGCACACAACTTGCCAAGCCAAACAAATGAGGTTTTTTAAAATATTAAAATTCATAGCATTCAGCTGCCTCCAAATACTCTGCCTCATCCTTTAGCTGCAAGTGCAGCAACTTAAACACCTGAGTTTATTACCTTCAAGTCCATCAATCATTTAGAGAAAGCTCCTTTCCAGAGAGACTCAAGTTTCAATTATTCAGTCCTTGAGMAGGAAACAAAAACCGTTAAAAGAGGACAAGAGATTTCTGGAAAGGGCTGTTGGGCCACATGAACAATACCTGGGGTTGTAGATATACTTAACAACCTACCCGAAACAGAACAAGAATGCCAAAATAGAACAACCCCTAAAGCCAAAAGCTCACGTGCACACACAAGCTCATCAAGGGCCTGAGCCAATTAGCACYAAAGAGCCCCAGCTACACCAGGGGGTTCCAGAACAGGTATTTCCATGAAAGTTTGGTATAAATGCCTGTTCCCTCGCCCAGGAGCATAAACCAGAGAGAAGCTCTTGTCTAATACCACAGAAACTCTTTCACAACACCAAGACAACATTCAGCAATGCTTATTACAAAATACAAGGGGAAGCAGATCCCTTGTTCATTACACCCTTGCCTTTCCCATGCAGGTTCACATTAAGGATGAAGACAGGACTAAGATTTTCAGCTTTTGCACAACTTCTAAAGACAACGACACAGAAAGACCTCTCAGAAGAAACACAGCATTCAGCCTATATAAGAGCAGAAATTCTTCCACTCACATGTATCATCCATAAGCTGTGCTACARTGAAAAGAACAAAACACCATCACTTGGCTCCCAAAGAGTTGAAGAAAGRCAGGAAACACTGAAGCAAAACAAGTGCGGATCCCTCCCCCCTGCCAAACAGGCTGAGGCACACTTTGAACCAGAAAAGAAAATAAACTTTTTTTAAACCCATTTAAGAGCCCTGGGTTTGGATATAGTTCTTATTGTGGCTAGCATATTTTATTTTMATTTGTTAAGGGTTTTCTGCACAAGTGATAACAGAATTCATATGTGAATAATCAAGCAGAGTGGTTCTTCTCTCTGAGGGCTKTAATTCCAAGACTTATATCAGATTGGTCAAAGCATTTAGCAAAAGCCTGGCCACTCAAGGCAGTGGTTTCAACTGCAAACATCATAATCGCTTACAAAGTCMATTTTTAAGGATCATCACTTTTGCAGGTGATCCTCAACACCTGCACTTTGCTAATATCCTCATACATGACATTCCCAAAATAGAAGAATTTGCCCAACGATTATTTTTCAGCTGACCACCTGAAAGCAGATTTTATCTGGAATAAAGCTGTTTTATAACACAAATATAACATTCAGCTATAGTTAAGYAGTTAACTTGTGCATTTAAAATTAAGTCATCAGAGCTTAGACATTTTAGTCCCTCACCTTCTTTTTAGATTGCTAAATCAAAGTTCAGATTCTTGTATTCTTGGGAAGATCCAAACTATTACTCTTTAAAACCCACACCTACCTAACCTTGATAAGCTTTACTCTGACTATCTGTGACATTGTTCGTAACCTTTACAAGATACTTTTGTCTGAGCATGAGCCAAAGGACCAAGGAGAAGGATCCTGCTCCTGCCCAAACTGTGCCGGGGGCTAAAGGCAGCATCAGCAGCTCCACCCAAACCACCAGTACAGCTTTGGAAGGACCAGAGACTTTAGGAGTGGGCAACACCAGAGGAGAAGATACATGATCATCCTTTGGAGCTAGAACATAACTTCTACTTAATTCCTCTTTAGTAATAGCCTACACCATTTACTGTTTGAGCATCTCATTTACTTTATCTGAGCTACTTCAGCTTGCAGCAAAAGGAGAGCCACAGCATGTTCATGGATTTTGTGAATTGCAGCCCTCTTAGCCTTAGAKACACACCACAGGTGCATCTGCACCAGGTGGCAAAGTATGAAAGTCTGTGCTACCAAAAAACAGGAAGTTTTGACACAGGAAGCCACAGTACAAACCAAAGTGGCAGAGAGCTCACAAAGTGTGGCTGAAATCCACAGATTTTTTGTGGATTTCATACCATACCCCACCCAGGTGAAACTCTGTAAAAGCAAAAAGATAAAGGGAGGCTCTGTGGAACAGTTTTGACACTCTGTGAACTCCATTTCCCCTCACATACATCCCAATGAGCATTCTGAACTAACACAGGGAGATCAAAACAAGACTTTAATTTATTCACATGTACCAGTGTTCAAACTGTGCCACACCTAATCCACAATGAGAAATTTGACAGACTATGAGAATCAATTGTAGCAGTTTGTCAGCAGAAAAATTCCCCTTTTTTCCAAACACCCATTTAGTGGGTGGCACACTAGTAGCCACCCACTAAAGCTTCATAAGCTAAAGAAAAATATCCTCTAAGAAAATCAGAGGTCAGCCTCAAAGCAAAGCAATCCAATATTCCTCAGTTATTCACTAGAAGCAAACTCATTCATCATCCAGATATAACCAAATTCATAAGACACCATGCCAACAATTTACTTGCTGCACTCAAGAGCAAAAAGTTGTGCCGTCAATACCAAGGAAAGCATCCCAATTAAACAGCATCTTAGGGCTCAGAGCAAGGGCTTTTCACGRTCCTTTCATTAAGTATTACAAGGCCTAACGCTAGTAAAAGGCAGCCCAGAACACACCCCCTTGCAGTCCTGTTAGGTGTGTTACCTATGTKAAAGCTCTGCACAGACACTGCTCCTAGCAGAAAATCACACTTCTTCCTTCTTTTCTGCCACCCTCCCGCTCCCCACMAGGAGGCAGGAAGGACAGGAAAGAGGCTTTAAACAGGAAACAGCAAGATTAGTTCGTCTACAATGCACTAAATGTCAGGCAAAGCCTGTGCCCAGAAACAAGTGAGTTTTCTTCAGCTTTGGGGACTAGAGATAACGCTACAACACAAAGRAAGCCAACTGGCTCAACTTACACTTAAAAAAAAAATAATATCACACAGAGTACACACCACCCAGAAAATCAGTTTTCCATTATTGTGATTTAGACCYAGACTGCATGTTCAGCAAGTCCACCCGGGAACACAATCAACAAACATACAACAAAATGCCAGCCGTGTAACTTACTTGCACATTGTTTTTTCAATATAAATGCACTTCCAAACCTTTGGAAAACTATTTCTAAAAACTCCTGTTTCAGTGGCATTATRGTTTTGAACAAGACTACCTTCTAGGGACAGGCAACAACCATATTCCATCCCCCAAGAACAGAGCTAAAAGGGTATAGATCACACCCTAAAAGTACTTTCTTCCAGTGTCATTAACCATAGGATAAAGAAGACCACTCYACCAACAAAAGTGTCCTGAATTCCTCTACAAAAACCCAAACCAYACAAACCAAATCAAAAGCTGCAAAGTAGYTTCCACCACAGCTCATTCCTACTTCACACCAAGGACTAGACAGAAATTCCCACCTGATCCCCTCTCTCTGCACACAGTTCTTCTGTCAAGCAGACAGTCTAGCAACTCAACCTTCCACACCAAAGCATTTCAAGTTTCACACATTTACTGTGAGTATACAGTGTCTCAGTACTGATGCCTCACTCCCTGCTGGAGACAGCCAGAAAAGAGATGGATCATCTCACCAGAGAGCACTTACAAAAAAGACACACCCTGTGCTTCCATTCTCTAGAAACTGCTTCCCTTCCATTTTATCCAGAGTTCTAGGTCACAAGGCTTATGTCACTGTAGAAAACAAACAAAAACCCAACCAAACTAAAAAGCAGTGCTGGAAGTATTTTGTCCAGCCAGTTATTTCAAAATATCCTTCACGCCTTCARAACCACCTCCCTGGAAGATCCCCCAAAGAAAGGAAAAAACACCCAAACAAGTAACTTCTTTCACAGCATGGATTAGGTTTCTTTGTGGGGTTTTGTTTCWTTTTTTAWTCAGGATGTCTCAAAATGAAACCGCTAAGTCTACACAGAGCGTGGAATGTAAAGCAAGGGCCAAACCAGAACTGACCACGGAGCATCACCTCTGGTACCCCCGTGCTCCACGGGCGGGCCTGTTACGGCAGGAAGCWGAAAAAGGGTCACAGAGGTCGCTAACTACCACAGCCTACAGGTGATTAAAGCTAAAATATTTTTTGAATTAAACTACGTGCCTCAATCCTTACACCCACTGCACCCTCTGAACAGCCTGGGCTCAGGGCAGGGTCTGGCAGCAGCCRGGGCGACGGCGGAGAACGGAGCGGGCAAACTCTGGCTGCAGCACTCCGAAACGCCTTTTTCTATTAAATTTTTTTTAAATTACTTTTTTTTCTCTCCCTCGTGGCATCTCAACGAGACAAGCCAGCATGAACTCCCAGAGGAAGCCTCACCCGGCCTCTYGGGCTTCCTTTAATGGGCAAGGACAATGGCAGGGGCTCGCCATACACAGCCCCGCGTTGTCGCGAAACTCAGGCAGCGGGAGGGCTGCTRCCCCACGGCTCGCTGGCCGCCAGCCCCCGGGGGATGCCGCGGGGAGCACACTGCTCCGGGAACACGGGGCTGAAGTGCCGGCGCTTCAYGACGGGAAGAGAAAGAGGCACTCCGGGGCGCGACCCGCGGGGCAGACGGCGGGCGGATGCCCGGGCCGGGGCGGGCAGGGACTCACCGGGCAGCAGCCTGCTCGCTAAGTTTCACCGAGCTGGGCAGAGGGCGAGGCGGCGGTCGGTGTCGGCSGGGGTCCCTCGGCTAGTCCATGGACACGGCGGCGCTCCCGGAGCCTCCTGCCCGCGTCTGCTCGGCCGGTGCACCAGGCGTGCCCGCCAGGCGTGCCCTTGTACCGGGCCGTCCCGCCGCTCTCCCTCCGGGCCCAGCCAGCGCGGAAATGAATGTCCCGGCCACGCCCGCTCCGCACGCAGCCGTGCTTCACACAAAGGGGCGTGCAGGAAGCCCAGCTCTGCCTCCGGACCCCGYCGTTCCCGCCGGCTTCGTGCGCTGTGACTGCCCTGGCAGGCGTTCCCCGAGCACCCGCGGGGCCGGGCGGGGGCTGTGGGCGCAGCGGCCCTGCCCCTCACGGTGCCTCCCCTCAGCCCGGGCGCGCGGCCCCTCAGCGAGGCCCGCGGCTTTGTTACCGTGCGCTCCTTCCAAGGCCAGAGAGCTGCGGCCCCCGCCCCGGCCCTGCGGARGGGGCTCAGCCCTCAGCCGCGCCCCTTACCCCCGCAGGGCTTCGGAACGTGAGCCGGCACGTCAAGGACAGCACATCCTGAGCGATATTGAAGGCACGGGCGAGCCTACCTGGAGAGCCGGTAGGCGAAGAAAAGACATAAAATTACCCCGACGAGTATTTTGAGTTTTCAGGCGTCTCCCGGCTTGTACAGCTCCCAGGAGAGACGCTGAGAAGCGAGGAGGGAGGGTTGAGCTGTTTAAACCCGTGTAGTTAGCGAGGGATAGCTCCCACCTGAGGCAGCCGCCGCCTGGCAGGCGGGAAGTGCTCCTCTGCCGTCTCGCTCGGCTCCAACCTCCGCGCTCCTTCTGTTCCCTTCCCACACCTTGTGATCTCTATTGACACTGGGATTTCTGTCACCTTCATTCCCGTATATAGAGCAAAAACTAATGTCTTCAGTGGCTCGCTAACTACGAAAATACATTTGTGAGCAGGAAGGCAAGGCTAAGGGAGGTGGTGCAGCACCACACGTGTTCTTACAGGCTGGCTCATATTGTCTACGCTTTCTTCACCTGCTCCAGCCCTTGGACAYTGAGGAATTCCTTATTCCGCCTGGATCAGGAACAAGCCCGCTCACAAAGACAGCAGCAATCGCACTGAAGTGAAAGGARCTGTTGAGCAATCAAATAGTGTGAGTTTAGCACTTCTCTTGTGTGCTAATTCTCCACTGATCAAAGCTAGAATTGATAGGAAATGCACGGTTCTCTTCACCCACGCCCTTCTGATGTCTGACAAAGCAGATACACACCGGTGTGTCACCCACTCGCCGGTCACATGATGAAGATTCCTTCTCATTTCCCACATGCACTTACTTAAATGAATGGGGGGTTTGGTTTGGTTTGGTTTGGTTTTTTATGTGTTGTTGGTTTGGTTTTTTTTAAGGGAGGGGGAGAATTTGCCAGCCTCCCCCAAGCTTGCTCAAGACTTCTTAGAAACCAAAATTGAACTGAGTGTTAAAGCTGACAGAAGATGCTAGAACTATCTGAATTTTGAGCAGAATCTAAGAGGGGAAGGGGAGCTCAGAAAGGTCACTGGGTTATTGTTAGAACCCTAGAAGTTATCAGAGGTTATCAGATAATAAGAACTAGAAGAGATCCTTTCTCAGACGTACTGAAGTAATCACTGAGCACTGAGTCACGTCTTCACAAAGTCCGGAGCCAAGGCAGAAGGCTCTAGTGTGCTGGTTCTGTAAGAGGTAGGAAGATGGTGCAATAGTAACTGATAAGATTCAACAGGGGAAATGGGAAGTTTCAGGAAATTCAGCAGCTTTAGGATGTAAGGATTGTGTAATTAGGAAGGGCATTTGTCGATAAAATAAAGGTTCTCTTGAAATTTACCATTTGTAAAATGGTCAGTGTTAGCCGTTCGCAGCAGAGTTGAATTGACTGTGTTCACTGTTAGCGTGGAGCTGCTTCCAGCAGCCTCTCTGTGCCCCATTTATTTGCCTTTGACATTATCTCCTCACAGTGCTTCACTGTGTTGCCAAGAAAATTGGAGTAAAAATCTCATCCATCACAGAAACCATTAACTAAGTGCTAGGGCAAATTGGAACACTTTTAAAAGACAGTCACTTCAGCAGTAAGAGTTATAATAGTCCTGCAGGAATGAAAATAGGAAGTCTGATTTTTTAAGTGAACATGTGCAGGCCARTGTTCATGTATGRAYTGTCAATGCTGTTTTCCTCTGACCRCTRCAAAACATTTTTWAAAATAATGAAATCATCCTGAGGAATAGCTGGTGGAAAATGGCCTGACCAGAGCYGTTCACCACTGTATGTGTTCAACATTATCACCATTTTTCAGTGTAAAAAAAAAAAAGTCTATTTATGGAGGGAGGCATCCGGAAATYGGTTACAGTTGGAATTGTCATGTGGTTTTGATAATTATGAGGTTAAGAGAGGGGAATGTGCAAGGAAACAAAGCCCASAGAAGCTACTGAGAGACCTTAAGCAACTTCAAATACGAAGAAATCAGTAGCTGGATCTAAAAGAGAAAATAGAAATATTTTAGGGAAAGCCTTTATAACGCGTTCGAGATCGATTAGAAGAGTAATAAATTAGGATGGAACTGGTCAGATACCCAATACMATTCGAGGGCATCAGGCTGAATCARTGATTTAAGTCCGTCCTSAGTCCCGCAGCGTTTCCCCGCCTCCCCCTGCTGTTCGCAGSGGCTGTCGCAGCTCTCCGCTCCCGTCCCCTCCATGGTCCCGGGACAGTCCTGGCGACAAAGGCAGCCACGCACAGCCCGGCGGGAGCGGAAATCAGTGCCACAAAAGCGCAATGGGGTACGTTTTGTAAGGATTGCAGTGACKCTGTTAATAATTTATTCCCTCCACTTAGAAAGATCTATATACCGCAGACTGTGTCAGTCAATACAGTATATCCTTCCTCCAAGTTTCTTCTTCTTAAAAGGAAAATGTCCATACAAATGAAAAGATGGCAGGAATAGATGTCTTTTCCAACAGCTTTCTTTCAGCCGAATCGGACCCTACAGCGGTCTGTTCCTGGAACGTGTTAAGCAAATCTTCTGCAGAAAAGCC
>CADDXX010000407.1:80018-103827 GCA_902810485.1 Alauda arvensis | reverse complement strand
GGAAACAAAAATGCAGAACAAAACCACCCTCTGGACCAGACCGTCTTGGTAATGGCCCTAAAAGGACACTGCAAATCGAAAATGCAACTGGTGATCCCTAAGTTGAAATAAAACATTCTTTTCTATATTACACCTACAGCATTGACTTCACAGCATTTTCATTCTTAAAATATTTTTATTAACCCCGATTATGTGCTGAAAAAAGATAAATGGGCTGACAAACAAAGGAAAAGTTGATTGAAGTTACTACAGCAGAGTTTTGTTTCTCAAGCCCTACCCTTGCACTTTGTGCACTTTCCTACTGACCTGATCCATCTTCAACCTTAAAGRTGAAAATAATAGTGCATGGGTGCAAAATGCACATCTCAGAATAACAAACAAACCTTTAATTATTAATTTCCAGTAACCAGATGAGTGTGGTTAAAGTATGATGTGACATTTGATGTGCTGAGAAGTGATTTAGATTTTGGGTATGTWGTGTTAAAAGAAAAAAAATCAAAACATTAAATGCATACAAGGAACTGGGCCAGCAGAGGTAGCTGTTAGCACAACAAAATCAACAATTGTCTTTTTTTTTTTTCAGTGAGCATTCTAAATTCTTCAGTACTGGAAATTCACTTAGGTTTAATTTGTTCCTCCTTTACTATTTTGCCCTAATTTTAGTTATTTGGGTTAGCCTGTTTCCAATGGTAATTATCTGTTCCCAGCTCATATGTACCACCTATTTTCTATCCTTCCCATTTTTATTTTGTCAATATGGGGTTCAGAAAGGATGARTCAACTCCAAATCATCCCAGGGTTTGCTTGAAAAAAATAGTCCAATTTATCCACAACAATTTTTCAGAACAATTTCAAATGTCCTTTTGACCCTCTAGGGCTCCAAATTTTGACTTGATTTCTGAAAGACAGGGTTAGGAAACTTTGAAATGCAGCTAAGCTTATATAACCTGCAAATCAAGAAGTGCACTAACTGTTTAAGGGAAATAATGCTGTTTGGAGCAGGAAGAGACCTCAGTGTGATGTGGTTTCTGTACACATCCCTCTGGGGAACCTGCCAGAGCAGAGAACTTTCCGTTTCCACAAGTACTTTAATAGCCCTAAACAGACTTCTTGGGTCTTTCTACAAATATTTTTACACTACAGGAACCCTTCAGCATGTTGTAGTGTTAGTGATTTATATGTTTGACAGCTTACACTTCCAATGAACATTCCAAATGCAGGACAACACAGCTTCCTGCTTCTGCTTGCACTTCCTTTGGGCAGGCTGAGAGCAGGGCTGCAGCCCCATGGCATCCTTGCCATCATCCAGGGCTCCCTGCTCCTGACTGCARTGGGTGGAATTCAGTTGCCTGTACACAAAATTATAAGGAGGTACTTTCYAGATCCAGCAGATTCTACAGGCACTTCAATTTCTTGGAATTTATCTGGCTTCCATCCCATTCTCCAAGGACTGTTTATGCCTTTCACATTTCATGTTTATATGAAATGCACAAACAGCCCTTGGACAAGGCCTGAAATGCAGGTCTGAGATCAGTACCTCCTTTGCTGGTCTTTGTGCAAGATCCATTCTCTGCAAATGGCAAAGCTTTCTATTTCCCATGAGAAAGCAAGCTCAGAACTCTACAGAACCCTGATCCAGAATAGTCCTGCTGTAAGATCTTTGTTATTCATAGCCTCTTGGAGCTGCAGGAAACCGCAGCTCACAGCCATTGCTTTCAGCATCTCTTGTGTTTCCTACCACTTGCACTCCCAAGTACCCACATGCTGACTGCAGACAAGTGGGCACTTACACAATGCTCTGAACTTTTTAGGGCCCTTGTGTCAGCCCACCATACCAGTACTGCCTTTCAGCAGTAAAGCCCAGGAAAAGAACCCCTCAGGCACAATTTTTTATTTCATGGTTCTCCGCACCCATCCACTGCTCTGAGAAGAGCCTTTATAGGGGAAGTCCATATCACAATTTGCTGCTGTGCTCTCCACATCCTTCCTCCATCCCCYAAAAGAGCCAAACACAAATTTCAGCTGATAGTAGCATACATGAGTCTAATTTCTATTTAGTTTCCAAATGAAACATAGGAATCACTCAAAATCCTCACTGCTAGTGTTGTTTCTGGGAACTGTGAAGAACAGACTCCTGAAGAGCATATAATTTTTTTTTGTTAAAATCAGTTGTACCTGGACATAAATACTAAGAAAAGAAGGTCAGAATTTCATCCATAAGGATGCAAATTTTTTTAAGAACTTTAAATACAAAARGGAACCTTCCTTTGAGCCACAATTATCTTCCTTGCAGGGAATCACATAGATTTAGAAGATCTAGAGCCAGTAGTGAACTAACAAGAAATTCACTGTGCAGGCACAGTGGCACGTCTTGACTGCAAAATCTCAGAGTTACACTGACAGGGAGTAGTCTTCTAGAAAGATAGATGTATTCACATGTTAATGAAAAAGCAAAAACCAAAGACATTTCATTTACACAAAGTTTTATTATCTTTTTCCCCTCAGCTGGTACTCCATGRCTACAGCCTTAGCAGAGTTTTGTTTCCCTAGGTAGACAGGTTTTCACCCGACTGTCTCTGACTGAAAACATCGAGGCTAGGTCGGATTTTAGACCCAGCCCTTCATTAACACAGTCAGATACAAAGGACCAGCTGAAACCCTGACCACCTGGAAGGCTGCAAAGGAACCAAAAMCAAAGAGGATTTTCATCATTTTCTATGTTTGAATAGAGAATCTTTTCTGTGCACTGATCCCTAAATAGTTAAGCAATTACACTGCACATTCAAGACATGGATACATTCTACATTTCAAGCTCTAATCAGAAACATGTGTAACTGTTTTTCCACTTAAGAAGCCTGTGGTTTTATCTTCTCAGCAGCTTCAAGGACAGATGGAAGGCTGACTTTGTCTCCAAATTCTTTCTCACGATGCTCCAGTAAAACACCCTAGTCAAAGACACAAGARAGAAATTCAGACACATCTCCCTACAAGAGATCCACTGCCCAAGTGAACAATCCCAGGAAACAGACTGCTGATCTTATATGAGAGATAAAAGCCTCCTAGATGGCCTGCAGTACCTGTTTTCCTGCCCCAATCACATATACACCTCCCAGSGTGAATCCTTCTCCTTCCAGATTCCCACTGTATCCACTTCTCCAMGCACGGAAGAAATTCTGCCAAACTCCCAAGCGGAAAAAGCCCGACAGCATCATTTTGCGTCTGCGGGGACCATAAAAGCCTTTCTGCAGGGGAACAGAAAATATGTCAGCAGAGGGAAAAGGACTTCTTTTCATTTTAAGCTCATCCACAAGTATTTAAGCCCCATGTACACGTACATCCTTATTGCTGACAACAGCAGTGCTTTCTGGTAAATGTATTTTTTGGTGGGTTGGTTGTTGGGGTTTTTTTAAGATTCTTTCACACAGGTGGGGTCGGAGGGGAGAGAAAATCAAATGATTGTCTAATAGATTTGAGTATGGTCTATTCTTTTTTCTTCAGAAGCCAAATGACTTTTCAGTGTGTCTCCTGGTTTAGGGAGAAAGCAGGGTGTGGTTCTGTAGGACATGAGAMTGGCAATCCAGCACGTGCCAGTGTACTGGGACAAGCAATATCACTGCAATCCGGGCTGTACATCATGAATTAATTATGTGTGTCACCTTCAGACCCTGATTCACACATCATAAACATCAGCAGGGCACACAGCCAGTGAAAGAAAGCAATAAATATTAACAGGCCATATTGTTTACCTGTTAAAGGGAAGGAATAATCCTGCAACAGCATGTTAKCAGTGCATAGCTACATGCAGTTGTGAGCTCAGCAGGATGTGTAAATATAGAAAACCAAAGCCAATTAACTTCTTAAACTATAGTGCTACTAAATCCTTTTTCATTCAGACATTCTACTTATTTGTACAAGCTCCTCAAAGAGGGCATTCATAGRTGTGTTTTTAAACAAAAGGAGAACCCCAACTTCACTATACCTTTTCATCCAGAAAGATTTCTCCTTTGAAATAATGCTGAAAATCCTCCACTTCAGTCCCTATCTTCTCTTTCACAACAGCATAGAGAGGGACACCCAGCTTGGACAGCTGGGGTTTCAGAGAGGAGAGCTCAGAAGCCTCCTAAGCAAAGGAAAAAAACCCAAACATTTCAGTCAATTAATGGAAATTGGAAAGCTTCACCTTGAATTTCAAGACCATCAGAAACACACAAATTCTAGTTTGAGGCAAAAACCAGAAACAGACCTGTAATATTTWAGCTAGTTGTACTCCTAAGCAGCTCTTCATCAGATTTACTATCATTTTCTTTGTTAAATGAGGAAGCAGATTMTTCTGAGCATTTACTGGATAAAACATATTTTTAACTTAAAGCTATAGGCTTTTAAGTTTACASGCTTATACCTTGCCTGTAATAGGGCTTCAATTATCTTTTGAAGTATYTGGGAATGGTAAAAATATAATGCCTGCATATCACTCAAGCTTTCAGAATTTTCAATCCTTTTTTCTAAGTTGACATCCATCATTATCAGTCCTTCTGCAAAGTATTTTAAGGGCTCTGTGCAAGAGCAGGCTATACAAGTTTAAAGTAAGTAATGAAGATACACTCTCCTTCCTAAATCCTCCAGTTAAAAAAAATTTAAAAAAAATCAGGGAATTTCTTCATAGGCTTTCAGTATCTCAGAAGCAAAACAGCTTTTTCTGGTGTGTAAGAGTGTAAGGTGTCACCACTCATCTGCTGGGTTTTTTGTTCTCCTAAATCCTAAATCCCAAATCCCAATTCCCATTGTTTGTACAAAGATCCCTGAGGTTTTGGACAGATCAGAGTGTACMCTGAAAACATGTTTCCTATCTCCCATGGAGAAAAAAATTCCCACAAAAAAATCTCAACTCCACACTTTAAAAACATGGACACAGTTTACACAATCACTCTCAGTCATCTAACTGAAATAACTCTACTGAAAGGCTTGCAGGACATCCAGAATTCCCTGAGTACCAAGGAGCAAACAGATAGGGATGAACAGAYGGGAAAATTTGAAACTTTCAGTAATACTACTACAACTACTAAAAGATCACTCTTGGATTGCTAACTGACTGTGTGTGAAAGTCACAGAGCCAGGCACTAAGTGCATTCTCCTCCTGCCTATGCTACACCTGTTCAGAGAGCAAAGCTTCAATGGATTCAACCTTCCATGAATCCTACACGTATTTAGGCAGTTACTGCTGATGGGAGCAGATGCCTTAATGAGGAGGTCACAATATTAATTACACCATGTTATAGACTAGTGAGTAACAACATARTAACTATTTTTCCCTATAGCTATGAGAAACAGAATGTCCAAGGTGCAAGCCACAGCTGTTCCCAGCTGGGTACRTTCAGATTGTATTTTAGGAGCTCCACCCAAGGAGCCTCATGTCAACTTAAGGATCACAATTTGTTTTCCAACCCACGTTGTTATGGAACAGAAACTCCTTATCTTCAGAGTCCATACCTTCCTGCCTCACATTTAGCACCCAGAACAGAGATACTCCCTTATGCACACCTCTTTTTTTGGAGATGAGCTTTATCTGATGGCTTTCTGCCAATCCAGTCTTGGGCTCTATTTGACCAGAGACTACCTGGCTCACAGAGACTTATTTTGGACTAAATATATATAAATAGCTCATAAGACTTATTACCAACTGAATCTTATGTCAATCTCCCTTCCTAATTACCATGGGCTAGGTCCCTGGCAGATGTAAAAATCATGTAACTATCACCTTCAGAAGGAAAAAGCTCAGGACCTGGACATCACAAACCAGCTGCAAAGGAAACTAAGTATGCTGGTAGCTGGTGACCAGTTTGAACCATGAAACAAAACCTTTCAGATATTTTAGATGTATTTGATGGCTGTTCTATTCATCCCCCCTCCTTTATTTATAGGCTATCTATGCAAGCAGACCTTAACTCTTCTTAATTAATCCCCAAGCCCAGCAAGTACCTCTCTGCACAAAAATCATCCAGGTCTTCGTACAGCCATGATCACTGCACCATTGTCCTTCCATAGTTCACCTGCTTTGAATGTCCTCTGTTCTGTTTGTACAGGAGAAACAACACCAACAATAATATCAGCCATTCTTGTGTATAACAATTAATACTTTATGGACCAACACAGAGCACTACAGAGAATTCAAATACAGTTCTAACAGAAAAAAAAACAACATCTGTATGTGTAAGAGGAGATAACTGCATTATTGATTTTTAGAAGTGTGTCTTGTTTCATCCAGAAATAACAGTTTTGGTTGCTTTTCCTTCACCGCAAGGAAGGATATCAAGGACACTTAACTACATAGGATAACTATGTGTTATTATTCCTAGTGATAACTAGGAAAGAGTAAGAACACTGCTTCCAACCCTGGCCTTAGAAAGGTTCTTATCAAAGTCCAGTTCTTGAAGAATGTGGTCTGAAATAGCCAGAATCTTACCTTCTCCCAAAGTTTTTAGCTCTATGTCCTCTAAAAACTCCAATGTAGCCTTTTCTGGCTTGGACAAAAATAAGTCAGTGTTGGCAAGGACGATCCCTGTCACAGCTGCACCAATGGCTCCAAGGCCAACAGACCACATGCCCATGGTGAAGGTCCCCAAGTCAGGCAGGAAGGACATTTCTGGAAAGAAAAAGAGAGAACAGCTCTGACACTGGATATCAATGACGCCAGAGGAAGAGGAATCGGATTAAAACAACTAAAAGCTCATGCAGGTAYTTTTGGTTTAATGGAGATGATTGGTATATTTATTAAGTACTGAAACAGGTTGTAAAAGAYAGAGATTACATTCCAGTTGTGTGCCTGACCCACATCAAAACTAGATATTAACAAGATGTTCTTATGCTTCCCTGCCACCAGACAAAAACATTAATATTTAAGATAATAATTAACATCTCCTCAGATGCCATGAGGAGAAAGATGATCAAAGTGTGTGTGTGTGTAATAAAGAACCTCTAACAATATGACCTTTATGTTAGCCAGTAACTTAAATTATTACAGTAAGACATCAGTTTCTTTCAAAAAAAAGCATTTGTAAATTAAACGCTTTACACACACTAATCTATATTAAACAGTGACCTTTAGAAATATACTTTAGAAGGCCTGGAAAAAAATAAACGTTCTATATCTGGTTCATCATAACTGGTAACCTTTCACATTCCTTACAGCCCTCCACTGAGAACCAAAGCAGGCACAAAGCCAAACTTAGAGCTCATGCCTGCAGACAGAAAAATGYAGACTTGCAACCATTTTATTACCCAGTGATCCAACATTACAAACATGCCTGGGACAGCACCTTCCTCCCCTATGCTAACTCACTGCCACTCTTGTTAAGGCAGAAAGGACAGCAGGAACAAACAGCCTGAACTCACACCCACCAGCTGGAACTGATAGCACTGCAATGGGAACCATTACATACAAATATTCCAGTGTTAAAGTACAAACCCTGCTTGTGGTTACTGGTGGCTTAAGTTAGGAGCAGTTTTGTTTAACCACCTTCCATCCACAAGCCCCCCCAGCCCAATCCTGACCCTTGCAAGTATTTCACAAGCCTGCAAAAGGCTTCCAGTGAGGCAGGATCAGTCCATGAGGATGCTGGACATCACAGCAGCCCTGCCTCGTGGACAAAGTTCACAGCTCTGAGTAATAACTGGTACAAGAGTCACTGGAGTTTTGGCACTGTAACCAGTCACTGTACACTTAACATCACAAGGGCCACATATTTGTACTCACACAACTGGAGCATTATATATTAAGGAGAATCTTCTTTTTTTTTTTTTTTTTCCACAAAAACCCTATTTCCTGATAGAATATTTTGGTAAATATTGCTGTCTGTATATACTTTTGTGTGGGTGAGGCTCCCACCTCAATGTAAGAAAATATTACTCTTTTGAAYTGTAACTAGCAATAAACCAGACATACACATCATCTTTATCCCCACAACTAGCTGTTGTCAGAATTCAGGAACAATTAGGAGTAGCTCCTCACTTTTGTGCCCAGAATTTTCTGTGAGARAACCCCTTTCTAGCCTTATACCCAGCTCCAGAATACTACTGATAAACAAATGCAACACTGGGAAACAACAACAAAAAACCCCCCCAACAAAGATCACATTGTTCTTTAACAGCATACTTGGTTTCAAGGGAGGCAGTATCATGGTATCTAAAAATGTAAGTAATCCATGATCCTGAGCAAGAAACAAGGCCAGTTTACACAAACCTCATACAGATAAGAGAACAGATCCCACCCTGTTTTACCACTTACTTTAACCAAGGAAAGACTTCCTTGACCRTATCTGCTTTCTTTACATACTTCTTTCAAACATGAAGTCACGTTGTAATGACATTATTTATATYTGCCTCTGACACCTATCAGAGACCATCCTGACCCCAGCCTTTGGAATGATGCAAATGGAACTCCAAATGTATGTCATGCAGCATTATCCTTGTGTTAAGACTTAAAATCTCTGTGGCATACCCAAAAGGCTAAAGCCCTGCTCTCTCCCAGAGTCTGATTACCCAATTATTTGGATTTCAATCCCATCAGGTCAAGAAGCATTGGGTTTTTTTATAACTTATAGTTACAGGCAGTGAGGGGGACCCAAGTCTTAATCCCTTGTGAACAAAAATGTTACAAAATTTGTGGCAAGTGACATAGCTTTTAATTTTTATTAGCATAAACAGCATCTCTAAAAGTGTAATTCCAATCAGTAGTTATTGATCCAGGAAATCGTTAAGTGTAGTCAACACAGCTCTTCCGTTTAGTTGGACTCTGGTCTCCACACAGTGACAAAAACCCCAACCTTATTCAAATATGGGAWTTTTTTGCTACTTACATAAATAGGAAAAAGGAAAATGCAGCTCTGCAGAGTGACACTTAAATTCCTCCACTGCTAAGCAAACATCATAATGAGCCACTTGGAAAAAATATGCATGGGAAGCAGCAGGCAGGATTATTAAAACATTGGCTAACAAGACAGGCTGAGCCCTGTCATTGAACCCCAAGTGACGAGACTGACTGGAAAGCAGCTGAGCATTTGCAACTAGCAGCTTCATTTCTGGTTAGCTGCTGTTTATTAAGGAAATGTGAACTCAAAAGTACTTCACACACACACACCCCCCCCCCCCACCTTAAAATACAGACACAACTGCCTCAAGTTTTTTAAGCACGGAGCAGCAATAAGAAGACACAAGAAAGCATCCCATGAGCCATAATCCATGAGAGGAGACAGGAGAGCATCCCGCGAGCCTTTAGAGGGGTGCGGCACTCACCAGAACCCATGGGGCTGCGGAGCGCCGGCAGCGGCACCAGCAGCTCCTCAGCAGCACCAGCAGCTCCCCGGCAGCACCAGCAGCTCCCCGGCGCAGCGCAGGAGCCGAGCCGAGCCGAGCCGAGCCGAGCCGAGCCGCGCCGCGCCGCCGGGGCCGAGCGGCAGGGCTGGGGWGGAGCCCGGCTCCGCAGCCTCTGCCCCGCACGGRCCGGGCCCTGCCAATCCCTGCCCCGGCCGCCAGCAGAGCGAGCGCGGCTGTCCAATCCAGGGCAAGGCTCATTTAAAGGTATCCTCATCATTCACCACCTGGTTTTTTTTTTTTCTTAAACAGAACACGTGGTGACCCTTTTCCTGGGGTGGGTAGGTACAGGGAACAGGAATTACAGAGAGCTTTTCTGAAGCTGGGAACACAGCACAAAACTTTTAGATCTGCATGCTAAGCCATGCTCYGCTGTAGAACGGGGCATTTTTCCAAGTTACCTTTGACCTGTTTTTCAGCCTATTCTATATCTAATCCCTTCACACATGCACACAGTATGCCAAAAAAAGTACAAACAACCCTGAAAAATTAAAATGTCATCACAATATTAGGAAAAAATTATTAGTATAGAGACTATACTAGAGAATTAACCCAGAGTTTCTATGATCAGTTACCTGCTTTAGTGGCAACACCCCTGTGCTAAAAAGCATCATTTTCTCTGGGACTATCAGGTCTTCAATCTCTCACCTCTGTTACAATTTCCAGAAAAGAATGAGCACTCCTCTTTAAACAGTACAAGCCAAAGAAAAAAGGAAAAACATCTTTTTTGCGTGTATGTTTTTGTGGTRACCACAAGAGATCTACAAAGTAACAGTGAGTTATTTTATGGCCTGTCAGTACTCAGTAAACGAGAATTTAAACAAGCTTAATCTTAATCCTGTTTTAATTGCCAGTGGATGGTCTTCACTTTTGTCAAGACCAGTTAAAACTTTGTTTTCTAGATGTCTCATTTCCCTCCCACCCACAACCAAAGAAAAAAATTGYCATTCAGAGGAACAGCTATCCTTAAACATTTATTTTAACAGTGTAAACAGGACCCATTGCAGCTGTATCCAGAAGAAACCAAAAGATACCAAAAAAATGGAAGAAAGCTGCTGTTTTCAAGATGCCAGTAAGATTCAGAGTAGCAAACAGACTTCCTTACATACTTTTCCTAAAAAGAAAACAGTCTTGCAAGTTGGACTGCACTAGCAAATACTCTCTAGCCTGAAGAGGCTTTGACCATTGCTTGTTCTTCCTTTCTCTCCCACCCCAGCTTCCCCAAGACATTCCATATCAAGCCTAAAAATGTTTCAGAGCTTTGTCAGAACTTGCGTGTCCCAAACAAGTTGAGCTGATTTTTTATGAGACRTTCTCCCCCAAAAAATGAGTCATTATTACAAATGCCTTTGTAAGCTAACTCCTATAAAGAAAACTTACAATTCACAATAACCTRGTAACATGCTCATCAAGATTTCATGAGTGTTTAAATACCATTAAATATTACACAATACAGCATCCTGACAGACCTTGACACTTAGCCCTGCTTGAAGCAGGGATCTGACTGAAGAAACCCAGGAGGACTCTTCCAACTTAAATTGGCCTGTAAACACCAAAATTAATGCACAGAGAAGCCTCCTAGCATTTGTTGTGGCATAAATTAATTTTCTCAACACAAAGGATTTTTTTCCTTTCTTTTACCACTGTAAAGACCTAACAAACCACACACTGTGTCGAGCATAACAATCATCTTTTTAGGTTTCTTCTCAATCCGTGCAGGGTTCACTACTGAATTCTGTGCTCTGGGCTTYAGCTGTGGAATAAGCTGYGTGTCAAGCAAACAAACCATACTTCTTCCTTTGAAAGGAAGTTAGTTGTTACCCCCATTATCAGACTGTTTTAAAGAAACCCAACATCTCAACAAGCCTTTTCTTTTGAGCAAGGGAGAGCAAAGAGCTCTGGCACACCACTTTGGAAATCTTCCAGTTCTCTTGGTATATTGAGAGGGAACAGGCAGCTGGACACTGTGTATGGAAAAATCAGATCTCTGATCAGTCAGTGAATGGATACCACAGAGATGTGAAATATTTCATGGAGCCCAGAAATGCAAAAGTACCTATCTGAAGATAAAACAGGATTAACTCAGTGCTTGGTCTGCCRGTGATCCAGAGCAGGAAAGCTGCACCCTGTGTCTGTCTGCAGAGGCGGCACAGAAAGGGAATACCAACAGACCCACTGATAATACAAGTGAGCATTTACTGAAAGCACAGCAGGTGCTAGGCAGCAAGTGATCCCTCCTGTTCCCACCCAGCAGATCCARTAATTTTAAATCCTGTACATTCAAGCTCATATTAAGATTATCCTGCCTTTTTGGGTTCTTAGGCCTTGCTTATATTTTAACTTTCTCATTKCTCACACTGTACAATTCATAACAGCAACATTGTTACAAAGAGCAAAGGCGTAAGAAAAGGGGCACGTTTCAACTCCATCCCACAGTGCAGAGGGGCTCTATGCATAAACGAGGCTGTAACACATTGCTATATACCCAATGCAGAATAATGTTCCGACAACCTTGTTTCCCCTTTCATCACCTGCTATGAACCAGGGCTGATGAAAACAGTGCCCCTATGGTTATAAAAGAAAAGGCTGGGAGARCTCCAAGCTGGTCCTTCGAGCAGCTTAAAGGTGGATTTCCTGAGCTGAGCGATTGCACTCAGCACCCACCTAGCGCAGCACGAATGAAATGAGAAACGAAGCACGGCGTCTCTTCGTCCTTCACAGATCCTGCTACGCCTACTTACACACGGGATAAGTTCGCCTAGCAAGCAGGAATATCTCAAAACGTTAAACCACCAGGGCAGGCATAAGCAGGATTTCAAACCTCGACAGCGCGGGATGGGCAGCAGAGGTCCGATGGCGAGAGCCGCGGGGGTCCCCGGCCGCCGGTGATCACCGCCGCCACCCCCCCGCCGGCGCCGCCACCCCCCCGCCGGCTGCAACCTGGAGCAGCGGGGAGGGAGACTGCACCGCCGCGGGGGGACAGCCCACGGGAAGGACAGCCCGGCCCCGGGCGACACAACGCGGTCCCGCGGCCCTCCCACCGCCGGACGCAGCTCTGCGGCCCCGCACTCACAGCGCCGCACGCACACGCGGCCCCGCACTCACAGCGCCGCCGGCCCGCCCAGCCCCGGCGCGCCGCACGCACACGCGGGCCCGCGCTCGCACCCACACCGCTGCCCGCACCCACATCGGTACCCCGCGGCCCCGCACTCACACTGACGGCACCGCCGTTCCCGGGCCGCCGCCGCCGGCACCGCCCCCGGCGCTCTCCGCGCACGCACCGCCGGCAGCCGCGCTCGGTGCCCTCCGGCTGCGCGCCGCTGCGGACAGCGGGATCAGCCCCGCCGTTAGCGGCTGGAAMGGATGAAAGCCTTCTGCTCCCTCTCGGAACCCATTGTCCCCTCTCGGGGGCTACTGTAGCTTCTGACAAAGCCAAGCAAGAAATACATTATGGGAAGCAGTGCTTAAATATGCAAAGCAAAAAAAGCACCCAGCCCATAAAGACCTGAGTCCAAGAATGTAGTGAKCTTATCATTCAACTAATCTGATTAATAGGGCACTTAAAATGTTTGCATACGTATTGCGTTCAAGAATATACTTGCTCAGATAAGCCAGCCAATAACGTGTCACAACACCGTTTAACAAACACGCTCTTAAGATGCTTGTGGTCATTAGGCACCACTCCAACCACAAACTCAGAGGACTCGTCTTCACTACCTTGGGACTATTTACTGATCTCCTGTTAACCTGGCACCTAAAATCCAAAAAAAACCCACCACCAACAACAAAAAACCCAAACAAACAAAACACACACCAAAGGAAAAAAGGTAATGGCAATGACAGAACAGTTTGGTCTGTAGCACAACAGTAGCTCAGGAAAATGAACATAATAACCCTTTTGATGGTACTGGCATGTCTATGTTCCACCAACCACTTTTTCACCACGYTCCAAACTTAACCAGGCCAAACGGCCTTTTCTTATCACTCTTCTCCTACAGCAGATCACAACAGCAGCCATGTGTGCCAGAAGGCCACATGGAACAGCAAGTTCTGCAAGACAGAGCCTATTGCACCGTGTTGTGTTGCACATGGCAGAATGGCACGGGCTCAGGCAGCTGCAATTCAAAGATTATGAGTCTTTTTGCACTAAATTGTGGTAGTTATGCTTTTGTCTACACACAGTCTTRTAGAAATCAAATGGATTATAAAAAGTACTGAAGTCTTAGCAGCAATAAAAAAATAACCTAAGCAAACCTCATGGCAGAAACAGCTTTACCAGACTGCCTGAAAGAGATGGCAAATCTGGAAGTATTCACAATTTGTGGCTGCTTTTTTCCTGGGAAATACATGAAACAATATCTCTGTTTTTTCTCCTTAATCAGTGTGGGCTGGTTCTCTGTCAACACCAAACAAGATATGCTGAAGTGACTTTGTCATTTTTTAAAAATTCAGTCAGCATTAGAATATATGTGTCTGGCATGCTGACACAGTAATCTTTRGAAAAACATTATGAGCAACAAAAAAAAAATTGACAAATTTTGTCAGCCATCACTGTATAATTAAATCCCTAATTTCTGCAGGCTGTCAAGATTCCTTTCTTCTGAATTTTATCATGGTTGTGGACCAAGCTGACAACATTTGGCAATAGTAGAACGGCAGCTGTATTATTTTTGTTTCCATGGTAAGTGCACAAAATGAACTTTTTTCTTAATGATACTTCTGCACATTACACCTCTAATAACCTGGAAGCTGGCCTGTCACAATTCCAAGGTAGCCAATATTGCTGAGGAGGAAAGAAACCCCACCTATCACAAAATGAAAATATCTATTTATTCTTTGCCCTGGGCAAGAGTCCATGCATGACAAGGCACCAGGTGAGATTAATAAGCAATTCATCTCAGAAGTGACTCTTATTTAATTGATCTCTATTGTAAAAAGGTTGCAAAAAATGCAGCAAAATCTGAGCCCACACATCTGGATTCCATCCAGGAATACCCTCCTACTTTACAAAGCAGCAAAATCCTTTGAATSCATGCACACATCTAATAGACACAGAATTCAAAGAAATACAGTGTCATGCAAATACTGGAATCTAACCTACCCTACCCACACGTCCAGAAAAGCTTGCTTTCCTTGAAAAGCTACTTTGTTGTGCATTAAGTGAAGTTGCAACAACAATTACTATGTCTTTATTAGAATATCTTTGCCTTCATTGCTCCAGAAAAGTAGTGAAATTTTGGCAGGAAAATGGGAATTTGACTTCTTTGGTTTTCTGGTTTTCCCTCTTGATAAAATCATATTAAGATTGMTCTATTATAGTTGAGCTCTTCCATGCACCTATTCACATGTTATTCATATATTTCTCCTCTTGAAAAAAGAGACTAATAAACTCTAACACATGCACTTCACAAAGCAACAGACACCGATGTTTAATCTCCAAGTTCCCAGGTTTTAAAAAGTGTTCTTAAAAAGCACATTCAGCCCTTCTCTTCCCACTTTCATAATACAGTTTTATAGCAGCGAGTGAGGAGAATCAGTCTGTAAACTGCTGGTACATCAGTTAATGAAATTTCCCTGGCAAGCCTGTAAGTCAGAATGCACTGTACCAGTAGCTATGCTAAAACATGATCTGGTATTACGAAACTTTCAATTCATGTACAGAATGACARAGCTGTGCGTTATTTCAGGAGTTTGTTCTTTCTCTTGTTGGATCATGCTTCTATAGATCAGCCTTAGACCAAGGGCATTGTTAGAAACTGTCTTTTCTATGAGGAAATAGGAGATCTCTAAGGCAACAAGAAAAGACAGTGGTGGGATCTATGCCCTAGGTTTGTAAAAGGACTTCCAGACTCATTAAGACTTTCGATACCAAGCCAGTAAGATTAGATGTAGATACAAAAAAACCCCAAAAAACCGGCTTGAACTTTTCACCTACATGCTATTAAAAACAAAGCTACACAGATGTAGATTGACACAGATCTCCACTAGGCCAAGCAGAAGCCCTCTCTTGTTTGGAGACTGCACAGTGACGTGGACCTGCATAGGGGTGTTCTCAACCTCATCCTGATTCTCAGGAAATAAACACACCAGTCAGCCCAGACACAGAATCTCAGATTTATCTTAGCTAAGSTCAGAGTGCAGTAGTCACAGAAGAAACCAAAGGAAATGCAGGTCTTTKGAAATTATTCATTCACATAAGCAGTTCACAGTGGCACACCAAGARAAGATTGATGCAATACCCTCCATCTGGGCAGCAACAGGAAGAAAGAATTAGTAAGTTTTTTCAGAGGGTATACAGATTCTTACAACAAATCTCTTTTGCAATAGCCTAATAAACACTGAATCACAGAAAAGCCTACCATTTACAAGACAGAAGATAACCAAGGAAAATSTAGATAATACACTTATTAATATTACAAATGGATAACCATTTGGAAAGTGCAGATGAAGTAATTAGTCCTCCCACTGTCCTTCAGTCTTGAAATATCCTTGTGTTGAGTAAGTATAATTACTAAGTATAAGCAAAATAGAAATGTGGTCTATAGTTTGTCTGTCTCCTGTTTACTGCAGTGCTACAAATAGTTACTCTGATTTTTTAGTATTTTCACATTAGGTAGGACACTGAAGACCAGTAAAAAAAAGTTATTTTTAATGACTATTCAAGCCACTCAAAGACTTCAAGCCTCTGGCTCTACAAGCAAAACCAGGCTCTTGAACATCCCCGATTACCCACAAAGGTAGCACTGAGAAGGCAGTAACTGCACTCCTGCAACATCAGGACATCAGAGGAAAACAGTCATTCTGCAGTGATCCTGGTTAATCAGCTGCAGCTACTGTGTAGTTTCTACTAAAATCCACACACTCCACGTTTCTAGGCTATTTCTCTTACAAGTTGTTGTGATAAAACTGTCATGTTTACTGCCAGTTTATTACTATGGACTTCAAGAGTAACAATGCTCTTTGCAATCTATAGAAGTCATGAGTAAAGAAAGATGCAGTTGTGTTGTTAATACAACTGAAGTGSCCTACATTGTCTTTAAGACAATGAGTTTCTGTACTCAGTCAAATAATGTATCTCACCAGGGTGGTTATATGTAGCTAGAAAATCTGATGCAAACACTTTTCATATAAGCATTGGAGGTGATCAATTTTTCAGGTTTAAAACAACCTGTTGATTCAGCTGTTACTCAGAAGTCCAAGGTCTAAGGCAGAAAACTGGGTTTTCTCTAAAAAATTTGACCTTTTCCAGTAGAAGATGAGCTGCTCTTAATATTTAAAATCCGGGAGCAAAATTGCACGACCTCTTGCTAAAGAACATCCATCTGATAAAACCAAAATAACCCTGGTATTAGAAGTGTTGATGSCAGTGTGGGTCATTTKGACAGAACTTGGCTAGGAATCAAAYAGACATGCYAGCAAGCCTYAGTTCCARCTCCTGGTGGCAAGRTTGTAATGAGTAGTTAGGCACAGYAAACTTCTAATCTAGCAGAGCTACAGCCACACTCACTAACCACAGCCTTAGAGCTGAGCCCTTAATCCTCTTATTACACTGAGCTATTTGTCTGTGTGACTTTCTTCTGCTAGAGCAAAACACTAATGTGTTACTACCAAACTGAATTGCAACACTGCATTTCTGTATTTTGTGGAAATATTTGTTCTTGGTCTTTATACATCAATCTATGTTGATGTATAAAGTTTCCTTGTGGAAGAGCCACAAGGAAACTTTATGCATTTCATATTTGCAATCCATGGTTTCTGTTTAATTCTTGGTGAACTTTCTTTTTGAGAAGTTATGCTTATCTCTAATGGGCATATGAACAATTTTCATGTTGACATCTACCATTTTTACATAACTTGATCACAACAGCTTGAAAGAAAAGCAATATAACCAAGTATCCAATGCACAAACATAGAGTATCTGAAATGCAACCTGATACGGGTGAACATAATGGAGAAAWGCAACAGAAAAGACATTCTACTTACTTAGCAAGGTACATTTCAAGTCCACAGCATCCCTTCTGCAAACCCTATTTCCAAAAATATATGGGTYTATGTGCCTTTAATGCAAATGTGGAAGACTTCCAGCAGAATACATAAGTGAATCAGGATCAGCCTTTGTTCCTAGAACCATATACTCCATAACCCTTCCTTGTGACTGGTTTAGTCACCAACATACAGCTAAAAGTTTGCAYAGATACTGTTTAGATTTTGCCTGAATGCTTGGTTAGATAAAGCTTGTCAAATTGTAACTGGTTTAAGGAATGTTGATAAGCTTTTTTGTCCAATTAAAAAAAACCCAAAAACATGAATATCATAGTTAGTAATGTGYTTAAGTGTACTTTCTTTCAAGCATTTTCCACCACACCCATTTTGCTCACATCCACTGTAATTTTTTTCCACTGAATAAACTGTCAAACAAAGTGTAGCACATACTTAAAATGATTGCATAGGGGGTAAAACCCAAGAGCTTTTTGGTTATTTAATTGTGCTAAATTAATAACAAGCATAATTTGAATGAGTTTTGTATCCAGTTCTTGATTTACCCGAATTTGTATTTGAGTGATAAGTGGGTGACAGTGGGACAGCATGTGTGGTATGAAATAAGGTGCTGATTATGCTGAGAACTTTCAAGGTTGCCATTTGATGTGCTCCACTACCAAGCATTTTAACATGGATTGTTCACTTGCATCTCGCAGGTTAAGCTTGTAATGCAGGCTTTTGGAAGGGAAAGGAGTTTGCTTAGGTAAAGGGCAGTGGTAAGGCTAATTTCAAGCCACAACTACCCAGGAAAYGATCCATGTCATTGCCCATTTCTGTGGTTTTATATGATGCAAGAACAATTCACACCARAAACAAGTTAGCACCCTGAGATAATTTGGCAAATGCTTTTCTGCCTATGCCAGCTATTGTTCCARTAACAGAGGTTGCAGAGGCTCTGGTTGGCAGAAACTCAAAGAAMTCTAGAGATGAACAGCTATTGAAAACCAGATTGATTTACAACTTCTCATGTGTAGTGAGATAGACTACAGACCCAAAAGGTTTCTGGGATGTGGATGAAAGTCACTTCATCTGGGAGATGACAGGTGAAAAAAGATTACTGAAGACCTACCAAGCCAGATGAGCAATGCCCTGCATGCTAAACAGGGAGACCAGCGACATGCACAAAGAATTCTGAATTGTTGCCATTTGACTCACATGGAAACCATYAGAG
Organism: Alauda arvensis; assembly: GCA_902810485.1. Lineage (NCBI taxonomy): Eukaryota > Metazoa > Chordata > Aves > Passeriformes > Alaudidae > Alauda > Alauda arvensis. Next base: position 85,250 of record CADDXX010000407.1, on the reverse strand, counting down.
CTGTGTTCTTGTTGAACCAGGGGATGCCCAAGGTAAGCACATTACACAAGACTCAAGAGGAGTTGGCTCCGAGCTGAAGCAATTTCTAAACAACAGAGATGCCAAAGACAACCCTATCATCAAATGCTCTAAGTTGAGCTTTGGATGAAATACAGAATAAACAGGAAAAATCATGTTTCCACTTTTAATTAAAAGATGGCATTCARGCTTACCCTAATTAGYTAATTTTTAGTAATTTCCTTTAACTATTGCTATTAAACCATTCAGCTTATTAAGAACCACAGAACATCAGAGATCTAAATGACTGCCTGACAGCTGCAAGCAGTTCATTAGGTACCTACAATCAAGCTTTTCTCCCACAGGAAGAAGGCATCAGTAACTACCCTTCCATTAATGCAGGGTTCTCTCTCAGAACACTAGCAAATTAACTCACACACTAAAATTCACTGAGATCTTACCCCTTTCTAGGACAGTATCTACCCTATAAGCATTGGAGGGACTGTTACACAAAGAAGCCAAACATAGCTTTTTTCAGAAATGTTGATTTTGTTAAATATTAGCAAAGCKCTATGGCATTTTTATGCTATTACTAAAGAAATCAGTGTCTTGAATCAAGAAACACATGGCTATTATTGTGMCATCCTAATCACTATGTCCTTACTACTACTAGACAGGCCATCTCTTAGGAGAAATGATTAGGGAAATCATTTTCCTTAATTATCATTCTCCTCATTAGGGAAAATGATAATGCCCCTGTGAACATATTTTTTGCCTTATCAGATAATTTGCCTTCACCACCCTGTGATTCTTTTATGCTACACCCTGCAATTATTTTCTGGTATTCTCTACCTGCATTTCTATTCCCAAATTTCCTAATACACTAAAGAATTACTTCATGCCACTACATATATAGAGCACCCAACCAAAATCAATGACCCATGGGACACTTTCTGCTACCCCAAGTAAACATGGATTGCTTACAGTTTTAATAACTATAACAACAAATACAYGCAGCTCACAAAATGACCTGTTTTTTCAAGAAGACCTAAGTAGTCAGACTTCAAAATTCAGAGCTRATGAAAGCTTCTAGAGACCACCTTCCCATGAGTCAGAAAATTCAGGAACATAAACAGGTTCATGAATTCATAACCACAAAGGTGAGCCGAAACAAACTCCTTAAACACCACTAAAACAAGCTGAGTGGATAAAGAAGGGAAATGAAAAACAACCAATGAAGAACAACCAAAGTCTAGTACCTCATTAAAAAAGGGCTTTTAATATAAATCTGAATACAAAAATAACCTAAACACTGTACAGTCATTACAAACAAATCAAGGTTTTCTCTTATCAGCTCCCTGACAGTTTGGCAAGTGCTTGTTTTCTCTGTTCTGCAGTCATATATTCACAGGCTTCCAAAATATTTACAATAATTAAAGTCTGTTGAATTGTTTTGGCTTTTACCCATATTCTTCCATTCATTCCCAGCACCAGTTCAAATGGGTACAATTGTGACAAGTCTTGAATTATTTCACATTTGGGAGCCAAAAGTCTGTGAACAAGACCAAAAAAATAAAGTCAGAGGAAGAAATGCTCACAGTTACAGACACCACATTATTATTGACCAGTAACTCCAGCAGCACTGCTATTATGGGAGCTGTTTAAGAAAAATCAAGCTATTCAGTAAATCTGGTTCAAATGCACAAGAATTACAGTCTGATTAACTAAACTGCCCACACTGCTCAGAAGTTACTAAAACAGTTGTGGGAACCTTACATGTGAGAATGACTACTTACATTATTTTAGTACTTACTTTCTTATTAGACCTAAAGAAACTTTAAAGAGGAAGCCATCTTGTCCAATTATTCCCATTCCGCTTGATTTCCCACTGCTGTCTATGCAGACCATCTCTGGYTCCATATCTTTATTTGCTACTACGAACTGACCATAAATAAGATCTCCCACCTAAATAAAACAGCATCAAAGAACAAAAGTAAATTTCTTACAATCATTTAGCAGGGTAACAATAAAAAAATACCACAGCAGCCTATTTTGTTTTCCCTTACAGCTCCTCTTACGTTCTGGTAATGGCATTTYATCCGAGTGCAGAAACTGTGGCATGCACGTGCAACACAAACATTCATAAAACTGCTGTTAAAAACCCCCACACAATTCATCTTTTCTACCAGCATCACGTTTTAAAACTTTAACAGCAGAGTGCCTTTTCGGATACGCCTTACTCATGAACTGCATCTGCTCCTGGCAGCACCACGAGCAAACGAGAACGTGAGAGTGAAGCACCCAGCCACGCGAGAAAGCAAACCACGTTACAGCCGTCCTAAGAAACCCCACAAAGGCTGCGGCCTAAGGGTACAAAACCCTCCGAGGAGGACCAAGGCGAAACTTTTACAACTAGACCTGCACACCTCCTSTATAAAAACACTTCCCCTAAGGAAAGCTACTGAAACTCAGCAGAAGCGCCACCGAACGATGCTGCTAAAGCGTTACCGCCAGTTCACCGGGGCACCCACCTGCACGTTCGGCCTGTTCCTCTTCGTGGCGCCTTCGAAGGCCAGGTAGGACAGGGACGCCGGCTCGCTGCCGCCCACGTCCAGCCTGAACACGTCCCCCGCTTTGGCCGTCACGATCCCTATGACGTGGTCGCCCTTCACCGGCACGTACTGCAGCGGGGAGGGGGACAGAGGGTCAGGGGGCTAACACACGTACCCATACACACGCGGACCACGGGTCCCGCCGCGCCCGTACCCGCTTCTGCTGCGAGTCCACCCAGTAGGCGCCGCCGCCCGCGGGCCGGTGCCGCAGCAGCCCGCACTTGGTCACCAGCAGCCCGGCCCCGCTGCGCCTCAGCCCCGGCCCGCACAGCAGCCGCCCCTGCGGCGCCGCGCCCGCGCTCAGCCGCAGCCGCTCGCCCTCCGCGTCCTCGCCGTAGTGCGCGGGGAGCAGCAGCAGGTCTCCGGGCAGCACCACCTGCCCCACGAGGGCCTCGGCCGCCACGCCGCGCTCCGCCGCCATGGCCGCACCGGCACCCTCAGCCTGGGGCGGCGCCTGCGCGCTGCGGCCTGCGCTGGGCGCTCGCGGCGCGACAGCGCCACCCCCCGGCCGGGATGGCCCCGGCCGCTACAGCCGCGCCGTCCCCTCACGGCACCTCCTCCTGCAGGGAGACAGCCCGCCTTCCATTTCTGCCAGGGAGCGGCCAGCATAACGTGAGTGCACTTCGGCGTCGGAATTCATAAACACACGGAGTTAATTCTGCCAGCTACTGTTGTTTGCAGGGGTCTTTAACACCCGATTAGGAGTTGACAGTAAGAAAACCAGCTGGTCAAATYTGAGGTGAACGTCAGCCAATGAGTTTGGCGGGGAGCAGGAAAGATCACGTCAGCTGTGAAGGGAAACTGCTCACAGAGAGATAGCATTAAAACAGCTGAAAAGGATCACAGTGGGTCATCCGGTTCATCCTCCCTGCTTWAGCAGGATCGTCCTAGAGCACACTCCACAGAACTGCATCCAGACAGTTTTCAGKATCTCTAGTTAGAGAGATTCCACAACCTCCCTTGGCACTCTGTTCCAGTGTGTGGTCACCTGCACCAAGTAAGTAAGTTCTGCCTCCYGTTTAGATGGAACTTCCTATCCATCAGTTTCTGACCATTGCCTGGTGTCCTAGTGGTTGGCACCACGGAGCAGAGCTTGGCACCTTCCCTTTAGATATTTTTACATATGAATGATGTCCCCTATCAATCACCTTTTCTCAAGGCTGAATAGGCTCAGCACTCTCAGCCTTTCCTTGTAAGAGAAATGCTCCAGTCCCTTGATCATCTTCACAGGCCYCTGCTGGACCCGCTCTGGGATCTCCATGTCTCTCTCTCTCACGGGGAGCCCAGAGCCGACGCAGCACCCCAGGCAGAGCCTCGCCAGGGCTGAGCAGAGGAGCAGGGTTACTTCTCTTGACCTGCTGGCAATGCTCTTCCTAATGCACACCAGGATACCGCTGGCCTTCTTGGCCACAAGGGCACTGCTACCTCATGGAGATCTTGTCCACCAGGACCCGCAGGTCCTTCTCCACAGAGCTGCTCTCCAGCAGCTGAGTCCCCAGCTTCTCCCGGTGCTCGGGGCTATTCTTCCCCAGGTGCAAGACCCCACATTTACCATAGCTCAATTTCAGGTGCTTCTCTGCCCATCCCTCCAGCCTGTCGAGGTCTCCCTCAAGGGCCACGTAATGCTGAGGTCTCGTCTCCCCCTCCCGATGTAGTGCCATCGGTGCCCCTTCCGAGCAGCCCTTCACCCTCCGTCAGCTGCGGCGGGCGGCGCCGGGGCCCGCTGCGCTCGCGGCGCTGTTGCCGAGCAGCCCCGCGCGTTCGGGGCCGGGCCGGGCGGTAGGAGCGGGCCGGGTCGGGCCGGGCAGGGCACCGCCGTCCCAGGGCTCTGGGAGCTGCTGCCGGGAAGAAGCCGGAGCGGGGCTACTCTCCRAGAGAAGGCGAGCGGCTACAGCACAGCCCTATAGTGCCAGAAACAAGACAGAAACAGCACCAGGTGCCAGCGACTATTGCGGAGCGTGGGGCGAGGCGGGGCAACAAATCAGCCCCACCCAGGATTTTGAAGTGCAGGCATCGGGATACAGAGTGGGCCCATCGCGCCTGGAGTGTAGGGAGAGGCCCAGCCTGGGCTTAAATGGAGCCTGGGCAAGGGGGCGTGGGTGTTAAAGAGGGCTCGGGGTTAAAAGGGAGGGCGCCAGTAAATTTATCTGGGGCTGCTCTGAGCGCAGGTAATGGGGTAGCAGTCACTGCAGTGCCAAGTGCTCGGGCTCTCTGCCCTCCTGGGCCACAGCTGCCCYACACGGATTCAGCCCCCTTGACAGYAAAGGAGTGCTCGSGTTTACTTAMCCTGGGCTGGTRAAGTGTGTGTACAGAGATGTGTGCCTTTCGTAACTGGAGAGCGAGTGCTTCACGCCCTCGCCTTGCATACATGTCTTAAAGGTAGCTTTTACAGTTCAAACTAAATTTGTCCCTTAATCGTCCTCAGAACTACTTGCCTGTTCTYCGAGTATCTGTGTAGAAGCATTCTATGTCCTGTGGCGCTTTCTAGGGTGTTTTGGGGTTTTTGTGTTTGTTTTTGTTACCGTGCAGACCTACAATTAGCAGCATGTTTTCAAGTAGTTTATGAATTATACATATYTAAACAGTAAAGTAGGGTTTAAGCMATTTTTTTTTYWWTWKKGKT
>CADDXX010000407.1:0-79997 GCA_902810485.1 Alauda arvensis | reverse complement strand
GRRSYTTTWARAACTAAACCRCTAAYAAATAACTTTCCTRTAYAAATTGCAAGCTTAGTAAAAASTAATGCAGTAGTCAGTGTTTAGTGCCTGAAGCAAGAGTTCTGAAGCCCCCTAACTTAATTCTGACATTGATGCTTAATATCCATCTGCTTGTTGTCAGTAGATTTGGATGGAGTCTCAGTATCTGAAGCAATGCCTGGGAGATTGCTTGAAGAAGGGACTGGCAGARGTTGTAGAGCATCGGCCAGCAGATCCCATAGAGTATCTTGCACATTGGATTTAYAATTACAGAAGAAACTTAGATGAAGAAAAAAAGGTGGATCCAACTTAAGCAAAAATTGATTGCTACAATATAGTTGATGCTATTTAATATAGCTATGAATTGATTCTGTGTTACCTCTGAAATAGAGAATGCTGGAGAGAGCTGAGCTGGAACAGGARCGGGAGGCAGCCCAAGCAGAACTGGAAAGGTTAAAAATACTGGAAGAGGARCAGCGGAAGCTTGAGGAAGARCGTCAGGTTATTCATACTTAATGATAAATAATTCTGTGCAGCAAATGGTGCTGTGGCATCTTGGAGCTCTTTGTGTACTTCTACTAGCTGTATAATGATTTTGACAGAGGTGACATGAAGCAAGTATTTTAGTCTCACTTTTCTGAGTAGCTAAAATTATTAGTCAGCACATGGGTAGGAAAATGTACTGTGTAGTAAAATGTTATTAAAAATGACAACTGTTAAGGTAAAAAGCAGCCAATTTAGGACTAATGTGAGAAGTAACTRAAAATACTGTTTGAGCTTATAATATGAGAAATAAATACAATATCTGTGTTTCTAGCCATTCTTTTTAAAGGAGTCATGTGAACTCAGTGTTGCCATAGTGATGTTGATGTGACCTGCCTGGATTTTTTTGTATGGATAGCTTTCATGATGTTAAAACCAAAAGCTTAATTTTAAATTTATGYGGATCCCGTTAAGCCCAGCTCTAGTATAAGATGCATTCATTTTATTTCAYTTGCAGTTTTAAAATTTAGAGTTTAGAAATTTGCAAACCAGAAGTAATGTGCTTAAGGGTTTCATGAGTGATGTAAAATAGTAAATGAAAATAAAGAGATTATGTCTAGAGATAATTCTTATAGAATTAAGTAAATAACTTCATGTAAGTTATGGGAAAGATGTTGAACAATATTCACATTAGTTTTGGCTTTGTTTTTTTTTTTTTTTTAACTGAACTCAATTATGGCTGAAGTCAAATACTGAGGTAGATTTTGCTTTTATCTACCAAAAAAGGAACAGAAAACTATGACCATACTTGGAACTACTCACAAAATGCAAGAGCAAACAGTGTGCTCCAGGCTTGTTGAATGTCAATATTTAGATTATGAAGTTTCTGAAGTTTTGATGTAATAGGACTTACATTCACAATTAATAAATACTTCCTGTTAGTATTTACAATTCCAGTTGTAAATACTAAAGGTAGCTGATGGGTATGAATAATGTTRGTGATGTTGCTTTCCAAATTATTTCTGTAGACTTGATTCTATATTGATTCATCAATCTGTGCTAGGTACTACACAAAGTATCTAAGAGTTTAATCTAAAGGATAGGAGATAACTAATACAGGCTGATAAAGAGCATGTRTAATTAGACAGTATCTGAAGTGAGTACATTAACTTCAGTTAACTGTTTTTTCTTCCTCTTGGTMATAGAGCCTTTTTATCCATAAGAGTCTCAAACCTTTGAAAATGTTRAACCAGATGATACTGAAAAGATTTTGTTATTAACACAACATAGCAGTTATGCTTTATGCTTGCTTTTTATTTATTATTTCAATAATAAATACATTATAAATAATGTGGTGAAAAAGATAGATGTGGGTTTTTTTTCCTAATTTGTCCTTTCTTAAACTGATTGCAGGCTCAGTTGGAGAAAGAACTTGCAGAGTTGGAAGCACAGAATATAGAAGCTGAAATGCAGTTGCAGCAGGAAGATCAAGAGGTTTAAGCCAACACTTAGTTGGTGGTTTGAAAATATCAGCCWTTTTTTCCAGATGCAGGCATAATTACAAAACAAAAGTAGAAGCCCATGGGTGWTGAACTAACACATAATTAAAGAAACAGAAGTGTAGATAGGGGGAAATGTCGAACACATGGCTTCTGCAGTTTGGGTTTTATACTTGAATTTTGGTCAGAAGAAAACATAAATTTGTTGCAAAAATCCAACATAAGGTCAGCTTACCTGATGCTTCCACATTTCTTGGTGGTATTTATTAGAAAGTTTTATAAAATAAGCATATCTAATTTATGCATCAAGACAGTAGTATTTTACAGGGTGTTGGCACAAAATCCACTTACTGTACCTGGAAAAAGAGCTGTGGTTTGGAATTGCAGTGCTCTGGATTCTGATAACTTAGTGGTGTATGGGAATTTATACTGCAGAASACTGTGTATACAGATATCTGTGTTTATGGTCTTTTAATGCTGCTTCAGTAAAAACAAACATGGATAATTGGCATGCTTATCTCCCTAAAGCTTTTAAAACTCTGTGGAGYACAGAGTATTTTAGGAATACCTAAGTTTTTAGAGAACTCTGTTAAAATACTGACAAAACAAAACTGTAGGAAGATGAGAATATAAAAGTGACAGAAAAAATAAATATGTAAAAATTTATAATTACTGTTAATAAAAAAAGATAAAAAATAGGGTTAAGCATACAAAGACCATATTCCCATAACTACTAAACTTGTATAGCACTTATCCAAAGTATTCTCTTTATATTAGTACATAATATAATTTTAATATACCTGAAACATGATTTCATGACATGGGACATTSTAACTGTGAAAACTGGTTTTCATTTCCACAGGAAAATGAAGAGACAACAGCTGAAGTTGCAGATAGACCTGGAACACCTACTTCCCCCAAAGMTGAGGAGCCAGATGAGACTGAACCAGTAAGTATTTAAAGAGAGATTATAAGTGATTGATTCTTACAGATTTACTTTTCTGTGCTGACCTATCAAAAGGTTAAAACTGGTATGTTGGCCACAACCTCCAAACTGYCCATAGCTGCATTCTGGTAGGAGTTAAGCCATTCTAGAAGACTCTGACTAAATTCTCAAGATTTAAAGCACCCTTTTGATTTCAGATATGTTATTGACTAAAGCATGAATATACTTAAAGAGGAAGCAGCCTTTCTGTGCTGTGTGAACAGTTATGTACCRTGTGTACTAAATCACTYCACTTCTGCTATCAATAGTGWAATTCTAGCTCAGAATTTATGTTGYTRTATTAATATGCTTTATACTTAAGGTTGCTTTAATAGATTTATGAAAATACTTATGACTGTTCCCAGGGTCAGCTTTTCAGGTGTTTTTTTCACTGAGGTAAATCAGATGTGTGTGCAARATCTCATACAGCCCAAACTTTTATAATTTTCTGATGATTACATATTTAAAAAATATACTTGAAGCTTTAGGCATTTTTTATGGRTTCTTTAATAAGAAAATTGTAAAACCAGAAGTGAAAATGAGTAGTAAGTGGTACCTGCTGCTTCCTACATGTGCCAAGTTTTCATGCCTAAAGGCTTTAGATTACATTGGCTTTTGGGGATGTTATTTCAGGTTTTACTGAAATAATATGTTTGCTACAAATTAAGAACAGATTGATAAAATAAGAGATGTACTACTGATTCTGCCCTCAGAATCACAATGCTTCATCCAACTTTGCTGGATTTTATAATGGGAATCTGGTGATGACATTTATTGTGTTAAATGGAAGAAGACATGACTATACTGATAAGTACCAACTTGTCTGTCATGGGCAGTTTTTTCTTATTTTCCTTTTAATAAAGTTCWGTGAATGCTGGTAAGTGATAGAATTTTTTTGTTGTTGTTTTTCAGAGTTAAACAGATCTCCCAACAGTAACAGAAGAAGAAGAAAGTTAGAACTGACCTGAAAGCAGTAATTATATTTTCTACTTATTACTTGCTGATCCTGAACTGTAGTACCTCGATTTGTGTATTTTATAAATAGAACTGATTTACAGACTGGTTTTTCCAGTGTCTATTTTTAAGGTGTTTGTATAAAGTCTGTTAGTTCTAACATTGATTATTCCTTTTTGTTTTTAAACCATGGCTGACTTTCAGGAAGAAAACTGCAGCTGAAGTGAAAGTAGCTAATATATTTTCTACTTATTGCATGTCGTAGTAACCATAATAAATACAAATATAACTTATGTGTCAATTTTATTTGAGGATAGGTGCTACAATATGATAGTTTGAATCAATATTAAAAGAATAAAACATTTTTGAAGATTATTTTGCAAGAATTTGAATGGTTTCTGAAGAAAAAGGGAATGCTCTACAGATTGAAAAATGGTGAGAGTGTTCTGGGCATCAAACTTGGTGGAAAAATCCAAACAGATTTCCCAAATGTATTTGAAAGTGGTAAATTTGACTCAGTATGTASTAGAAGATCTTGTCTCCTAGAAGTCATGAGATGTTTGCTTTAGGCTTTATTATAAGAGAAATATATTTATTAATAGATTTATTATTAGAACCTTTCTTGGGTATACTAGGTAAGCTACAAGTATCTGCATATTAGTTTGGATTAGTCAAGTTTTAAAGACTTTYCTGCATTTTTCTTGAATTTGTAAATCAGGAAGTTAAATCTGTGTTCTCTACTAAATACTGTTATTTCTCAAAACTTCACTTGTAAAAATTTGGAAGAATATTTAGCTTGATCCATGGTTATCTATAAAAATAAGTTTTATAATCCTTAAAGATGCATTTTTACAAGAGCAGATCTTTGCCATCACTGGTATCTTGGTATAGGTTGTCAAGAATGTTCTGTGTCTCTTCATTATACATGGAAAAGACATCAACATTAAGAAATAATAAATAAAATGTTCCTTTGCATCTCTGTCTTCTACTACTGGTTAGATGGTCATGGCCAATATTGTGTAATGAAAATACCTTTCATTACAAAATCAGTGCATAGTTAATGCATTCCCTGCATCCTTCAGTCTTGGGATGGAAGAGTTTTCTGATAATTTCACTTCAAGTTTTTTAATAGTATTGCTGAGTCTAAGGGGTTTGCTATCCTTGGCAAACTGTTAAAAATATCTGTACACCCAACAGAAAAGGGTCAATCACATAATAAATATTTTATGAAAGTATAAAATGTTTTATAAAAGTATYTATAAAAGTATAAATACTTAGAAATGGTTGTGGAACTTCTGGAATCATGAGAAATTGAACTACTTTTGTGTCTATGTGGTCAGGCTTTGCTATMTATGATAATTCTGATTGGTTTGCAATTTCTATGATAGTCAAAATCTTTCCTGTGGCACGAATACACCCTTGTGGTTGACATAAACAGATTTTGGCACAGTTTACAATTATATTTTTTAGTAACAGTTACAATAGAATCATTGAAGGRCACACTTTGATACCACAGTTCTAATTACACCTTTTACACTGCATGCTCAGCAGCCTCTTGTGCCAACCTCAAAGGGATGGAATAAATGGATAAACAAATAGAGCCTGTTTTTTAAATCAATATGTATAACTGATTCTTAACATTCAGATTAATACTTTCAAAAACTGRTAACTCATGTCCATGTCCAGTCATGTTGACCATGAAAATGTAAACTATCATACAGCCTTCAAAGTGTAAGACACTATTTTAAAACACACTAGAAATTACTTCTAATGGCATGGTGCTTTCATTTTCTTATCAGTTCATACTCTTGGTATCTTTGTTTGGTTTTGTTATATGTGTGTCCACTAGAGTGCATCCTAAATAAACACACTGGGAGCTCTGTCAGTTATAGCCCTTGAAAACTACAACTTCTGTTTGTCATTTTGTTTCAGCGTATTTTTAACTATGGCTTTTTCTTTTTGATGCTGCAGTCCATATTCCTCATTTTATTTCAAGGCAGGAAGTTTTGGTTTGAAACTTTTATCAGAAAATTACTGAGCAAGGGTCAAAATAAAGCGGCAGATTCCAATTTACCTGTTTATTGTTAGGAATAGAAAACATTTGTTGTTAAAATGTTAYTGATTGGAATTCCCATTTTTTTCAGTATCTGATGTGCACAGACCTGGTGCATTATTCCCCTTCTACAKCTTTATAGGAATTCTTATCTTGGATATGGGATGAGATATAAACAGTCCTTGGCTCAGTGCTTTCTTGAGATGAAAACCTGCCTGTAGGTGAYTTGAAAATGTAGTTCACAACAAAGATGACTTCTCCCTTGGGTGTCTAAACCTGGAGGGAAATTAAGGCACCTTAAAATAATCTTTGCCTTCTCTTTCTGTCACTTTCTTTGCAGTATAGCAGGCTAGAGACTGAAGGAGGACAGATGACTATTTTAGTTACTGCACATGATGTGATTTCAGAAATATTAACACAATTTAACCTCTGCATAAAATGTAAAATTGTCTGTTGGAAAGAAGAAAAGCAATTACAAAACATAACTTCATTGGCAGCTTACACTCCCTTTAAATAATTTTTTATGGAATGAAGAAGATAGACTTCATAGAGAGATAATGAAAACTGTCACTAAAAATAAGGTACTAAAAACTGACAGAAAGTTTATGAAATTGTCATTTTTCCTCTCTTCAGAGTAAGAGCAGCCTTGTTTAGGCTGTGACCGGGCCATGTCCAGATCCTTCAGAGAGCATGCTGATAGTAGCATGCCCATTCACAGCTGTTCTCATTCCAGCAATACTGAAGCACAAGGATGAAAGCAGATATGAAGCCCAGAATAGGACAAAATGATTCAGATTAATGATCAGTCTGCTCACAGAGGTGAGAACAGCTCTGCAGTGTGAGAACCTTCTCTTACACAGAGAAATAYATGTTGCAGCAAGCACATTTTAAAGTTATSTYTTAATAGAATAGCTTTTATTAAGTTTGSAGTCCCCTTTATGATGAATGGTTTTCCTTCATAGTCTAAAGGAACTAACTTATCTTTTTGTAAGCAAAAGTTTTATACAGTAATTTGCTAATGGTAATGGGAGCCAGATGAATTAGTATGGATTAAATATTCAATTAAATTCCTCTGGACTTTGCTAATATAGCTTACTCATATTTGAAGTCAGCTATTAATTGTTTACTTCTTTGAAGATTTTCCTGTCGTTTGGGAAAAGAGCAGTGTTGTCTATTGACTATATCTAGAAAAGAGAGTCTAAGCCTGTTATTTGCTGATAAGGACTTATTTTAAAATATCTTACCAGTACACTTGTTTGCTTTTCTTTTTGAGATGTTGCTTTTTTGGGGCTTTTGTTTGGGTTTTTTTGTGGGAGAGTTTGTTTCCTTGGTTTTATTACTTTWGTTTGTTTTTTGGCACTGCTAATATAGACCTTCATGCAGTCATGTTTTATACTTTTATATTTGTTATAATTTATACAGTGGAAGAAGTTACACTATTACAAGYATTTGTACAGATATTGGGCTAATAGTAATGGAAGGAAAGCCAGGTAGGGAAAGGTGCCCCTTTTTTGAGCTCARTGTRGCAGATTTTTAAGAACTTWAGACTCATTCCCAGAATCTGAGAGTTCTCAGATTCATTTGCAACTTCAATTCTGTGGGTCTTCTACATCATAGAATCGTTATCATTAACCAAAATGGGTGTTTCACTTAGATCAGAATTTTTGTGATCAACACTGGTTTTTATTTTAAATAAATTAGAAGATGCTACATAATGAAAAATTACATTCATTAGAGCCTATCTGAAGACACTGAGTGCTCCCATTTTTTCTTTARTTGTAGGTCATCCAAAATCAATGTCCAAAAATTCAAACCATACTGAGTGCTACCGTTTTTTCTTTAGTTGTAGGTCATCCAAAATCAATGCTCAAAAATTCAAACTATTTGATTATCAATACTGGGCATGTTTGTTTTAGCACCTTAAAGTAAATAYCCATTCATACTGTTCAAGTAATGTAATGAGCAGAGAAGGTTGCCTTTTGGTTCTTGTTGATGAATCTATTGAGTTATCTATTTCAAAGGCWGTATTGACATTTCTGTACTGCTACAGAAATATATGCTTCACTAAAAATTCAAAATTTTCCCCCATTACTTTCATCCATCACAATTTAAAATTTCAATGTACTTTAAGTTATAATGTGAAGCTTGGATTTGATTTAGAAAAAAAAAATTGATATTTAGGCATATCACATCAAAGTTATCTGAATAATCCAAGCTTCTCTTGGGGCTTTTAGAAGGTTTTTTTAATTCCCAAGGGAATTCTGCCTTTCTGCATTTTCTCCATGTAGTCATTAATGGATCTCAATAGAAGTTGATATCATAAAAGTTATGGGTTTTTCTTCCAAAAATCTTGGGAAAGTACTCATGAATGAATGTGACTTTAGTTTCATGCAAGAACTAACTGGTGTTTTAGTTCAGCAAATTATTTTGTTCAGTGGTTCCGCCATAATTTAGGTGTTGTCTAGCAGATGCCAGATAAAGAAATAGGCTTTTTCTGGTGGAGAAGGAGGATGTATGTTTGAACTTGATCAGTATTTTGGTAAGTCTGCTTTTCTTAATGAACTGAGTCATATTTTCAGCTTCATTATAGAGCTGATGTTATTTTGTTTAAAAAAAAAAAATTGAGGCAAACCCTTTTTTGGTGCRCTGAAGGTGTGTTCCAAGGATCTCAGTCTTGGTCTCATTGAAGTTGCTGAAAGAGTTGTGGTTGAAATCATAAGAGGATTGAGCTCTCCACTAACATGGAGTTCTACCTCTGAGAAGCCATCTCCTAGTTATTAAACTTCTAATGTACTTAGTATTAAAAGAGGAGAGAATTGATTGCCTCAAACTATATGCAAAACAGCACAGAAATGAAAAGAGCTTAATTGTGGGGAGGGTTGGGGAGAGGAAACATTCTGATAATAAATCATTTCCATTTCAGCAGAGGGGAACTGCAGCTCTTTTGCTCTGTTTCAAGTCACATTCCTGGGAGTGTGTTAGGCTTCTCCAATCATTCTGCTTAATTTCTACTCCACCTCTTGGATGTACTTTCTTGCAGAAATGACTGGCTGCACACAGACACACCTGTATTTGRTTCATTATCTTAAGCAATTGCGGTTTTGCCACTGATGTGTTTAGTAGATAAGTTWAAAAAATTCTATTTATTTAGCTGATAATTGTAGCCCTGGAAACAGGATCTGTTTGTTTCATTGTAAGCCAGGCTGCACTGAAAAGTTACCCTTAGGCCCTGACAGCTGAAAATTTCTAGGGCTGGAACTGTGGTGCAGTTCTGAGACAGCTGTTTCTGTGGGCATATGTGTCTAGGTGGAGCCTATAGCAAAAAAGCACCAGTATTTTGTTTCTCCCTTGAACTTGGGTTAAGTGTTATTTTATTTGCTTGTATTTTAAAACTGCTAAGTCAGATTTATTGGTAAGAAGTATGAACCCTGCAAAAACTACCACTGGTCATATACTAAAGCACTATACTGAAATTACTCTCTTATCTCAAAAGTTTGTGTTTATAGGCACCTGCCTCTTAGTATCTTTAGGATAAATGGTTTTGCCACTGCTCTCATTTAGGTTGTGTTAACTGTAGTTATGTTTTCCCCTTACCCTCCTWATGTGACTTTTCTGGGTGTTTTTTTTCTAGCTATTACTTAGAAACTCAACATAGTTACAGTGTGTGAATCTGTCTAYGAATTTGTCCAAGCTTTGCATGGCACAAAAAATCAGGAAATACACCCAGACCTATATATTTCTATTTCTATACATTTGGTGTGTCTCTTGACAGAGTAAAGGCAAGCTTCTTTATTTTGGTGCAGTTTCTTCAAAATTCTCTCCAACAGCTACAACTCTTTCATTATTCTGTGACTACATGAAAGTCACTGCTCATGCAGCTGGCAGCAATACACTAATATTCTTTTCCATACTTCTTTGAATTAAAGGACCATCTAACCTTTAGAAAAAGGTGCATTGACTTCTATCAATTTTGCTYTGTAGGGTAAGTAAATTACTAGTTTTAAATAAAATAATTTTTACTGCTTACAGTATTTCATTGCTATAAACACCATAAAAATGAAGCCTGCAGCTTTGAATTGGTTCACATGTTGTGAACTCAGAATGTGGAAATGAATTTCATATTTTAGTTTCTAAGGAGATCAGGTCTGTGCTTACTGAATTTGCTGGCAGGAGTCCCACTTGAGTCCTAGTAAACCACTCGTGCCAACTGCGTGGGAATATCTGTATGTGTCTTAAAAATAATTACACATTGAAATAACCTTGCTGACCTTGCCTTGAGACTTTCAGAATCCCAGTGACATGTTTTATGGTACTGCAGAGGTGGAGAGGGAGCAAACTAGAACTGATTACCCAAAACCTCTGACTGTTGCTCTTGGGATTCRRAGCCATTGGTAGCAATTGGGAAGARTTTAACCATGAGCTTCAGTGTGAACTTGCCATTCATTTTTTCATTAGCCAAGATTTCTGAAAACATGGAAGAGAGGATACCTGAGAGGAGTTGGCTCATGCTAAGTGCTGATTTCAATACCAATTTTCAAAAGCAGAAAATGAGATGCTTCACTTCCCTGGCTAAACTTTCTGATATGTGAGTCAAATGTTTTTTTCTTCTCTGAGTCAATAGGAGTAGTTGATAGGTTTTGATTGTGGCGGGTCTGCTTTGATCTCTTTTTCTGGCTGACTTACCAAACTTTTGAGAGGCCAAAGGCAACACTGGTGTCTAATTACAAGCAAAACAGATTGTGGACATAAAAAAGAAGCAGCAGCAGTAAACCTGTAAGCTGTCAACCTCCTGTCAAGAAACAGGAAAGAATCCTCTGCATAGAAATCAAATCAGTGATTGGCATGAATGTAGGAAATTTAGGTGCTCCTTAAATTGATTAGTAGGAAAACCTGGAAGAGGGAAAAAAGAAGAAAAAATCAAGGGGTAAGAAAGTACTGGGGGAGAAGAAAGGTATACTCTAAGAGCAACTCTCCCACATTTAGCTATGAGCTGTTACCTGTGGGGAACCTATATGCCTATGTAGGGTAGGGTTTAAGATGGTAAAGAGAATAGGTTTGTCCTTCTCTTTCCCTGCCTAGTACAGCTGCAGGCTTCAGTTTCCACTTGTCCTGCTTTAAGTTCTAAAACCTGTCTTCTTTCTTGGGATGATCTAGTGTTGCTGGCTTATTTTCTGGAGTACTGAGCTTTGTGCATAATTTGAATGCTCTCCAAAAATGAAAAAGTTAAACCTTAAGAATAAAATTTTGAAGTTTATAGTCTTAATTAACAGGACTCTAAAAATACTGATGTRTTGTTATTGCTATATGAATTTTTGTACAGTACTGTTTATATACTTGTGTTAGTTGATCCTACATACCCTTCATCCATTATTTTAATATTCCCTGTTTAGACAGATATCTAAGARTATTTTTGGCTGTGTTTCAGTTCAGACTGCTTGTCTGAAACTGCTAAGGGACCAACTGCAGTGAAATCTTTCGGACATAGATGAAACATAGTAATCTTTGCTGGTTGCTCATATATTTACCCAGGTGAAGTGCATGAAATTGCTACTTAAGTGGCAACCTTCCCAGTCTGGATCAAATGTAGTAACCAGATCAGGTTGGGAGATTTCTGAAGGATGTCACCAATCAGTTGGTTTAGTTAAGAGTTTCCTGCAGACCTCACAGCACCAGTAGAGCATTTGAGCTCTGTAGCAGTGACAGTGGGAGAATTTCTGAAAAGGCTGTGAATAACCATGGATAGGAATCGTGGCTAAAATGGATGTTGGATKTGTGCAGTATCTTTGTCTCCTGTTAGCTGTACAAGCCTAATTCTTGAGCTCACAGGATTGTGTAGTTATTTTCAGTCATGCAAAATGCACGTCAAATTATGCTATGCATTATTTACTAGATTAGTAAAACACTCAGTAGAATGTTTGAGTAGATGTTTGCCTGTATCAAGCAATTCAAGTATGTAAATATTTTCATTGCAAGCATAGACGAGGTACATCTGCAAATATTGGTTATTGTTTCACATACACTRCACATATAGGGAAAACTTGTAAAGARTTTTAGTCCAGAGAAATAACAACAGTTTCATACCAGATGAAGGAGAATTCTCTTTTTGGCATTATATCTCAAAAAAGTCAAAKATGTCTGAATTTAACCTAATGTTCTTTGTCAGGAAGCCAGAATTAATGAATTCCACAAATGTTCTTGCAGATAGGTTTCTGAAACCTGACTTGATGTACTAAAGTCAATATTTGTTTCAAAGTCCAAAGACCACCTGTACTGTAAACATCTATGAAACACTGCAGCAAAAACTCTTGGGTAATAGCAGTGTAAATGCATCAATCTCTTTCCTAAGGCACTGAGGAAATCCTAATGGTTTACACAGATACACCAGTAATGTCACAAGACACGTGAAAGCAGAAGATTGTACAGAGCCCAAGCTGCTGGAAGCCAGCTGAAGTTCCCTAGTCAGATTGAGATACAGATCTATGGCTGTAGTGGGGTTTAGTCTGGGCAGGTGGTCAGACCTGTCATTCACAGCAAAGAGCCCTAACTGCTCACACAGAAAGGAGCTGTGGCTGCATGTGGAGCACATGTGAGGTCACACCCCATGCAACAGAAATGAAGGGTTCTGCTTTGTCATCTGTCAGATGACAATCTTTCCCTAGCCAAGCAACTGACCATAGCAGCTGGGAAAAACATCCAGTRAAATTTATAGATGGATTTTTGTAAGGTTGAAGGGAGAGCATTTCTACCTGAAGACTTTTCCATACCTAAGGCAYAATTTTAACAATAAATGGGTTAATKTGCTAAATTTACTAYGGTGGGTTATGAGTAAAATGCTAAATCTGTATGTTGTACACTGCTACATTTGCAAACTGAAACTTTTAATTGTCTGAGGTTAATATGGAACAGGGCTCTGTTCTTTCCCTTCTATCCTCTCATCATTTGTGAAGGATACAAAGAACTTGTGATTCTGTTGTAATAGGCCTTCACATAAGCATGCAACATAAACAAATACTTGTGCATTGCTCTGCAGAGCTTATAACTTAAACAGGAAAACTGCCAAAGACTAAAGGCAGAACTAATTATATACCAGTATGGTTTAATGTTGTTTAAATGAAGCAATAGTAAMCAATCAGTAAATGGAAAACTTTAAACTTTAACTAATCTAGCTATTTTTGCACCATTTCTGGTACAACGAGGCTTATTTATGAAGAAGGATTAGAAAAAAGACTTTTAAATTTATGATTATCTCAATGTTGAGGCATGAACTGCTAGTACTTTTATTAGGTGAATAAATAGAAAATAAATTTGCATTCATTTCTGCTTAGTTTTAAAGAAATAATGCTCCAAGTAAAATTGACGTGAAGATATATTTTAGTGAAAGCCCRATTYAGCCCCAGTGTAGCTATAATTGTTACCTAAGAAACTAAAAGTTGCCACTTCATGTATAAAGGCCTGGCATATATTACTTTATAACATCACCATGAACAACCTGTTCAAGTYGATCCTGCTTTGAGCAGAAGGTTGGAGTAGAGACTGTTCAGCTTCAAACATTGTGATTCAGAGAGGTATTGGAATAGAGRATTTGAGGTCAAACAGATGCAAAAWGGACAAASAGAGAGGAGAGAAGCAAAATTAATTATTTTCTCTGATATTAGTAATGGAAGAACCTGGAAAGATTTCATAGGAGATGGCAGATGGGAGGTGCAGCAGAAGATCTCTCTGAAGCTGAAGTTACTATGGAATGATTTACATAGAATGCACACCAAGAAATTGCTCTGACTGGAATTGGTATTTACTCAAAAAGACATAGAAGCCCTCCAGAATGAAAGAGCTGAATTRCTCATGGTCATGTGCAGGAGGTCCYATGGTCCAGTCCAGAGAAGGTGAAAGGTGASATGAAAGAATAAATGCTGGGTGGTAAACACCCATCTCAGTGCACACAACTACCTTCTTTCCTTCTACAATCACAACCTTTTTTTTCTGCTCTGCAGTATTTATTTTACCCTGAATGTTTATRGGTCAGTGAAATCTACACCTGCACATTTGAGAGGCCTTGAGCTACTCTCATTTTCAGATAATTCTAGATAGAGGCAAGAGTTTTGAAGCAGGTGGGAAGCGAGTTTTTAATTCCCTGTGTTCCAACTCTGTTGCTTTGATCCAGGTTAGTTATTATTCATGCAAAGGAAATAGACACATCTTAACAAATCTTCCTCAGATTAACTCTAAAAACAAACCAAAACAGCTACCTCCCCCTAACCAAAATGTACAGGCTAAGTCAAGGCTTACCAAAAAGCCYTCAAGGATATTCCCATGAGGCTTGCATAATTTATTGCTCATTTCCAATAGGAAAAGAAAAAATAAAAAGATGGACTGCAGTAACTCCTTGAAAACACATTATTTGTATCATACAAACTACTAATAGTAAACAGCAAAATGAAACTAGTATTAAACTATTGTAAACACCTCAAAAATTGTTTCCACAGCCATTAATCAGGAGTAAATTCCTGGCGTGAAGTGAGAATAAAATAGTGAAATAAGAAGTTGAAACTATTAGCCTGTTAAACAGTTAACTTGGTAAAATCATAGCTGAAGATAAAGGTGAGAGAACAACGCAGAAGCATTTAGGAAAACACTTTCCATGAAGTATTCTTGTATATTGCTACACTTCAGCATGCTTTGGGTTTTTAATGTAGTAGAATTGTAATTTTAAGTTACTGTAGTAAAACTGTGTGATCTCAACATATCMAGTCATTATCCTTAACGTTTGAAAGCTGTGACAAGAGAGGGAAATTGCACAGCTTAAGAAATGGTCTTCCCATAACTGATTCCAGTAATGCAGAAGTTCTTCCAAGGTCTTTATACAATCCCCACTCAAAAGAAGTCCCCAAAAAGTTACCGTGGGGGTGGGACTCTATGAGTGAAGGAGCCTGTACTGCTTGCTGGGAAAACTTGATTCTTCTGCAGCTGAAGGGAGGATGCCTAAGTCTTAGAGATACCTTCTTTCCCTTTCTGCTGTCCTTGAGTTTTGTCTGTAATTTATTAGCTCAAACTTGTTTTCTCWCTTCTACAGATATCATTCACCAGGTAGGCTCCATTTTCAGTGCTTTATAACCTAAATGGGATATCAGTAGTGACAAAAAGGGAGATGGAAAGGCACAAGTAAAAGGAGAAAAAAAACACAAGAAGAAAGGGAAATGTGTTTTAACTAAATGGATATAAGCAAACAATACGAGGGAAGGGGAGAAAGGCAAATAAATGTAGAAAATGAGAAAATAAAACAAYCTGATGAGAATGAGAGGTCTAGGATCAAGACAATTTATCAGTAATCTTTCTAGAGAATCAGCACCATTAATAGCCACATTCATAAAAGTTTTTGTCAGTTAAGTCTCATTCAGTGATTTCYAGGGCTTTCTCAAGGCTGCAGGAAATCTCTGCCATGTGCTTGGTCTTTGTTATATGAACTAGAAGAGCTGCTGTGAGTGAAAGCAGAACTATAGGGTGGTGCTAAATGAAGATTTAGAGACAATAGAAAGATTCACATTGCTATCCCAATTGAAACAGTGGTTTCAATTGACATCATAGACAATACAGAGAGGCAGTGTTGTTCTTACATCAGGTTTTTTCCTGTCTTTAGCATTATTTCAAAGTGCAGGAATCATACTGACTTGGAAGATTTTATCAGTAGGTATCTTCTGAGTAAAAATCATAGAATACGGTCCAAGGATAATAAAGGATGGGCAATACGTGAATTATAAAGAGATTTACAGGGAAACTTTATTAGGGCTAAGTACAGGTGAGTATGGCAATGAAACTAACAGAAAATTTGGGATCCTGTTACATTGAGTGATGAGTMATTATCAATAAAATGGAATAAGAAAAATGCTGATAATCATTCTCTTATCATCCTTTTTTTTTTTTTTTATTCATAGGCAGAAGTGCTATGCCAAAAAGATAGGATGGTGGAGCACCATCTTACCTTTTTACAAATATTTAAAAAATCCAATTGTCTGGGAAGAGAAGCCAAATTAAATATTACATAACCCTACAATGCGGTAGCATTGGCCACAGATGTCCTAGAAGAGAACATTCTGAGGTGCTTCATGGCCATAAATTATCTGTAGTGCTCTTGATAGCACAGCTGGAAGTTCAGATTGGAGGTTAATGGGAAAGGCAGCTGGGCAGCATTTCTGGAGTACTAGTGCCAGAGAGGCTTTTTAATGAAGGGTGACCCTCCAAAACTCACAAGGACCAATGCATTTAATAATACAGAAGCAAATCCAAAAAGAATTGTGAAAGCAAACAATGGCCCTGCAAAYTCATTCTTCATGTATGTCAAATGCTTGTTCTCTTCAGCATTTTGATAGCTTGGGGTTTTTTATTTTTATAT
Source organism: Alauda arvensis (assembly GCA_902810485.1). NCBI lineage: Eukaryota > Metazoa > Chordata > Aves > Passeriformes > Alaudidae > Alauda > Alauda arvensis. The sequence continues at coordinate 63,615 of CADDXX010000407.1, read as the reverse complement.
GTGACAAGAGGATTGTGTGAGAGGCCTGTATTCTCCTCAAGTGTTACCTTAAAACCATGAGTGCTGATTCCCAAACTACAATTTCTCTCTTTAAGTGCATTGAAAACCAAGAAAAAGCAAAACCAGAAGCAAGAGAGAGTGGAACTCACAGGCTGAGGATAATCAGTCTTGTCTGCTTTTGTTGGATGATTGCAGAATGAGAAAGAAAACTCTTAATATATACAAAAAGTGTTTCTTGTTTCATCTMTTCCCATTGTGTCTTTTGGTGCCTCCATAAGGAAGAAGAGAACATTTGCATTTAAGAATGAGCACTTTACCACTGTTGTTATTTTGCTTTAAAAGTTAATACAATTTTTGAATGTTACAGATTAACTAGGTTTAATATGGTTATGGTTAGTTACTCTTTGGTCTTTTTTTTTTTTTTTTTTTTTTTATAATTTTTTTTTTTTTGGTGTTTTTTTTTTTTTTTTTTTTTTTTTTTTTTTTTTTTTTTTTTTATAAATTCTGTGTTCCTGCGTGGTGTTAATGTGTAGTTTATTCACACTGGGATACTATCTTCATGTAAACATAGTTTACTCCAGAGAAATCTGTGCAATAGCTGATGTGTGAATTTGTGGAATTTTTTAAGTGCAACCAGTGCTCATCATTCCATGAGTTGAATTCTGTACAATAGAAAACCAAGAAAGAATGATTCTATGTTGATGATAATTAGAGAGGGGCTGATGCTGCAGCAGATTACACGGTGAACATTCACAGGCATTGGTTATTGTTTTCAGGAATGTAGGCAGAAAGTGAAAATTCTAATGAATCCTTACATAAATACGTAGCAGAGCAGAAATTTGAGTCCAAGGAACCATCTCGGGAATTTTTAAATAATAATAATAATAATAAATATAATAATAATAGTAAAGATAATAAAAATAATAATAACAACAGCAAAGGGTTTGAAGTAAATGAAGTTTTTAAAGTGCAGAGTGATAAGGAATTAATTTTTTTCATAGATCAGTGCTTTGGTCAGAGATTGAGACTATAATGGTTTCTGCAAAGAAAATAAGGAAAATGACACCTTTTTATAATGGTGCAGTAGTGGTGGGCATTTTGTGGATCTGTCCCATGGGTTTGTTTACTTGTTTTTTATATACTCATTTAAAAACACAAGTAATGCCCTCTGCCTTCATACCTGACATACCATCAGCATATTCTGGACATGAGCCATCTGACTGGAAGAATGCTCTGCAGCAGAACTGATCACTGAGTCCTGAGATGTGGCAGTCATTGTATTTCTAAGGGTTATGGAGTATAATATGGGAATATGATACAAAAATATAATTAAAACGGACCTAAATTAATAGAAAGGACAGGGAAAAGAAAAGCAAAGGCTGAAGGGTGAGCTCTGTGTAGCAGACTGTGAAGCAGCCGTGGTGCTAGATCTTATCAGATGTTTTGTCTCTCAAACGTGCACGAAAAATGAATGAAGATGAAAATGCAAAGAACAATTCACGAGGGAGTTCTAGTTTTCTAGAGATGAAAAAGGAAAATGTGGTTATATGGTGCAGAGCAAACTTCTAGTCTTGTTAGGAAAGACATGCGTTTACACATTTTGTATCTATCCCTGCAAAACCACAACACAGAGTTGGAAGTACACCATAGATCCCAGAACGAGGGGAGAGCCACAGAGAAMAGCAGCTGACCTGAACTGTCACTAGCACTCCTGTGTTACTTCATGCTCAGTGGAGCTGCTAAGATAACCAGTCTTGCACAGGTTGAATCCGGAGTGCTTCCAAGAACTGAGTTAATTAGTGAAGTATCCTAAAGTTAACTAACTCCCCTGCCAAGGAATGGGCTCTTCCAGTTTCCTCACATGATTATCTGGCCACTTACACTTTTCCATATATAGGAGCAGCTCAGGGACTGACAGATCAGGCTAGGTAGGGATACAGACTTCAGGCACATGCACACTCCTTGCATGCAGGCACGGATGCAAGCACGTGCTGCTTTCACACACTGACACTGCAGTGAGCTGAAGGGGTAGTGAGTGAAGATAGCAGTAGTCCTGCTGATAAACAGCCTTCTTAAGCAGAAGGCACTACAGGTAGAGCTCTTCAGCCATCATTTATAACAATCCATCAGGAAAAGCATCACAGCCATGAATGGACCAGTGGATGGCTTATGTGATTTCACGCTTGATGATGAAGGAGCTTTCATGTTCACATCGGAGTCCGTGGGAGAAGGACATCCAGGTAAGAAGCCAGCTCTGCTAGAAGTCAAGAAGTATAATATTTTCATTAGGGGTGTTTTAAATGCCTTAAGAAGAATTCACCTGGTTGGTGTTAATCTTACTAGAGAAGTTATTTCTAGCAAGGTGCTTTTTCTGCTTTATTTCGACTGGATTTTGTCCATACAGACTGTAGAACTGCTAGAACTAGAGTGCTTCCAAGAGGAGTTTATGTGCTTTTGCAGGGTGTGTGTTCAGCTGAGGAAGGCTCTGAGGTTTATGGTTGCTGCTCCTTCCTTTACATCTAAATTTCTTTCAGTATTCCTGTGAAGACACTACTGTATCTCTGACAGGTTCAAGTTTCACATATGGATAAGAATGCATAGCTTGCTTCTCAAGTTCCATATCATTATGGGCCCTGTGAAACTGTCCTACACATATGGAGTGCTCTGTCACCCATGACAGGAATATCCCTAAGTAGCCTATCCTAGAGCCTTTTTTTAGTGGTCCCAGCAGCTGTACATGGCAAAGTCACYAATTTGCCCCCCACCTCCCACCCCTTTCCATCATCTGATGCAATATATGGAATTGCTTAAGCAAATAGTGGACTGTTATTTGCTAAACTTTATGTATGGTCAGCAGAGATTAGTTCAATTTTATTGAAAACAAATATTCATCCACCATAAAGATACACCTTATGTCAACAGCAACTGTTCCCTCAAGTGAGGCCAGGGGACAATGGGCTGTTTGATATCCTGAAAAGTGTATTTGTTTTAGAAGCCRATTTGGTGGCCTGTACTTTTTGCTGTATTAAGGCTTTTCAGGTCTGTATTCATGTTATGTGAGTAAATCATAAATGGGTGGAATGATTCTGTCACAGAGGATAAAATGATCAGCAATGAGAACTTTATGTCTATAGTTTGATACTCTTCTCTATTAACTTATTACTGCAGACCAAATCCATGGCTGATGCAATTGAGTACATCTCCATCAATGTGAAGGCAACTACATCAGGTTAAACCAGTTGGGGTTCTTTCTGATGTAACACAGTCAGAAAATGACAGCCACGTCTTGTCTTTGGAACATATGTSCCATGTCAAATTTATATACAACTACATCCAGTGTCTGTAGTGCTATGTAGTTTCATGGGAAAAATAACATAATGCAGTGTGGTAATTTTACATGGATGATGTTATTTCCAAAGACAGCTGGTCATAATTTATGCTACTCTAATAATTGTTTTTTAATCATCTTGGAGCAATAATAGGGAAGTCTCAGAGTAGAGAGAATTTGACTGAGTCCCGATGATTTAGGTTTATCCCTTGGTTTCTTTCCTTTACCAGTCCTCTCTTGTTTCTTGTTTTAGAATGTGGCCAATTTTTTAGTTCTTATTCACATCCTTACTCCCTCCTTTATTTCCAAACCCTCTATTGGCCYTCAGTAGCTTTCTTTTAAGCCCCATGAATATTTTTTTTCTCCTTTGCTGAAATACTGGGCAGGCCCTTGAGAAACACAGTTACCTTACCACTTGGATATCTCGGCAGCTTCTCTTGCCTGGCAGAGCTGGCTGGCTCTCTGGGTACTATGGGATACAAAGTACCAACCTGGGAGGTTTATTTTAGAGTGAGTGGAAAACTGAACTTTACCTGAGTGTTTTCAAGGCTGCGATGCTTATACTTTCTTAAACATCCTAGATCTCCACACAGGGTACTGCAAACCCCAGCGCCTATGGCAAAGGGAAGACAGAGACTTTCCAGATCAAAGGAGGACAGGCTGGCAGTAAATAACTCTGGGTTGTCCTCCAAATTATTTTTCCTGAACATCAGCAATGGATCTTAATCATGTGACAGTGACAGCTCTGACTCCTGACAGCAAATTGATTACCCCTACATCCTGGCCAAGTCCYCCTTTTCCCCTCTGTGGTTTTGCACAAGAGGTGTAGACATGCCATTAGGATTTTATCACCCAGGAAAATCTTGGCTGTTTCTTAAAATGAGGCCCAGTGCCTGAGGCTGTAGTTGGGCTTCTGATGTTATCTGTAGCAATAGAATTTTATGATGAGTTTTGATTTCCTCTGTTTATACAAAATGGGTAATTTGCGTGTTCTCCATTATTTCTCTTCCGTATGTGATAGTATAATTYTGCTAGAGGGCATGTGAAGTAAAGATCCTGAACCAGATCTTTGTCTGGTGGAAATTTGAATTGTTCTGATTATATTAACTGARTATYRAATGCTTTAATGGAGACCTTCTTAATGCACAAAGCAGGAGAAATTRCRTGCTTATTTATTTGAGTGTACAGAGAACTGYCTTGTATCTGTGCAGTGCCTAGAGCTGGGTGTCACTGAGAAGTCCAGATTCCATAGAAGCAAGTAATAGCTGTCAATAATYAACCTACAGGTATCACCTGTGCTCCCCAAAGACATTAGAGAAGACTGTTTATGCAATCTTCTCACTCCAGATTCTTCAAAATCCCTCRGCCATAACATTTGGGAATTCCTTTAATCATTTAGTGGTGTAAATGTCAAACTCTCTGAAGACTTGCACATTTTCCTTTCAATATAATAATAAAAGCACACAGACAGAAGCATGAAGAAGAGAACTTCAATTTTTTGGTAGCTGTATTTTGTCAYTGCTCATTTTCCTTAGTCCATGCTGCWCAGGTTTTGTGGTGCTTTGAAAAGCATYGTGTGTTTCTGTGCCCCACAATGTCTTACAGATGTCAAACCACCAAAGGAGTAAATCCCTCCCCTATCTGGTGTGGCTTCAGGTGGAACTGGCTGCAAACTGACTGCCATTCAGTTTTCCAGAAAATATCAAGCAATTTCTTTAAAAATATAAGATCAAACATCTTCTAAAAGCACACCCACGTTTTCAACCATATTAAAAGCATATGTTTATCTTGTAGATATTCACAGGAAAAAAAGCCATGAAGGAAAAATCCCCAGCAAATCCAGATCTGTTCAGCATGTCTTATATCTAAGATTATATATACTTAATGATATGCACGATACTTCAGTAAACTGCACTGAACAAGGAGAACAGATGTACAAGACRTTTGAACACTGCTAATATTGCAGTACTACTGCAGTTATCAACTCAAGGGTCCTTTTAAATAGGAAAAATGTACAGAACAATGCAGGTATTTGAAKTCTTTCTAGGGAAAGTCTTTTGTTGGAAAGCTGATTTTTTGATGAAATGCTTATGATAAGTATCTGCATTTCTTCCCTGTTTAATTTTTTTACCAGAAAACTGATAATTGCTCAGTTTGCCATATTTTGAATATAAGAARTTATCATTCTAGTTTTATTTTTTCTGTTGGTAAAAATAACATATCATTAATAATAGTGAGTTTAATATTGATAATTACAGGTTTTGAAGAAAACCAACCTTGCCATTTCAAATGTTCAATGTTTATTATATTTACTACACCATCAAAGCCAGAATTGTGGCTGTACCTCTTTGTTGTACATTTTTGGTTAAATTTTCAGTTTTTACTGCTGTTCATATATTTTTTTTTTCTGTTCTTTTTTCTTGGTGTGGTGAGTCTTTGAAACTGAATTCCTGTGAAGGTTCTGAAGACTTTTGTTAGGTTCTTACATACTCTAGATTCATGTAACAATACATACTCTAGATTCATGTAACAAACTTATATCTAACTATCTGGAAAACTGTGAGGTTCCTTCTAATGATCAGAGATCACTTTTGTTATTGAACACCTCCTTTCCTTCCTAGTGTTACAACTGGGATTTTGAGTAGGGTTTATCATCAGCCTCCTTAGACTCATTTTTGGCTAGCAAGAGCTGTTTCATGGCTGGTTGACATCTCTGCCATAAGGGCCTGTGAGATGATTTGGTTTCATGAGAAGAGTCATGCACATCCAATACTTTCCTGCTCAGTCATTTTAGATACCCCTTTTGYAATATGCATTCTATTGGATAGTAATTCATGTCATGAAGGTATGCAGGAACTGAATTTTGACCTATTAAATGTTTTTTTAAGATTACAGTGTCTCACCAGAGGTGTTCTATTATGCTTTCCCTGTTTCTAAAAAAGAAGAGAAAATAAAAAGGAAAAAAGATGGACAAACTTAACCTCTCACACTTAGCAGATAATGGGCCAGTTGAGATGAGAAATTTAAATAACATAATGAAGGGTGCACAAAGCCTGCTAAGCATTGCTAAAAATAGAATGTCTGGTTTTATTTTACACTAGAGACCTTTACTAATAGACATGCCTTTAATTTAATGCATTATTCAGCCAATCATCCAGCTGGATTTTTGTTTCCTGTCTTGATAGACACATCTGTATCTGGATTTGGATCTAGTTGCACTAGAAGTGCTGGTTGTTGCACCAATAATCAGATATAACACTTATTATCAAACTGATKTGCCTCAGACTATTTCAATGTAAAGGTATGCTCCAAGTAGAGTAGATGAAATTATTCTAACCTATCATTTTAATTTATTAGGGTCTCACATAGATGTTAAAGATCAGAAGGGATCTCCAAAATATAATCTGATCTGACCTTCTTAGATAATAATATTTCATGCAAGAGTCCTTCAAACAAGCTAGTAAATGGCAGTTGAATTTCATTCATAGCTTTTAGAAAGATATCCAGTTTTCATGTAGACATTTGAAGGATTCTGAATCCTGAGTGCCTGTAGATGAATGGCCTCTCACTCTTTTCAGATTTTCCTTTTGGAATCTTTATCTGTCTCTTTTTACCTTTCATTTATCAATTATACTTACATTATTTCATATAAAAAAAAAAACCCAAACAAAACCATAACCCCTTTTCTCTCAGCACAATATTTTAGGTTCTTAGGGACCAGGATCCCAATGTCTGTAGGGGTTTTCTCTGGTAGGCTGTCTTTCCTTCAGCCTTTCAGAACTAGATTGAGTTTGATTGATTTCATCCTGTAAGATAGACTTTTCTGATTTAGGGCATTTTTCTCATTCAATGCTAAACCTTCCCACAGCTTCTTAACACTCTTCTTGAGTGTTTTGGCAGGATTGCATATAATATCCCTATGTGTGCCATCCAGGGAACTTAGACATGTGGGACAGTGGCATCTCATGCAGGTGAGACATGCTTCCTGTGACAGCATTAAAGACTGTTCACTGAAACTCTGGGAGGTGAAAAAAAGRCTACAAAGCAGTCCCAGGCACTAGAGTTTGCTGCTGGGTATTGGACTTCCATTAAGAAAGGCATCCTAACTTCAGTTGCTCTGTTTTCTCACCCAGGTAACAAAAAACTGCATAGTGTTGTCAATATTTCTTGCTTTTATGCTTGAAAATGTGGATATAATTCCTTTTAAAAATGAAAACTGAAGAGAGCAAGCAAACATATATTTTAATCACTCCTGCCACCTTTGTACTCAGGTTTGCTAAACAAGGTTCAGTTGGACATCTAATTAAAATTGCARGACTGGTGTCTGATTCCTGTTTGGTAATAATTGTCCCAAATTTTGTAATCCATGTATAGTTCTTGCAAGGCTGAAAGTTCCARYGCATTTGCTAATTGTCTTTTGTGTTCATTCTTTTTGTGTTGAAGTGGTGAGATGGGAGTGAGTGTGGGAGATAAGTGTCAGAATCACGTTGGTTTTTTCTCCAGACCTTGATTTGTCCCTCTTAGCTAAATGTAYACCTTCTTTATGAAAATAAGTGAGAATTTATTTTGACTTGAACTTAAGTGTATTAAAAGCCTCTAATGACAGACTATTACAAAGCATTGCTTTCCAACAGATTGTGTTGCACATGGCAAGGCAGGAGATTAATTTATCTTGCCACACAGCTTGTTATGTCAAACTCTAAAAACAATACCAGACTTTTTTTAAAAGATCAATAAAATTAAATTATATAAGGACATTAACCATTTTCATGCGGAAGACATTGCTGTGGGTGCTGCCCTTTTGTTTCCATTAGATTAGCCAGGTTATTTGATTAAGATTCAATATGTGTTTTAAAGATTAGAAAAGAAAGAAAGAAAAAGATAAAATATTTTTATGAATAACAAACTTGAGCTGAAACCCTTGTATTTGGCATGTAAGTAAAGGTTTACCTCAGGCAAACTTCATCTGATAACCCCTTCTTTGCTTCTGTGGGTGCGTTCCCTGTGCTGCCTTAGGTGGCTYGCAGGGATTATTAGGATGTAACATTGCCAGATGGCAGGAAGCAGTGACAAAAAGCAACCCAAAACCCAGCTCTCCACTGAGCTGTGCTTTATCTCTATKAATCTAAACACTTTCTCAGGCTTTACCACGAGTGTTGGTCAGGTACATTGTAACTTTCTGTGGGGGTGATGGAAGTTGGTGAGGGAACATCACCCTTCCATTAGAACACCACTGGTTTGCAGAGCTGGTGGTGCTAGAGAAGGASAAAGCTGTGAGTAAAACCTCTTAACCCCTCAGGTTATTCTGTGCATTACACACYTGTTCCACATCTAAGTGCAGAAGTCTGCAAATGAAGTTCTAGTTAGTTTACACCGGTAGGTAAATTCCCCACTCAGTGTCTACTGATTTTGCTGGAAGGATGTTTAATATGTCTTTCTCTTTAGTTACCTTAAATATGCCAGTCATAAGCAAWAATAGAATTCCTTTCTGAAATGCCTACTGACAGTGATGCAAACAGTTTGTGTTTTGTATTGAGTGCTGTGGTTTTGAATCCCAGCTTTGATGTCTTGCAGATAAAATCTGTGATCAAATCAGYGATGCTGTACTAGACGCCCATCTCAAACAGGACCCGAATGCCAAGGTTGCTTGTGGTAAGTTGTTTGCTGTTTTAAGTCATCACACAGTCACATTCTTTTGTTAGGATGTTTGCAAAGACTTAGCTCATTTCACTCTCAAAAAATGACATAAGAATTTCGGTTTTCAAGAGGAGAGATGAGAAGAAACAGTACAAGTTTCTGAAGCCCAAGCAGGCTGTAGAGAGTAGAGCCACTGATTTTGTGTTTGGACTGAATTGTCCTGGAAGAAACATGTTTGCATATCACTGAATCATGCTCAGTGCTTTGACTTTCCCATTTGTAATTGGACATATTATTTTTTCCTTGCTCTCAAATGGTGAATATGGAAAGAAATTTTTATAGATGGAGTTATAATGCTAAAAATAGCATTATAGATAGAGAGGATTTACACTGTATACATTCAGTAGATCTCTCAAAATCAGCATCATCACAAACATAGTTCTTTGAATGGCTAGCTTATTCTGCTATTGTAATCCTGTTTTCATCTCTCTTTTCAGAGACAGTGTGTAAGACAGGAATGGTGTTGCTCTGTGGGGAGATCACTTCTCGTGCTATTGTGGATTACCAGCGAGTTGTCCGAGATGCAATTAGACATATTGGCTATGATGATTCTGCTAAAGGTTGGTGGGAAAACTCATGAAATCGTGGAAGAGCAAGCAGTAGGCAACTGCAGAACAGGTCTGTCACCACCTCCATACAGGGGCTTTAGCAAGCCTGATACAAACTGAATGTGCTGTGTGAAAGCTGCTTACATGGTGCTACATGATRCACTTTCTGGCTGTACCCCAGTAAGTAAAACCTTCTCTTAGTTCAAACTGAATTGGGAGTAGGCAGACTATACTTTGAACTGTGGTATTTGCCACAATAGTTAACTGCTATTTGAACCATAGAACCTACCACTCCTCCCAACTTGCAAGAACTTGACTCCTGATTTTCATTTGGCAAGCTGATTGTGGCATCTTGGTGCAAAAGAGAGAGAAGAAACCTGGTTTGTTTCATTGTACCTTTGTATTTTTGTAGTGCAGTAGCATTTAAACTCCTGGGTGTAAAGGTAGCCTGGGTGTAAAGTGGTTGTCAGTGCAGGGTGCTTTGTTAGCTCTGAGTAACTCCTTTTACAGGGAGCAGTGTGTGGTCCAGACCTAGGCTGTGAGATGCAAATGATAAAAAAGAGAAAATGCTCTGCACCAGACACATTTCACTTTCTGATTTGCATGTATCTGTTTATACGGTAGAAATATTCCAAGTATTCTGTTGCAGTGAAGTGTGTCTTTTAAGAGCTTTTGGTTTACAAGTTGTTTTTGATTGCAATCAAATTTGCAGGAGGTTGTGGTTGGAGAATATTACAGCAGCTCAGCTGCAGGCTGCCTTCACATCACACAATAGCAGTGCAGCAGAAAACACAAGCAAATCTAGGAAATCATAAATCTCCTTTTTATGCAAACTGCCAACAATGATGAGGGGAGATTCAGTGACCCAGTAAAAAAACAATTTCTAGAAATAATTAAAAAAACCCCCTAAACCAAACAATTATGTACAGAGATACAATTTTCTTCTCTACATAGCCTACTGAAAAGAGGGTGAAGAACATTCAAGTGGATGATATGCATATGGACATGTGTATATGTTGTACTGGCTGAGCATGAGTTTGGTCAGCAGCTGTCAGTAGCTACAGTTCTAGGAAAGGTTGGATTTGGAGAGAAGCAAGTTACTATTAATATACCTAGAACAGGTGGGAAATTTTGCCACAATCTTCTGTAAGTCTTTCAATTTCTTCAATACATAATCTGAATTGGCTTGGCACAGGGAGTCAGTGCAAGAAAAAATAACCAGTAAGTAACAAGCAAGACAGGAAACCCTATATATCCCAGCCCATCCTAAAAATGTTTCAAGTGTGGTAGTGACAACAATTTTACTAAAAATATAGCAGTTTGGTTTTGAGTTCTGAATGTGATATCCTTCAGAATAAAAAATTTGTCCTCTGGTTCCATGTTACTTTCCTTAATTGTGACAGAAGAAAYTAATCCTCTGCTATTCTTTTTTTCCAATTAGGTTTTGACTACAAGACTTGTAATGTYTTAGTGGCACTGGAACAGCAGTCACCTGATATTGCCCAAGGTGTTCATCTACACAGGAATGAAGAGGATGTTGGTGCTGGAGATCAGGTAGACATAGCATCACATCTAAAACACCAAAGCTGTTTTAATGGAAAAAGTTTACTCCAGCTTCATGCCCTATTTTTTATGACAAAACCCATGTCAAAGCATTTTCACACTTTACCCCAGAATGAAACCCATAATTTTACTAAAACAGTCGTAGGTTTCTTGAAGGCAGACTTTTGTCTGGTGTTGTTTCAGCACTCCAGGCAAATCAGGAGTTTGTAGTAGCTGAGGAGGTTCCCTTTTGACCTCAGCAAAGGTTTTTTGCTTATGTATTTGATGTTTTTGTTGTGTAGCTTTAGGTTCAGCAGACCATTCATCTTGCAGCCAGACCTACTGTGTAACACGGAGTTAAAAAAGAATCATTGCACATTCAAAGAGCTGTTGTGATTTTGTGCACCAAAAAATTAGGTGATGTTTCACCTGCCCTCAGCATTAGTACAACAAATACCAGAGTACTTTTAATTCTCACTTATTCCCAGAGGCAGCTCTTGTAGTAGGTKTTCCATGTAATTAAGGCTGTCCAAACTGCACTTCTCTGAGCTAAAGAACACATGTATKCATTAATGGTGTGTTCCCAAGAGAAAGATACTAACATAAAAACTGCATAATGGGACTGATGTATGAATTCATTTAACATTTACTAGTTATTATTAGAAATAATATCTAGTTCATACCAGTAAGTATGTAAGTACTTGCTCTGTAAGTGCAAGCATCAGAGCCCAGGAGCCAAGCTAATATTGTTCAAAAAGTCCCATGAGGACTGAATTAAAATGCTTTTCTGCTGTCATGGGGACATAATACTATGTCAGATGAAGAGATTTGACTTTGTTTGACACTTTGATGGCCTCACTTTCTATTTGATCAAAGTGCTTTCCTGTCTTTTTTTCCTTCCCTCCCCCAACATACTGGATGAGGAGGAGGAAAATGCTGTTAACTCTATTTAGAAAATGATAATCTGATACACGGAGCATGAGAGAATTATAAAAGCAATATATAACAGTATRAATATAATATATAACAGTGGAAGMTGTGACTCTAAGCATGTGGCATTGAAAAATCTGAGGCAGGTGCCTTAAACTGTTGAAGGGTATGTCCTTCATGGAGTTCTCACATCCCATTCCACTGAAATTTCAGATGTGAGCTGCAGTGTGTGTCTGTATCCATACATAAAAGCCTCTGGAACATTTCCAGACTACTGGAAACATCTTTTCCATGACAGAATAGTCCTGAAATGTTTTCTCCAGCAGATTTTTTTTTTTTTTCTGTAAAAGAGCCTATTTGGTTTTTTCACARAAATGTCTTCATTTTTGTCCAGGTTTCTAGCTCAACATATAAGCCTTCAGGCTAGTGAAAAAATTCTAGGAACATGGTCTGCTTCTCATTACACTGTAACATGTTAGAGCCTGATCTGACTTTTGGCTTCTTGCACTGAGATGCAAAACAGTAGAAAGTAAAACTGAGGATGTTGCTGACTSTCTCCTTCAGATGATATCTCATTGCCTTTGGTTGTGGTGCCTTTAATAGYGATTGAAGTATGTTCTCTCCTCCTGCAGGGTTTGATGTTTGGTTATGCAACAGATGAGACAGAAGAATGTATGCCTCTGACAATTATCCTTGCTCATAAGCTGAACGCCAGGTTAGCAGAGCTGAGGCGCAGTGGAGAGCTCCCTTGGCTGAGGCCCGACTCTAAGACACAGGTRAATACTGCAAGGGCTTGTCCAGAAAGTGGGAAACCAGCACCTCTTCTTTCCAGMAATACTGAATATTTTTGGAGACAGCAGTTGATGTGTTTCAGCACGTCAGGATAACCTACAAGTAGCAGATAAAGCTTTTYCACTGCTTGTGACATTGTTTCCTTGACTGTTGGAAAATGGTTAACTTGTCTCAGAGCACAAAGGAAGGGACATTAAACCCTCCAGAGCTCAAGTGGTTCCTGCTTGTTGGAAAAGGGACATCCMAAGGCTTTTTTTGTATTTAGGGGTTCAGGCTGACATTTTCAAGGTGCATTAAGAACACACATTTCTGAGGCTTGAGAGTTTTGAAGGAAATCCCACCTGAAAGAMATATTTTGGATGATTTCATAGAGAATCAAGTTGTCCTTATTGAGTTGGGGTGTGGTTTTTTGGAGGGTTTTTATGGTTTTGTTTTTTGTTTGTTTGTTTGTTTGGGTTTTGTTGTTTTGGGGTTTTTTTGGGTTTTTTTGTTTTGGTTTTGTGTTTTTTTTCCTTTAGCATTGCAAAAGCACAGTGAGGAAATAGGCTTAATTTCTCATACCCTGGCATTGCTGTGAGCAGTGACACCGACATTGTGCTACAGTTTTGCTTTTGGAATAGCACATTGATGGCAACTTTGTTGTTCCCTGGTGTCCCACAGGTGACAGTTCAGTACACGCAGAAGAACGGAGCCGTGATCCCCGTGCGGGTTCACACCATCGTGATCTCGGTGCAGCACGACGAGACCATTTCCCTGGAGAACATGCGCAAGACCCTGAAGGAACGTGTGATCCAAGTCGTTGTCCCTGCAAAGTACCTGGATGACAAAACTGTTTATCACCTGCAGCCCAGTGGACGTTTTGTTATTGGAGGGCCTCAGGTTTGTGTTGTATTATTTTGGTGGTCTTAGGAGCTTGCCTTTTGCTGTGTGTCTTCAGTGCTCAGATTTTGGCATCTCTGTCCCAGGGTAAGGAGCAAGCTGCCCACTGGGAGACTTTTCCTGCAGCTGGATGTGGAAGAAGCGCCTAGGTTTCACATTTCCTTTGCTAGAGTTACCTTTGAGGGCCTGGTGAAGCTGTACATGTGTTGTGARCAGGCAGGCAAGTCTGCATCAAATCTTCCATTGCATGTAGAGTGTAGAGCCCAGTTCTGGGCTTCCTCAAAGCCTCTGGGGACCAGCACTGAGTGAGACCTGCAGTCCTTTCTCATGGGAAGCACTGCYTACAGAGAGATGGACAAGAGAAGCTTTCCTTCTTTTAGAGTGAACCTGGTTTTCAGATCTGCACAGCTCTCACTGTTTGGCCTAACACCTGTAAGAGCTGAAGGTGTTCATCTGTCCTGAATATSAGCCCCAATAGACTTCTTCTGGTGAGAAAATAAATRTTCCTTYTACTTWTAGGCAATGCAGGAGCTGGGCTTTATAATTTGATCTTGCACTCACAGAGGTCAGGAAGAACTTCCACTCTCTGTAGGATGAGCAGTTCTGAGATTTAGTTTTTGAAAACAAATTTAGCATTCCCAATGTTTTAGTCTTCAGATGCCTTCAGAACTATCCCAATAGCATTTCAAAGCTCCTTCCTGAAATTAGGTTCAATTTTACAACAAATCCAAGTAGTCAGTGTTTTTCCTTTGTTTTTCAAATTCATTCACTCACTGGAGTTTTCTAGAATTATTTCTAAGGCACTCTGTCTTTTTTACATTAATGCCATATAACAGGTAGAAAGATATTGCAATTTATCATTATAATAATTGATTCTATAAAAAAATGTGGTTTTTGTATCATTGACATCCTAGACTAGTCACAAAAGGAGAGTCAAACTTGAGCTGTAACTTAGAGTAAATGAACCAAGGCAGCAATCACAGCTACAYACAAAAAGAAGGCTACACATAGGAAAATTTTTATGTGTGCAGTGAACTGCACCCATTAAAAATGTAAATMTTTCAGATGTGTACTGAACTGCATCCATTAAAAATGTACTATAGTTACAAGTGATAAGCCAGCCAGGAATACCCTTGCCACTCTCATGCTGGAGCTCTGTTGCATATGTTTGCACATACAAACCGAGGCRAGTCACAGCGTCCATTTACAGCTTTTTAAAGCTGGGCTAAGTTTGCTCAGTGTGGGTCAATCTGCCTCAGTGTCCATGACCTTACAACTGCTATCATCACTTGTGCAATTTACAATGGCATTGCAGCAGCTGGAAAATAGCTGCTTCTCCTCTTGGTTTTAACAGCTTCAGCTTTCTGCTTGTTTTTCAGAACAGTGTCACTCAGTTTTATTTTTAACAAAGCTAGCTACAGGAGGCTGTCCTACCTCCAGCTCGATTTATCTAAGGAAGATACATATATTTCAGCTGGGATTTTCTTCTTATGTTTTTGAGTGTGGAGGGACCTTGAAGCCTGGCTGTGGCAGAATGAGTGGGTTTGCTGCTGCCATCATTTTCCTGCCAGCAATAGCTGCTGGTGTGATAAGGACAGACATTACAGCTCATCTCAGTCATGACTTCCAAAGGCTTCACAAGTGCATTTGTACTTGTTCAGCACCTTTGAGACAAGGGATGGGTTTTTTCACCTTTCATAYGTCCATTTATTCTTCCTCTCACTCATGAGGCTCTGCAGCCAAGTCATGGTGGCATACTGGGTGTTCTCATTGCAACTGTCTGCACCATCAAAAATTAAGGTTTGAGACAAGCAAAAAACCCAAGAACAGGATCCTTTAATATATGCTCAGCTGCGTAAAATCCAGATTTATGTCCCAATGCTTTCTTAGCAGAATGGAACAAACAGTGCCAAAGGTTTACTTCTGTGTMTATGCACAATCTTTCTGAGAAAAACTTTGACTCCCCAGTTGTGTTTGCCATGCAAACATTCCAGCAGTTGAATTTTGGTGACRTGATGTTCTGAGGCAAGGARTTTAAAATCTGCCTGCRCAGGTGGCAGGGGAATTAAAAATCTGAACATGTTTTCTTTCACACCAGAAATCYTGAGGATTTAGTAAATTGCAGGGGTCAGACAATTAGTGCAGCACTGATCAGCTAACCCAGATCAAATGAAAATATGAATTACTTGTGAGGAGCAGTCAGGACAGCTGTAGKCAACTAGAATATTGTCTGTACTTCCTTATTTAATATTTTAGAATATTCATCTGTAAGTATCTGTTCTTAGAAAGAAGTAATCCTTTCTCCATTACCTATAACTGCCTAGTACTCCATATCTGTTGTGTAATGTTCAAATTAGACTAYAAATATTTTGGGGCTGGAAATGTGGATTTTAGTACATATATGGCAGTYTCTGACACTGCACTGGAAGTGCTGGGTGCCAATGTCCATGTCACCATCTATAAAGCACCACTGACACTTTGACTGTAAATTAAAAAAAATCTACTGTTTAATAGTCACAAAATTTGTGATTTTGACTAAAAKATATGAAAGCCCAGATTGGATTTTTTTKCCCCRTRTTTTAAACAGTGTGACATCTCTCARTATCTCCTTTATGGCACATAGCATTTTAGGAATGTTCCATAATAGGTTTGGATGCTTAGTAGGTCATTTCTAAACCAAAGTTTCCATATTTACTATTAAAASAGGCAGTGCCTGCTGAAGCTGTCTGGGTGTAAACCTTGTTTGCTTGATTAGCCAAACAGATTTGTGAAAGGCTCGTCCTGAGGATGTGGCTTTAAAGGACAGCTACAGCCASTGTTGTACCTGGCTGAGACAAGGCCATTCCTTCAGCTGCCCCGCAGCAATGCCTGTGTGGTGAACGTGCTGGGTGTGCTGAAGGAGTGCCCAGCCTGACTGGATGTGTAATGCACACCTTGTGCCCCTGGTGCAGGGCGAYGCTGGGGTCACTGGCAGGAAGATCATCGTGGACACCTACGGCGGCTGGGGCGCGCACGGCGGCGGGGCCTTCTCGGGCAAGGACTACACCAAGGTGGACAGGTCGGCCGCCTACGCTGCCCGCTGGGTGGCCAAGTCCCTGGTGAAGGCTGGCCTCTGCCGCCGAGTCCTGGTCCAGGTATGCTTCACTGAGGATGTGGCTTTTCCCTTTCTGGGCTTCCTTTGAATGCCCATCATGCACYGCTGCTGTAGAAGTGGGCTTGGTGACGATATTTTGAAGAAAGGCAGACTTGATGAGYTTGCCCATTGTAATGTGTAATTAATAGCCTGTTGGCTTCTTGAAACTGGGACTTTTCATTAGCTTTTTGGCTATTTTATAGGCATTTTTCTGGATATTTGTTGAGGCCTCAACCCTCTGACACTCRCTGTCATTGAAATTATCATGGGGTGACTGGATAATAGGGGAGAAAGTAATCCAGAGGCCTCAGCATTTTCACAGTTTTCTCTCCTTTTCTCTACAAGTACAGATTGTGCAAATATAAGAACTGAAGGAGAGGCTTTAGCTTTCCTAAGATGATTCATGAGTTAATGCTTTGTTCTGTTTCCACTGCTGCCCTGAGGTGCTGTGTTTATTGGCTGACTAAGGAGCCTTTTTCCCCACAGGTTTCTTAYGCCATTGGGGTTGCTCATCCACTGTCTATTTCACTGTTCACTTATGGAACTTCCAAAAAAACAGAGAAAGAGCTGCTGGACATTGTGAATAAAAACTTTGATCTTCGGCCTGGAGTCATTGTCAGGTAAAAAAAAAAAAAAACAGAAAGGAAAATATCCTGGTAACTGCATCCAAGAAATGATTCCCTGCAAAACCTTCAGCTGTTACTGAAGGTTTGGCCTTCTATGGTATATGGAAGTCAAATAAAACAACTGCATTCCAAGAACTTAGAGTTACTTTGCTCTGATAAAAAGGTATCTTTTGGTTTACCAAAGGAATTTAAGCTTATTTCATCTTTTCCATTACAATTAATGATTCTTAATAACAAGGCCTTTTCTTATAGCCCTAAGTACATTAATTGTCTCTTGGTCTCCATTGAACATGTTCAGTGGTATGCTTGCATCCCAGAATATGCCTGCTTGTCTAAGGGGGTGGGATGGATATGAACATCAGGATTTCAATAGTAGTTATCATGAAGTATATTAATATGATTTTTCCTTCTTTTTATGATACAYACAGGGATCTGGATCTAAAAAAGCCCATTTATCAGAAGACTGCATGTTATGGTCACTTTGGAAGACAGGAATTCCCATGGGAAGTGCCTAAAAAACTTGTGTTTTGACATTAGTGACATGTCAGCTTTTAAAAACAAGAAAGGAAGACCACTAATGATCAGGATGCATCTGAAAAATCAAATTTGACAGCTTCATATTCAACATAAGGAATTTTAGATTTTAAATGGGAAGRTAGAAAAGGTTATTTTCTTGGAAATTGATTTTTTTTAACCTTCAGTGTCTTTCATTATCTAAGATATAATGGACAGAGTCTGTCTTTTTTAATCAGCATAAGACAACAAAATACAGTTTACTTGTAACTGCTGCTCTTGCTTCTTTGGATAAAGACGAAGTGTGACTCAGGTACTCAAAAGCTGAACCTCAAACCTTTGATAGGCAAAGGTGAAGATGACTTTCCCAACTCTGACTAAGGATCAGCAGATCTGTTACTTCTAATTAGACAATGGGAAATTCTGGGGTCCAATTTCCTTACTGGAGTTAGCAATGCATAGGCTGGGGGCTGCTTTGATGGGAGAAGGCTGARTATCACCTAACAGTATCTAGGCCTCTTTTGTGAAAGATGTTGACATAGATGTAATATTTAAATCACCTTCAGGGCATATGTGCTGTTACTGTCATGTTTCAATTACCYGTGTTTTTGAAACATAAGTGCTCTTCTATGAAACAACAATCATAGAATAAAAAGCTTTTTCCTATCAGGTATGTAAAGGTGTATCTTTTTCTATGGGTTTTTTTTTTTTAATGCTGCTGTAAAATGGTCCATGTCAACTCAGCTGCTTCTACTCTTGTAGCAATTTAGTTCACCAACATAAATGAATTTGATTAGATTTTGAAATTGCTATATGAATTTCCTTGTTAATACATGTATGATCACTCTTTAGTTTTTATGATTAATGGAAACTCAGTGAAAAAAGTATCAGATGTTTATTTGTAACTCCTAGAGTTGTGCTACRCAGTATTTTTTCATGATTTTTGCTCCCACGCGTCAGGTTTGTCGCAAGGCATACATTGGRTATAAGTTGGGAATAAACTATAGCTGAGAGAAATAACTTCCCAACTTCACCAAGCACACACGGAGTGAGGTTACATTTGGACCAGTGCCCCCCCGGAGAGCTGGCCCCGGCTCAGGGAGTGTGCCCAGCTGTGCAGCGGGGCTGTGCCGGTGCTCGGCTGCCAGGGGAGATGCCGGTGGCTGCCAAGGGAGGTGCCGGTGGCTGCCAGGGGAGGTCCCGGTGACTGCCAGGGGAGGTCCCGGTGGCTGCCAGGGGAGGTCCCGGTGGCTGCCAGGGGAGGTCCCGGTGGCTGCCAGGGGAGGTCCCAGTGGCTGCCAGGGGCTGTCCCAGTAGCTGCCAGGGGAGGTCCCGGTGACTGCCGGGTCTGGTCCCGGTGTCCCGTTGTCCCTGCAGCAGCCAGCGCCCGCCTCTCCTCCCCACAGATCAGGGTTGCTGCTGCCGGTGTGCGGGACATGGCCAAGACTGAGGACAAGGACTCTGTGCCATACTGTCCTTGACAGTGGCATGTTACTCTTTGCAAACTCCTGTGGGTTCAAGGCACAGGTTTGTTTAAACTGGGAGGGTGTGAGACCGCCTTTATCTCCTGCGGTCAGTTTTGTTTGTCAGTAGGCARCRACTTAATCCTCCAACGCAAGGGTTGCCTGTGCATGGCCCCCGAGCGGGACTTATGCTTCTAGCCGGCATTCTGATAGACCTGCGCTGGACAAGTGCTGCCACCCCGTGTTTATCTGCTAAATAAATGTCTGCAGACCGTGCTTCCACATAGATGTGCTGGTGGAAAGTGCCTGTGATGAACATTAAAGAAAAAGCWGCCATTTAATCCTTTCAAGCATGTCATAAACACAGTTTCTATCTAGTCAAGCCAGAGGTCTCTCCACTTTTGTTAATTATGCTGATGTGTTCTGTGTAAGTTGAGATAAACAGGTTTATGTGTAGCTTCTGATCTCCCAAGGACTTACCACATTAATTAGTGGGCCTCGTTGGCTACCCACCTGGGTACATTTTGGCAGGAAAATATCTTAAAGAACGAGTTGGCAAAGATTTCCCAGGGACTGTTTTCCTAGCTACAAATTGCTTATCTCCCAAGGAATATGGAATATGTGTGTGTCAGCCTCAGAAATACAAGCTGTTTGGAGCCAGGTCCTACTGGTCTGCCTAGAAACATAAACCTTGACCTTTGTTAGTTAAGACTTGTTTTGCTAATGATCTTTACCTGGCAATGATGTATACAAAGGCATTGTGCTAATAATAAGGAGGTCACACTTGCCTGTTTATCAGGATGTCCCTGAGAGAGCACAGCAAGATATTTCTTTGTCAATGCCCTGGGTGCCTTCCTTTTGGAGCTTCAGGTCAAAATGTAG
This sequence comes from Alauda arvensis, assembly GCA_902810485.1. NCBI lineage: Eukaryota > Metazoa > Chordata > Aves > Passeriformes > Alaudidae > Alauda > Alauda arvensis. The sequence continues at coordinate 43,282 of CADDXX010000407.1, read as the reverse complement.
TACATGACAACCAGCAGAAGCAAGAGAAGGAAAAATTAATAAAAGGAAATGAATAAAAAAAAATCAAAAATAATTAAAAAATAATTAAGAAAGAAATAAATGTGTTTCACAGCATAGGGAAGTGGAAAGTCAGTGTCTCAACGAAAAGAAACACCTGCGGACACATGGAATAGTTCAGCTCAGGTGGTGGCAATACCAGCCATTAGAGGTTTGTAGGAGAGGAGGGGGGTGTGTGTGTGCCCAGCTGGCTGCAGGCAGTGAGGCTGGCCCGAGGCTCGGCAGTGTGTGGACATGTGTGACAGGCTGTGACTGAACCCTGCATTTCACACRTGGGCCAGGCACACCCCTAGGACAATTGGATTAATCTGCTAGTAAATGTGTAGGGTAGAAAAGGCTGAACTTTTGTGGCAATTTTGCTATCTATTCAGCTCTTCCCATAAATGGATTTAAGAGGTTCTTGGCTCCATTAAAAAAAAAAAAAAGCAAAACTCTGGATGCTACAGGATACATACCATACCCCTCCTTGGTTCAAATCAGTCATCATTTGATGTTCTGAACTTTCTCTTGGAGCATGACGTACAAGTTAAGCCATTGTTTTGTCTTCTTTTTGAAAGTATATTTTTGYGTATGTGTGTGAGAGAGAGAGACAGAGAGACAAACACAGACAGACGGGAAGAGAGCCAGAGCATGCAAGAATGTGCATACACTAAACATGTTTACAGTAAAGCAGTTGATCTGAAAATTTCCCGGTGGAGCTGGCAGCAGCAGAGCCAGCCTGCCTCAGTGCCCTAACGAGAACATGTCCTTGCCCTCCCCCAGACTGTCCTGGCAAGCTCCCCTCGGGCTTCCCGGCAAGTGGGGCAGTGTGTGCCTCCCCCTGACCCTGCTCACACACTGCCCACGGTAACCAGCCAGAGAACACAGGCACACAGCTCTGCGCCTGACTTCTGCTTTTAGGCAAACAACCAAAGGCAACAATTACCTGAGGCCTCCTGCCGGGAGAAATGCTCAGCCTCTGCCTCCCCTGGAAAACRCTGCTTGCTCTAAGTTTAGCAGTGCTTCATGCAGGTAAGATATTCTTGAATATGACTAACAATTATTTCAGTAGAGCTGTCTTAGAGAAATGAAGGGCCTGCTTGGGAACGTGCCCTGAATGGCCCCCAAGAGGTGCTCACATCGCTGTTTCCAACAAATCAATGTTTGTACAGATAATTCACATTTGAGCCCTGATATCTCAGGTGTACAAGCTAATACAGGACTGTGGGATACAACAATAGTTTCTCTGAACAAGTGGCATTTGGGGTTTGTTCCTGTGTCAGGAGGGACTGTGACCTAGCTGAGTACCTGCTTCTGCTTGTCTTTTAGATTTTACTGAAAGTGGTCTAAGTGAATGCAAAAGTGCAACCATAGATGATGTGAATGAGAGCTTCAAGGTAAGAGGGTCTGTTCTGCCCCACCTCCTGTGCTGGTGGCCCCTGTCTGTGCTGGCTGGGCAAGCACAACTCGTGCATGGCTTTGGCAATGTACAAAGTACRTGCTGGGGGGGAGCCACAGCAAGAGCAGGAAAACATTATTGTCTTCTGACTTATCACAGCTTTGGTCCTGCTACTGCTGGTCCAAAAAGTGTCCTTGTAGATATATTTTCCCCTTTTGCCCTGCTCCAGATATATATGAAGTGGCTTGAACATAAGCAGTGTAGCAAGATAAGTAACAATAACTACCTAGAAATACATGAGCTGCTTTATTTACCTATGTTCACCCATAGATTAATTCTAAGGCTCCTTTTAAGCTTCAGCGTTTTCTCCCCTAACCCCACAGAAATTTTCAGAATGCCTGCCAGAAATGATTGCCRAGGGTGAAGAAGCTTCAATCAATTCCCTGGTGTGGATACTGCAGGAGACACTTGATCAGCTGCGCCCTGCTCAAGAGCAATGTGAGGCCCCTCCTGAGCCAAGGCTCCCTTTGCTGGCTGCTGAACAAAGAGGCAGGGGAGAAGCACAAAGGAAATCTTTTGTACTACAGAAAAGACCAAGTGTCTGCATTTATTTAGAGGAAGAGGAGCATAATATAAACAACCCTACAGCAGCAGAAGCGCTGGGGCTGGGGAGGCACAGCAGCACAAACAGGGGGGTCCTGCTGTCCCTGCAGCCCTGTCACAGTCACAGGGCCAGCTCTGCCCTCCAGACAGAGGCCCCGTGCTGTCCTGGAGCTGGCATGCCACTCGTATTTTTCCAAGAAATACTTGGATAGTTTTGGCCACAATAGCACTGAATGTCAGTGCTGTGAATGCAAATACCACAGAGAGCCACGTCTAAAGTGTAACTGGGGCTGACCCTGCTGTCACAGTGACAAGTGAGGGGAAAATTTAAAAAATTTTAAACAAGGGAAAAGCTTGCTTTGATGATGCCAGCTGGTGGAGACGGGTCAATTCATTTGCTTGGGAARGGGAGGTTTTTATACTCACTTTAACTCTGACATATTGTTTTCTTGCTCTCTTTCTTTTTTCCTTTTATCCACCCAAAAGTTTGCAAGCAGCTGCCTCCGTGCCCGCGGCCAGTGGCCCCCAAAAACGGGGGGCTGGTGTGTGTGACCATTGACAGCACTCAGTACTGCAAACCCATGTGCAACAAGGTAACATTGCTGCCTTACTGCTGCTGCATTGCTGCATCTGTTCCTTCATGCTGATTTGGTAAAGCCTGATTTTGCCTGCTCTATCTTTTTCAATATCCCTCAGGGCTGGGAGAGGTTGTAGTGTTTGTCTTATCTGCCCTGACTGTTTTTCCCCCTTGCAGTTACCATGACATACCCTAAGACAGTGTTTGTTTTCTCCCCACGTTGCTTGCCAAGGGTTATGACTTCCAGTTCCTCAGAAGCAGCAGGCTGTACGAGGTGTGTGGCAATGCCACTGGCTTTGCCTGGACCACGCAGCTCGTCGGGGGAAAGGCACTGGCTGTTTGCAACCGTGAGTGCTGCTCTGATAGATCTGCTCATGAGGCTCCCTCTCCTTTGTTCAAAACAACAGGAGGGAAGAAAAGTTTCTCTTTTTGTGACAACCTTGTCATTGTGAGTGCTGAGCTGGCAAACTGATRAGTAAGAAAGCACATTAGCTTTGGTACATGAAGGCATTGCTGTTTCATCTKGGGGTACTAAWTATGRCATTTGTGCAAATGTTTGTGGGAAGATGGACATGTTTTTTTCTTTTTAAAGCAGTAAATTGGTATCACCCTAACACGAACCCCTCGTTGCACAAGGGTTGTGTGACCCACTGGACAGACAGCAATAGGACAAAAAACTGTTTATCTTTCAGCAATACTTRGAGAATCTTAGCAAAATTGGCCAACACCTGTATGCACACACAATAAAGTGCAGCAGCTGGCCCCCAGCCAGCAGTGCTGCCATCTCCATGGCAGACTGTRAGACTGCTCCATTGCTCAATCTGTGACCCAAAGCAGGGTGCATGACTCTGTTGTTATTGCCTTCATTTAAAAATTAATGTGCACACAGATACACGAAAGGGCCACCTTACCTCTCCTGTGCCTCATGGAARATATTTTACTGTTGACAGTGCCTAGTTGCTAGTTGCTTTCCAAGGCTTACTAAAAGCAAGCAATCATCTAGGCACTTTTATTCCAAGCTGGAAACTTTAATCTAGAAAATGGGAATGCCAGCACGTGTTTAAAGACCAGGACAAATCTAAGCTGAGTAATTCAGCTGCTTATTTGTTTATTTATTTATTTATTTATTTATTTATTTATCTATTTATTGTCATCTTTGATCTTTTCCAGCCTCTGAGATGGCCATCAGTGGAGCTAAATCTGCCTATTTCCCCAGCAACAGCAGCTGTGTGCACACACTTGCCTTCCCTGAGACTCGGGCACAGCAGCTGAACATCTTCCTCCAGGAGATGGCCCAGCAAGGCATCGATGGCTCCAGCCGGGACCAGGAGGCTGACTGTGTCATCTGTGGTCACTAAGGGACTGTCTGTGTCATTTGTGGTCACTAGGGACTGGCTGCCTGTGTCACCTGTGGTCACTAGCACCCATCAGCCTGAGCACAGCCCAGCTGCTGACAGCTCTTGGACAGCAGAGCAGGGAAATCGTGGCTAATACAGCTTTTATTTAGTTAAAGGGCTGGAGATCACAGTCATGGCCTCAGCTTTGGGGTATGGATATATAGGCTAAATCTAATCCCACAGCTCGTGGCAGAAGGGTTTCAAAGAAAGAAGATCTCWCTTTTATGGCTTAAATTTGTCTAGTTGGAATTAAATAGGAGCTACAGTTTTTTAATGGGTACCTTCCTATTGGCTTTACTTCTTCAGGACTTCTGAAGACAGTGATAACACTGATTGTTATCAGAAATTGTCCTGTGTCAGGGGTCATCTTTACTGAGAAAGGGTCATACCTCTACTCACTTTTACAGCTGCCAGTTAATCACTATTCTTGCTCTGATGACCATTAAAGCTGTGTAAGTGACTGCAGCTCCTGCCTGTATAATACTTTATTCACTTGCTTCCTTGACGGGGGCTTAGAACAGCAGCAGCAAACCTGCCCATTGTCCACCTGGCACTAAGTGAAGGTGAAGATCAAAGGTAACTTAGCACTGGTGATCCAGTTTATTTGTGGAGCTGCAGCTACCAAACAATGTGCATGTGAATTATTATGATATATAAACAAGAAAATCAGATACTGCTTGCTTGGTTTTCAGTGGAATCTGTGCTTGGGGTAATATTTTAATTTTCTTCTGTTGAGCAAACAGTGAAGCTGTAGATCTGAAGACAGCTCATCTGTTTGTGTTTCCTTTCCCTTTTTTACCTTTTCCCTATTTCTGTCGATCTCTCAGACACAGACAGCATAGTTTTGTGGTACATGATGTAAAAGTGACCTTTACCTCATTAATCAGATAAATGAGTCAAATATACATATTCACATACTTATACTCCAGGCTCAGAATYGAGTCATTACAAGCAAAAAACCCATAAATAACCCCAGTAGCTTCAGGGCACAGAAGCAGACAGTCATATGACAATGAGTGGAGCAGACAATTACACCAGAAAAGGAATGAGTTGGCTGCTTTGGCTGCTGATAAACCATGTGGCAATAAAGTCATTGAGTTGGAGACAAAAGTTCTGTAGTCTTAAAGAAAAACAAAGAGTTTTGAATCACTGGGGGTTTTTTGTTAGTTTTTTTTGTTGTTGTTGTTTGTTTGTTTGGGTTTTTTTTTTAATTTATCTCTTTATTGGAAACAAATGATCTCTAGCAAATGAAATTATAATGTTTTTAAGTCTTTCCAGCCAAATCATTATCAACCCATGCTCAGATAAAATATCTGGAGTACTTTGCAGTATAATTTTTCTACTGGTGCTAATCCCCATTTTTTCTCTCAATTTTGTTCATCTATTCTAGTGACTTTTCAAACCAACCAACAAAAAAGAGGCCTCTCTTATTTCATAAGGAAATCAAGCCTGTAAACTAACAGAAACTTCCATTTGTGGGTCAGAAATCCTCATAATGAGTGTCACACAGTGAGGAAGAATTAGGCTGGAAAGCTTTAATTATCTTCTGTCATGAACCTGATATTTAAGCTGGRGATTGGGATGTTCTTCAAAAACTTGCAGAGAGGAAGTTTTGTTCTATTCCCACYACCTGAGTTCTTATTTATGTATGAGACAGGGAGTTGACTCAGTGAGCTCACATGGCACAGTTAAAAACTAAAGTACATTTATTTGTGTTATTTCCCAGAGTACATTTGCATAATTAAATTCATGTAAATGGTTGCTGTGTGTTTGCATTAACTTCTTGTTGGTGTCTGGCCTGGCCTGTCTGAGCATTGGACCATTCCTTGTGCTCCTGCTCTAGCCCCAGGATGGGATAGGCACCAGGGGGTTGAGGAGAGAGCAAAATCCATATAAAAGGAAAGAATTTAAGAACATTTTAAACCATTAAGTTTTCAGATCAAACTCCAGAAGCACGGGAGGCTTATTTATTGTGCCATTCTCTGAAATTTTATTTTTTTTAGGTTTTGCAATACAACCAGACTGAACTGCTGCCTCCCCACWGCATCCTGCACACTTTTGATAAGTCCACGTGCACAACTGTCAGTCAGCTAAAGGCTTTGGTAATATTTACAGCATAACTGTAGGGAGGGAGGCTTTCYTGGTATTAATTGAGGGAATACAATGCTGCATTATCCTTGCTTCTCTTTCAGTCCATTATAAMACAAGAGAAGGGCCCAGTGTAGGAACTGAGCCCACAGCAGTGATTACAGCCCAGCCAAGGAATGGAAGGCAAAGTGCCAGGGACTGCTCATGATGACAAAATCACACACATTCTCCTTTCACAGGAGCTGAGCAGCAACAGAGAGGCAGACCCACAGCTTTTGGGTGGATCCCAGGTGTGGGAGTGCTCCTGGGAGATGCTGTCCTTGTGAAGCGTGCTGCCAGGCTGGCTCACACGGAGCCGTGCAGCGAGATCTGCGGCACACGCTTCATCCTCCASAGCACCACCGCAGCCGGGGGCAGCAGCATCAGCAAGCTCATCACCAGCACGGCAGCAAAAATGACCAGCAGGATTTCCCAGGGGGCCAGGACTGTTTCCACCATCATTCCCTCCATGTCAAGAGTCTGAAGCTGTGAAGCCAAAAATATGCCGCATTATTTACTTGTAAATGGGAACCATGTCTGAATAGATGTGTTTGTTTCAGCCAGCATAGGGGTGTCAGCATCTTCAGCCTAATCCTTTCTCAGCCTGAAGAATAAACCCATTTCCTGGGCTGAAAAGCTCCTGCTCTTTCTCTCTCCCTCTATGTGCCCTCAGGAGCCTCCATAGAGTATCAGCCTGCCTTTCCCCCTTGGCTCAGCTGCAGTTGCTGATGCTGGTGTAAGACACCCTGTCCACCTTAAAGCACTATTCCTAATCCTTGGGTAAGCCTTTCTCTTTAAAGTTTTGATTTTTATGGCCTTCCTATCCCACATCATTACACAAAATGATTGCTACACTGACATATGTCAAAGCTAGGCTGAAAATAAAAGAATATGATGGGAAGGAGATCTGGAAATTGAACTACCATCAGAATGRATATTTTATCTTTTGCCATGTATAACGCTTTAGGAGGAGCAGGGTGCTGAGGAAGGAGTTAAATCATGTTGATTTTGTTAAGTGTTAACAGGTGTGTCCTGGGGAGTGCAGTGCTCAATGCAATTACTTCCACAGGACACCTGAAAGTCATCAGCATGGCAAGTCCTCCTCCAGGACCCACACACCTGAAAGCTATAGAGAGGGTGAATAAAAGGGAGTGCCAGGGGCTGAGGAGGCTTTTTGCTCCTTGGTCCCAGCAGTGAGGAGGGCTCCTGAGGGATGCAGTGCTGCCTACGCTGTGGGAACTGGGGCTGCCACTCACCGCGGGAAGTCTCAGGTTGGTCCAAATGTGTGCTTTACTAAATCCTCACCTTTATGTAAAGATGAAGATGGAAATAGGGTTGATAGATTGTGTCTAAGGAGAGTAGAAAATTGGAATAATTCCCATCAATTGTGTGCATGACTGTGTTCAAATTGCCATTAGCTCGATTCTTTTGTTTTTTGCTGCGGTTTGTGAGGAGAGTCGTTATATGCCTGGTAACAAATCTTGRAGGATTTGGGCCATGATATCCTTAATGAAGCCTAGCTATCCATTAGCAGCCTCCTAATGGAGTTCTCCTTGGCTGCTGTGTCGTGTTCTAGTTAGATTAATCTCAACTCTTAGAAGAGGAGATGCAGCTGCAGCTCCCCAAGCTCAGGGCCTGCAGCACTCTCAGCTGCTTTCTTACCAGTGAAGCCACACACCTGTGGCAGGAGGGTGACTGGAGCTGGAATGCTGCCCACCAGGTTCATTCCCTGCAGTGGGCTGTGCTCTGTGTCTGTTCTCACCCAAACTCCAAAAGAGCTGCTGGATTTTGTGTGTATTTGTCTGCTCTGGCCTGTAGCTGTGCTGATGTGGGTCTGCTGCAGGCCCTTTCTGACCTTTCCTGAGGCACACTTTGGTACTACTCTTCTCATCCCACTGACTGCTGGGTGAAGATAGATGTGAGGCTGTTTCTAAGTTGGAGAGGGATTTTTTTTTTTTTGGTTTTGCTCAGGGATCTTCCTTGAGCTGCCTCCCTGCTGCACAGGGAATGTCAGAGGTTGTTCAGTGTTAATAGGGGCATCTTAAGGAATGCAGTGTTCAATGCAATGCCTTCCACAGGGCCCACACACCTGAAAGTCATAAGGATCATTAAGTCCTGTGACAGAACCCACACACCTGAAAGCAATATTACCCTCCTGTCTGCTAATTTGAATGTCTTTATCAGTTAACTCCTTTAAATAACTCAGTTTCTGACTTGCTTTGTGGTCCTTTTTTTCTGCCAGGAATCTTCTATTAAGCTCTTTCTGTTGCTACTTTTGCTCATTTTCTAGCTTTTGTTTCAGATCTCGCTGTCATTTCATTCCCTTCCTTTATCCCCTCTCAGTTTGTTGCAATTCCCTTTTTTGAAAATTCAGTCATGAATGAGARATCCCTGTCCCCATTCTCTGCTCTGTTGTTTCCTCACCAGTGCCTGGAGCTGGGGGRAAAAAAATCCAGTGAGAGCATCCASTGCTCTRCCAGCAGCCAGATYTGGTGGGRGTGAGAGCAGWGCTTTGYCCCTTTCCTTAAACCCTGGCTGTGGGGGAAGGTCACACCAGTTAATTTTGCACTAAACAAACTTGCAGTGATATTCAGCTGGACTATATCCCAATCTGTGTGAGAAACAGAGATCCCAAGAGACAGTGGGTGCTGAGGGTGAAGGAAGGCTCTGTTCTTTTCCTGTGCTAGGAAAGCAAATGCTGTGGTTTGAGGTGGGGAAGGTGAGGTGTGTTTGAGCACCCTGGAGCAGGTGAYACATTTCTATGCTTGGATCAGGAGCTGCTGTCCTGCCAGCTGTGCCCCTGGCAGTGRAATGAGGGTTGGACAGAACAGCCCTGCAMGGGTCTGTGGGGGGAGAACTGCTGGGTTTCCATCTGCCTTGGCCCTCGGTGAGGGTGATATTGCAGAAGCAATTGGGAAGTGATGAGAAGGTCTGTGATGGTGTTGAGGCAGCTCTGAGGATTCAAGGATGTGTAGTTCCAAGCTGGAAGAGCAGCAGTTTGTTTGCCAAGGGCCTTGTTCACCTTTTGGAGCTGTTGGCTACATGGTTTTAGCTAGAAAAGCTGCTGCTGGCTGGGAAGTGATGCTAAGTGTTACATGAAGTCTCCAAAGTGTGTATTTGTTCTGCATTAACCCATTCTAAGCTTTTCCTGTACTTGTGTTCTCATGTCCTAAGGTTTTTCTTAGCTTGAGAGGGTGCTGCCCAGCCTCAGGACACAATATGCAGAGTGCTTTGGTCTTGGGGGGCTGAATACAGCAGCTCTGCTGGTGGGACAAGAAGGTTGTGTCATAGGCCAGTGTTACCAGATAGAAAATTTTCAGTAAGATAACTAAAAACAAGGTGCATTCATGAAAGCAGAATGCCTTCCAAAAGGAACATAGGTGAACTGTAGTGCCGTGCAGTCAGTGAATATTTATATTTGCTTCTGTTTCTAGCAAGATACTCTGATTAGGAGCTACAGCACTTAGTGTCAGTCAAAGATTTGTCTCTGTGAAATCAAGTGAACGTGCTTGGTGCTTGCTTTGGTGGAGGTGAATACAGTCAGATTGGATAAAACAACACAATTRAGTACAAAACAATACAAATTTGGTATAAATACAAAACAATATATCTGAAATATTAAAGACTGATTATTAGTGATATGTTTATACRATTTTTGGTATTTTATTAGGTCAGCACTTCCACTAAATTCTGCTATTGAGTATATCAGATAAAACCACATAAACCATTTTGAATTTCCAGTATCTTCTACAAACAGGGCTTATAGCTGTTTGTGGGGAGGGGTTTTGTTATCTACACCTGAGAGCTGCTCAGTCAGATACAGGGATGAGCTCCCAGCTGCTTTGGCACAACTGGAGCTGTGAAACACTTCCTCTGTTGCAGGGGTGTGACCACTCTTCTCCCAGGCACACACTTATTTTAAAGGAAGAACAAGCTGAAATGGGCTAACCAACAACAATGAACTCGTTCTGCTTCATTTTCCACTCAGTCTGTGATATAAATATTTGCCCTTCAAGTGGGGGACAAGTGCTACTGAGTACTTGTTCTGTAATTTAAATGCCAGCTTCCTGTTAACACTCCAGGAYTATTACCCATGGCTGCTTTTCTGAAGAGGTCACTGCTGCTGCAGTCCTTAGCGTGCCTTGTAACCCTGTGCAACTGCAGGAAGGTGAACTCATTCCTCTGCCACTTCCCTGACYGTGTTACAAACAGGTAGCAAATGGAACAGGAAAAATTCTCAGACCTGGGTGTCTGGCACAGTGATGGACTTGAAATGAGGGTGATGATGGAGAGATAATGACACAGCAAGTTAAAATCGTCACTTAAAACTCCTGTAAAAACCAGAAATCAAATTAATGAGTTTGGTACCTTAGAGAAAAGGCTGCATTTCAACTGTGCAGAACCTTAGAAAGGTCTAATAATGCTGCTTTGGTCTCTAGAGGGCCAAACCTTTCAAACCAAAAGTGCATGWAAATACTCGGAATCATTATTTATCAAATTAACAGAAATTTCACTGAATTTRTTTATTATAAATRTCTCCCTCTACGAGAAACAGGTAAWTAAAGTATYARTCMAAAYAYTTCRGTATTCATTTTWAAGGGATTTCAGCCTTTATAAGGCATGAAGCAGTTTAGTCTGATTATTTTTAAGTCAAATCTGCACGCACTTATCTTTCAGTGAGTAAAGTCACTGCAGAATACAAATCTACCTTAAAATATCTTAACGTGAAATTTGGGTGCAGAAAACAAACATATGAAACCCAGGGGAAGGTTTTAAAAACAAAAATTGTGATGAAGACATTAAATAGAGAAAACTAGCATAGCAATCAAGCTAGAAGCTGATCAAGCCCTTAGTTTCACCTCACTTCCAGAAGTAACYGTAATCAGGTGACTACAATGCAAGTTAAAGATGCAAGAAGAGTTTCTCAGCTGTTATTTAAATCCCACTTTTCTGGACATAGTTAATTCAGATCTTTGTATTTTGTCTAAAAAGATGGTTTTGTGCTCTCATAGGTAACACATTGTGAGAGATGTCTGTTAGGTTTCTGATTCTTGAATGTGTAGCAATGAGGAGATACCKACATCTGAGTCACAGACATTTCCTGTTCTGAAATATTTAGACTTTTGAACAAACTTACACAAGCTGGTGGTGTGCTAACTGCAAAGGGATAATCAAGGATTGCCTTCGGCAGTCCACTTACAGACATAGTTCTAACCATTTAGAAAACTATTCTGCACTTAAAATTAATTATGTCAATAGGAACTCAATATTCTTCAAATCTTCCCTGCTGACAATTAGAAATAATTTAGTTATCCCCCTTATTTTCGTAGAAAGGCATCAAAGCAGTGGAATTTGTTGAATATTTTAGTTTTTCCCAGCCCGGCTACCTGCGAGTCGGTATTTGGCCGTTTTCAGTCGGTATTTGGCTGTTCTCAGTCGGTATTTGGCTGTTCTCAGTCGGTATTTGGCCGTTTTCAGTCGGTATTTGGCTGTTTTCAGTCGGTGTTTGGCTGTTTCCAGCCCGCCCTTACCTGCTCAGTGCGCTGCAGGTGCCCGGCAGGAGCTGCCCGAGGGCAGGAGCGGCTCAGTCCGGGTGCGCATGGGGCGCTGGCAGAGCGGGGACAGGGACAGGACAGTGGCACTGCGGAGGGCAGGGCAGGGCAGGCTCCCCGGGCTGAGCGGGGCGCAGGTGAGCGCAGCGCGGTGCTCAGGTATTGTTTGTACAGCGCTGCCGCTATCGCCTCCCCCTCGGGGCTCTTAAAGCGGCACCAGCCCTGCCGGGGGAGCYGCTCTGCCCTGACCGCCGTTTGCTCAGGATCGGCACAGCGATAGCCGCCCCTTCACACACGCACAGCCTGCTCTGGGAGACAGCCACGGCACTGAGAAATGAGAGCCCGTTTTTCACCAGAAAACCACTTGGGCTTTCCTTGTAAATAGTCTTATTTGCTTAGGGGAGAGTAATCTGATTAAGTAATTCATTCTGGCTGATTCTTGTGAACAGCATGGGCAGCCTTCAGGAATACGAAGGCTGATGCCCCGAAGTTTCTTGTGTTCGTACACCCAACTCTCCTCCACCTGTGTGTATTCAACAACCCACTTGCTACTTAACAGTTCAGCTTTATTCAAATATTTGAAGAATCACATGTAGGCTCAGGCTGCTGCAGTATGTGTTATATAAAGTGTGTGTAAAAACCTCTTCAGAGCTTTGCTAAGCCAGCTCTGCCTCCTCTCCACGCTGCTGTGGAGRTGGCACTGCACAGTGCCTGAGAAGTGCCTGAACACCCTGCTGCATCTGGCTCTTGCCTCTTGACAAGGGAAGGTGTGAGTGAAGGCCAAGCTGCAGCCTGCCTTAAAAACTGAGCAGTGAAGTCTGTGGAGCTCTCTGTGCTGGAATGGATGCAGCCAAAGGGCTGGACAGAGCTTCAGATTGCAAGCATGTCCCTTTAGACCTCAAAGCCACACAACCATCAATAGGTGTTTCAGTTTCTTACAAAGCTGAAAAAATATTAACTAGGGTGTTTTCACAGAAAATAACAGCTGTTAAGAATAATTTTTCACATGGTGGATATCCTTATAGAATTCAAAACAATTTTCTGAGCAATTCTTGGCAGGGGGTGGSTAGGTGGAATAATTGTTTTCCACTAAACAAGGCAGAATCAGTAACACTTTTCCCTGCAGAACTTGACATACCTGTTTCAATGGGTTAACAGAGCACTCTCTCTAGATCTTACATGATATGGGGATTCAGTAGTTTGTATTTTGGCTGTGCTGTCCAGAAATGAGGCATTCATTAACAGCCTGTAAATCTCCTAACATGCCAAACAGACACATGGATAAAGAGGACTTTGGTCACAAAAGCTTTATCTTTGCATATGTTGAGATAACATCTTAGCTCTTGGACACATCCTATTTGGTATGCATTGTGATGGAGGATTTGRATACWGCTGGAGTGATTGATGGAGTCTGCCTGTGGAGGTGGAGCCACCTGCAGGCACCAGGCTGTTCAAGCAGAAAGGTGTCTTGGTTTGACACCAACCTTGCTGCATGAATTTTCCCAGTACCTAAAAGACAAGCAGCTTAAGTTKGSAGAGAATAACAGYAAGAATGATTCACAGGCCCTGACAYCAAGCAGAGGGCTAAAAGAAGGCCAGGAAGACCCATTCCTTGTCACAGAGCAGGTGCTGAGACCATGTGCAACAGGGGCTGAGCAACAGCAGTGTCTGTGTGGGGAGTTTTGGTGAGGGAAACGTACAGAGAGGGATCAAAATATACACAACAAAGAGGTTCATGGGTAAAGGAGTACTGGAAGATCTTGTGGCTGCAAGTCACTTTAGATATGTGGCCAAGAACTAATTTTTTGGTCTTGTAATAAATCAGCAGGCTAACAGCAGTAGGAACCCCTAGCAGTAGTATTAAGACACTCAGTGGGCAATGATTAACAAAACAGACAAAAGGGCCACTGCTTATCCAGTTTCCTCTTTATGGCTGGCATTTGTTTAAGAGACAAATCAGACTGGGAAAGAGTGAATTTTATTTTTTCATGCTGCATTATCTAAGTTCACTAGCTACAAATGAAGACACAAGTGGTAGGGAAAGCACATTCCAGAGAGCAGCAAGGGAAGCACTAAAACTGGCAGACAAYAAGGTGTTTCTTGTTACACTTTCTGTCATTCCAAGTGCCATCAGTGTACATCTCCACACATTCCTCCTCCCCCCGGCCAGAAGGTTCATTGGAATACCAGTTGGTGTAGTTCAGCGGGGCACCATTCAGGAGCTTGAATTTGCCTGGAATAAGGGATTGTTTTATCCCCAGGTAGGCGTAGGTGTTAAAATATTTCACAAAGTACAGAATAGCWTCATTCTCGCCAGGGTTCCTTGGAGTGGCAATAGAGCCTCCAGCCTCTTTACATTTTTCCACTGTAGCATCAAAATCAGCTGTTTTCCCACTGCTAGCAAATATTTTTCCTCCAGACTCTGTTATCATCTTGGTCAAACGAAGGACTGCAAGAGGAGGGAAAAGCTGTTAAACATCTGTGCATTGTTTTGAGCTCACTTGCTGTCAGTTCTAACTCCTGCTATTTTGCTCCATAACTTTAGATWAAACCCAGGAAAAGGTAAAGGAAAGGAGAACTTTGATTCAAAGGTTTCAAAGTAATTTGAAAATGAGGATGGGGAAAGGGAAGAAACACATACATACACAGATGATGAAACAGCAGAATCACATAAGAAGTTAGAGAAGAAGGAAAGGAAATGAGGACTTCTAGATTTTAAAAAGGTATATGATTTTCTTTGAGACTCTCTGCCAGACTCTGAGGTGGTTTGCAGTATAYCAATGTTCTTGAGTGAGTGGGATCTTAGATTTGATGTGGTCATGACTGTCTTAGTGTGTTGTTAATGTTCTGTTAGTGTGTTGGGGGCACACAGTGTGCATGGAGCAGCCCTGCACAGGCAGGSATTTCAATCTGGCACGTTCCTGCCTTGCTTGCACTCATACTTCAGAGCTGTTACCCAGGGGTCTCCCACTAGTTATGAAACTCTAATTCCCACCTCCCCCCTTTGAAAGCTTTCATTCAATGCTAGACCAGTGAAGGACCTACAAAAGGAATGCAATAAAACTGCAGAAAATTCTGCTTTTTCCTAAGAAGCAGTTTTTGCCCACCTGGTCTATCCCCACTAACCCAGTAGCAGCAGAAAGCAAAGGCAGATAAAATACCTCCTTCCAGTCTGGAAATCCGATATTCTAATTGTTGGGCAACATTCCCATGTTCATTACCATCCTCTAGCATGAAATCTGTGAAGAAAACCAGCTATTACACACTTTGCATTACAGTTTCAGTCTTGGCTTTCAAATAAAGCAGAGCTCATTACATGAAATTATTCTGAACTTTAAAAATGTTTGTTTGACAAGTTTTAGTTACTGCTATTTTAAACAGGAGATACCTTCACGCATTGATCTTTGTAAGGATAGGGGATAAGTTCCTGGAAGTGACCTGCAGAGCAGGGATGTTTGTGGAAAACTGGAACTGGCAAACTGAGTTAGTTTTCTCTCTAAGTGATTGAGCCARTCCAGGTTTAGGTTTAGTTGATTTTTATCTGTGTCTAGGAACTGAATCCTCGACAGAATCTTTCAGGCCTTTCAAGCACTTGCTTGCAGCTCCAWCCTAGGACTCAGCAACAAGTTTCTTGTGCTTTGGAAAATTCTAAACTTTTCTCTGWATTCACAGAGAAAAGATCAGTGAACCTCTGCATCATTAAACAGAGATTTAAGCATCTTCATATAAAGGAATTAGTAAAGTCCTGATTATTTTATTTCAAGTAGATCATAAATCAGATTATGGTAGATAGCACTGAGTTTACAAAGCACAGAACACAACAGGTAAAAAGGAAGATAACTTAATGTACCTGGCATTTGTTGTTCTTTGCTCCGACCTCCAAARAAACGCAGAAATCCTGCAAGTGACCCTTGAGCACAGAATGAGAGCAGGAAAAAAGCTACTGCTAAGATTTTGTGCAGCTGTGGAGACAGCATCACTTAAAGCTAAAGGTAAACCAGACTGGTTTACTCTCTAGTGTAGAGTCCTGCATTAAAAAAAAAAAAAGAGAATGTTTTAGATTTTTTCCGGGTGTGAAGACTTACTTCATTCATGCAGTGGCATGAATGTCATTCATGCAGTTGCAAAGTTATTTTACTTCAGACAATTAAAATATTTTTCCAAAAGACAGTCTGCTAAGTCTACAAAAGTCTACAGAGCAAAAACCCAAAGTATCCCTTCAAAGCTCATTTCTGTACATGAGATACCATTATATACCATTTTTCYCCAYRCAAAAAGTCAAAGTTTCATTTTACAGGAGAGCAATAGGCATGTGGCTACTTTAGCAAAAGAATGTTTAAGACCAAGTGGGGCATGCTGTCTTTGTCAACTGGTTTAAGAGCAAAGCAACTGCTAATACTTATTCTTCTATTGCAGCATGCATTTTTAACATCTCTTCACCTCAGGTGACAYGGTCTATAAAGAGAGCTGAAATTGTTAATGAAAGTGTTGATACACACATTGAAATTGGAAAGTTTTGTGATACAGTTTAATAGATTCAACATAGTTAAAGCAGCAACCCATCTAAAGATGTTCAACTTACCTAGCAGCTCCAGTGTGAATTAAGGAAGGTTCATKAAATGGTCCAATTTATAGGGCATGTAACTTGAGATTCATCTTCTGACCTACAGACAGCACAAAGAATATGTCATATGATATGAATTTGCATAYAAATGGAAATCTAATGAACTTTTCCTTGAATAATGGGGGAATTGATTTCTTCAAGAGGTAAACATACTTACAACATGAGGAAAGTATTTGAAGGTACTTTTTTAACTTGTAGAAACACTTTCCCATGTTTTAAAATGCCAACCCTGGAACAGAACAAATTTCTCAATTCATGTTTGRAATACCTAATGTTTCCACAGAGTGTTTGTGCAAATGTCACAGAAGATAAGCCATAACAAGTTCACCTGAAATATGCACCAGGAACACCACCATTATTTTAGTTACAGACTGAGGACTAGCCAGTGACAATGACTGAAGTCTTGTAGCTTAACAGGATCTCACAATTGTAGCAGCAAAGCCAGATGACAGTGGTGCATCTGCAGAACAGGTAGAKGAGACAGCTAGAGAGACACATGCTGAAATAATTTACAGAAAACTCCAGGGGAAGTTTATATGTCAAAAAGAGCATTTTTCTCCAGCAGAGCAATGACTCTCAGTGAAGGARAAAGCTGCTTTATGCCAGTCCTGTAAGTACAGAGGCCCAAGATGAGGAGTACCACTGAAATGGAGATGGCCTTGCCAAGCATTTCACAGCTGTTCTCAGCTGAGAGCTGGCTCTGGGCAGTGCAGACTTTGAGGAAAGGTGTTTGAGTCTATGTTCCAGTTCAGCCAAGACAGATGTGGCAGCATCATGCTTGTCATGTCAGGCCAGCAACCTGATGTTGCAGCAAGGCCACYAGCCAGGACAGTGAGGAATGAAGTGCTTTGAGGCTGGATGGGGAATGCCAGCAGCATCCCTRTTAGTGTAACGTGCTACTGGGTCTAAGCAAGGCTAGATCACCTCCACAGGCACTATGGRTCCATGCCCTGTGCTTCCATACTCACCTCAAGCACTGACGTATGCCTCAACACCYTTGTCCTTGGTGGTGTGCCCACAGATGCTGGATTAAATCCTGCTGCACTGTTTATTGAGTGCCCCTGAGAGCAGCAGTCCTGTGAAAAATAAATAGGCAGTACCCAGCTGTATGCACCTGGACAGGAGAGGGCTGTTTGGAATTTGCACGAGGAAAGTAAYCTTTGTTTCCAGTTTCTTGTCAAATTTCAGGTTTCTTAGCTTTTGAGTGTTTGATGTAATGCTTTCAACATTCTTCTGGCAGAGGTTTTTTCATGTTAYTTTTGGGAAAGAAACCCCACCAAAATCAAACAGACATGAGACAAGCCCATGCCTGGGCTCTAGATGAGCCCTACAAAAGGTCACTGGCAGGCCCTGGCCCTTTGCATCCATGGTGAGAACAACTTGAACATTTCACTGCACCTGGAGGAAACCACAAGTTAGGCAAGTGTGAGAAGGGGAGGAGGTTTGGCCTGTAGTTGTGGGTTTCACATGCTGACTCAGGGCCTGGGAAACCAGGAGGGGGACAAAGATAGACTTTGTCTATCTTGTGATAGTCTCCTGGGGAAAAACTGAAGTACATTTGATAAACTAGAWACCTTTATTGTCTTGGTTTTAATCAGCAGATTAATAAGATGGTGCAAGTTAAATAGATATTAAATACATCTTCATTTCTGATATGCTTGGTTATGATTGACTAATAGACTATTTTATATAACCACCATAGCTTGTAAACTATTTTCTGATCTTTCCTTGAACTACATATCACAGAGGTCTAGCAAGATTCAAGGACACAAATCTGATACAGAACAAACTATTTTTGAGTATTGAGGTAACTTTTCTTCAGTTCCCACATCAATCAGTGAGAGGTTCCATAGTTTCAGTGGCAGTGAAGCAGATGACAGATAYTCTGAGCAGGTTGTGTTGTGCAGTGTAGGCAAAGGCAAAACCAGCTAAGGACAAAGGTTGGTCAATGCTGCTTTCTTAGCTGCTCTGAGAAATACAGACAGAGTTGAATAGTTGAGTGGCTGTGTGCTCCTTCCATAAGCCTGTTTGTTAGCCTTTCCTTGGTATATTTAGTCTCCTGAAAGTCAGGTTTTTCTTCCATRGTGCTATTCACAGATAACCTTAAAAATAATTTTCTTGTTCTCTGTATTTAAATGTCCCCAACCCCACCAATAATTTCTGCTTAAGTTGATTTTGTTCTGTTCTGCTGTTTTATCCACCCTACCTTGTTTCCAACTTGTCCCGTGTTTTCTCCATTTCCTTTTCACTTCCAAATAGTTATCAGTGTCCCCAGCAACTCTCTGATGCCTGAGAATAGCAGRAAGAGCATGGGGAGACATGAGGCCCCATTTCTCAGAGGAGGGCTAAGGCTATTTTTGCTGGGCACTAAAAGCAATTCAACAAGATGTAGACACTTGGGACAGCAGACTTCAAGAGGCATTTTTAAAAATTAAATTATGAGCAGCATTTTAGAGCAGAAAGTTTTCATTTTTTATCTGTGATCAGTGCACATGAGTGCTACTGCCATCTTGCCCCAGGGACGTAAGAGAAGGATCCAAGAGGAGGTCTCTGATGTGTACCTTGGTGCAGTTCAGCTGAGAAAAAACACAGCTCTATATAGTAAATAGAAAGCAAGACAATATCTCATCTCTTTAATGGTTAAAAAGTTCCCATTGCCACAGCCTCCTCAAGGGATAAGGGCTCTTTGCTCTGCAGTGTTGTTCATCTCCTGATGAGCCACAAGGGCAGAGATAGGTGAAGCTTTGTTCCAGGTTTCACTTGGCATCACACCTGGGTCATAACCCTTGAGGCAAATTCTGCCAAACCCTGGTTTCCTAACAAGGACTTMAAAAAAATATCCAAGTCCTCTTACCATTTTTTAAGGTGCTACTCTAATTTCCAAGCATCCTGTATCTCTTGTGTTTTGAAATGAGCTGTGTTTGTGTAGCTGTTGGCTAACAGGATATTATTAACAGTATTCTTCCACTTCCAGTAATATCACTTGCAACCTGATACTCTGAGGTACAGCTCACCATTTATACAAGATAAGGCAGCCCTGCCAGCCTGTGTCACATCCTGCCACTCAGGCTCACAAAAGGCTGAATGTGAACTCACGTTTTCTCAAGAACCATGGGCTTTTTCAATCACGTTTTCACAAAAATCAGGGAGCCACAGCAAAATTTGTGTKTGCTGGAACCGATGGTCAATTTCTTTATATATGGTGTGAGGTTTTTGAGTGTCAAAATTGGTAATAGGTACCTCTAAGCTGAAACAACTAATTAAATTACACTATTAAAAAAGAGGATATCACTCTAGACCAGAGAMAATGCTCTCTGAAATAAATATCCTTAATTGTTATGGCCAAAGTCTTACTGTTAAACCTACCACATAATAACTATATTCAATTTGTCTTATGAGAGACGGGATCCACTTATCTCAAAAGGGTTGGAAGTTTTGCCATCTTTTTACTTGTACAAGGATCTTAACTCTGAAAAAACAGCTTCTATAGGATTTGGGGAGTGACTAATTTTGTGAATTAAAGATTATCTTTATGTTGCACTTCTGTAGCAAATTATTATAAATGAAGAAAAGAAAGATACATCAGGAATTAYTGTTGTTCATTGCGCTTTTAAGGAAAGATTTTATCAAAATTATTTATATTACCATAGCAGGACACAGAAACAATTAATTTTGTTTCTTCATGCGCCATACCTCTCTRTCCAACAAAAAAAAATTAATACGTAAGTGGAGAATTCAGATCTTTCACAAAAAATAGACTGAAATGCTGGTGTTTCAAATAGCACTTGAGGGTATAAATTGTTGATAGGGTTATATACCAATACACCAAAAAATATAGGGTTATATACCAATACACCTTATCAAAATAACAGTTTCTGGATACTTTTTCTCTGTGGAACTGCAAAGAATAATCAACTGCTTGGAGATAGATGTAAATGAATATGCTTTTTTGTTTCAGGGACTAAAAGATGATGTTAGTAGGGATGTTTTGGGGGAGGCTTTGGTGACTTTTTGAGACAGGAAAAAACACTTTGCTYTAACAAAGAAACTGCATAGTTAGACTCAAAAATTGCTGATGAGGTTTGCTTACTAAAACACCAATATTTAAGAGGTAGTTTTAAGTAAACCTTCAAGCCTTTCTAGCAGATTTAGTGTAGCTGGTCAGATCTAAACCCAGGAAAATGAAAAGGTATAAATTTAGCCTTACTTTTTTCTCAATGTAACCATACAAACAACTTTGTTTGTATGGTTACATTGTTTGTTGTCATGGCTCTATTCCCTTCCCATTTGAAACTTGTGGCTAAAATGGTGTCAAGGTCATAGGGCTCAAAACAAGCTGCTTGGGAAAGCAGGTTCATATTGTAATAAATTAGCCAAGACTCCACTTTCTTCATGCAGGGAAAAACAATTCTTTATTCACATTTTATATAAATACATATATAAAAATACATTTAATAACATGTAATTTGGCAGATTGCTGAACAGCTGAGTAGCTTCTCGCGTTTTGAGTAACTTCATTTGGCAAATTCGTTAACATTCTTGTTAAAGAAATCAGACTTTGTTGAAATCTTGGATAGGTAATAAGACGCTGCATTTACWGCTTTCCATCCCTCCAGCAATCGCAAAACTGTAAAAAAATTACAATTCGGTCGGAAAACAATGAAAAAAGAAAAAAGAAAAAAATTAATGAAACCTATATCAACACGTATTGTGTTTGTATGCCTTGAAAACGTAAAGCGTCATTAAACAGAGGTAGTCAGAACCCACTCCACGCTGGAGCGGGGGGGCTGTGCTGCACCCAGCAGGGAAAAAGGAGGAGGGGGAAGAGAAATAAAACTCCGGCCCTGTAATCCCGCAGGTTAAGAAGACTCAAAGCGCCTGTGGCTCCACTGCCGCCCCGAGGAGAGAGAGGAGCGGGCGCTGCGGGCCGGGCCGGGCCGGGCCGGCAGCGCCCCGGGGCGGGGAACAGCGCGGGGAGGGTGAGGGAGTGCCATGGCAACGGKGCGGCACGGAATGCTGGCCGGGGGCTGCCGTCTGCACAGCTCGCGCGTTCCGGAGAGAGCTGCGAACCGGCCGTATGAAACTGCCAACGACCGGGGCTCGGGGGTTTTCTGCGGGGTAAAACTCACCCGTGCGGAGCTGCCGCGGCCACCGCCCGCACCGCGGCTTCCCGGGGAGCGGGAGCCGCCGCCCCGCGCCGCCCGGGGACACTGTGCCTTGCCGGAACCATTTTACAGAGGCGCACGGCCGGGTGTTTGTTCGGTTCCCGCACATGGCTTACATTGAAAGCACTTTCAAAGTGGCTGTAACAGTTTTATTAGTCTTTTCTACATGACAAACGGAATTAAAAAGTAAGTTTTCCATCGTTGGTGGTTAAAGGGAACAGAAACGGACCTACAGGCACAGGAGGTACTGACCGAGCGGTCTCTGGAGCCCGCGGGGAGGGGGCGGTTGCCGCAGCAGCTGTGGTCCCTTCAGCAGATATTAATTTTTTAAACGAATTTCTAATAAGATACCACGTAGATAACGATTTTGTGGCTACTATCTCTTCCCCATTGGCTGCTGCCCACAAAAACTGCCCGACTCGTCCCACCTTTGGATAGAAAAGGCATTTTGTACATCTGCTCTCACGTTTGTTTCCTACGCCGTAGCGATAAAGTTCGCAGTGCCCTTTTACACTGTTTTATGCCCTGTTTGCGCAGTGTAAGTGCCCGCACACGTATTATCGCTTTTTCTCAGCTGAAATTCGCGATGTAAGGTTTCCCGTATTTTCAGGTTGTTTACATTTTTCCTCTATGGCTTGCCATGGAACAGATATTACTGTTTACACAGATGCACCTGTTTTTCAACCCAAGAATAGGTTGTTGTGTTAACGAGCCTTTCATGCCAAGATTGTTTTCACATGGGAGCTTGTGAATTGCTTAACTACTCTTATCAGTTGGAGTGCCGCATGCAGGGCTTGAAATGAATGGGAGTAGATCCTGTCTCTCTTCTTCAGGGGAGGCTTGGGAACATCACTGCCCAGAGTTAAGTCYGGGGCCAGATGTGGGGGAAGAGATTGTGTTTAATGCATGAATTTTAAAGCTAGTGTTTTCTTTTTTTTCCCCTCCCAGGTAGGCGCATATGACAACGGATGAGCCCAGGACTAGCCCAGGAGTAGCAGTGRAAATATTTTGTGCAAAGGTGCTTCTTGGTCCTACCAGATTTGAGTTGAAGTTTCTCTGTGTTGTTGCTTGGTATAACATCAGCAGAGATGTTTGGGTTTGAACTGACTGAACTTCCACTCTTAGCTGCCTTCCCAAAATACCATCTGCTTTGCTCGGTGTTTTGGGAAAAGACAGGTGGCCTTCTAACACTGAAATCTCATGGTTTTCTGAGGGAATACGCTTTTTTAGCAACAAAGTGCAATCTTTAACATTTTATACCCTCCCTGAATTGAGTGCAGTATTTATCTTTGTGTTTTATAGAGATCTTCTGAAATTAAAAAAAATAATTGTAACTGGTAGTAATATTTTTATAAAACAAAAGGTGGAGGCTGATGAATCAGTGAGTGGTGCAGTGTAACACAACACAGGGTCTATGACTGAAAGTGATGCCCAAAACCTGGAACCATAATTGCTCCAGTGAAGGCAACCTCTCTTGAGGCAGAAACTATTAAGTACTGCAAAATGCTTCCAACTATGATACAACGGGCAATTTTAACTYCAGCATTTCCAATATTCCAAGTCAAACCTTGGAATTTTCCTCCAATGTTCACAAAGGCATGGAAACAGTCTGCCATGAGAAAGGAATTCTGAGGYATTTCCAACCACCCAAAAGGAAGAAACACATCAGTTCAGGCCCATTTTAATCATGTTAATCACCTAGCCCATTTGGCATTTTCCTAAGGCTAAAAAAATCACAGTATGATTTGTTTTATATTTTAGGATACAGAGAAATTGMAGAAAWTTAATMAACCTGAAACTCATRTACTTCATTATCTCCATACTATGAGGTGGCTGAAAAGCCATTCTTTAAAAACTGCAGATTGTGAGGCGATTCATGTTGCATTTTTTGTCATTCCAGGTRCCATCAGTGTACATCTCCACACATTTCTCTGTCCCTTTGCCATTAGGCTCATGCTGGTGCCAGTTGCTGTAATTCAGAGGCATGCCATTTATATAATTAAACTGGTATKGAGCCTCCCCCTGTCTAATGCCCAAGTAAGCATATTGGTTATACTGTTTCACAATGTCCATAATAGCTTCATTCTCCTCCTCATTCTTGGGAGCTGCAAGAGTTCCTCCAAGGTCTTCACAGGATTTTAGTGCAGATGCAAAGTCAACTGTCTTCCCATTGCTGGCAAACATTTTCTCTCCTACTTTTCTTATTTTCCCAGTCAAAGCAAGCACTGAAACATGGAAAGAATTAGCTTTATAAATGTTCTATGGCATACTTATGTAAAAGCAAAGAAAAAGAAATCAAGAGATGGAGAGAAAACTAAAAGTGCTAAGAGGAGCAGAGGGAAAAATTGAGCAATGGATGAAGAGGCATAAAGATCTTTAATTTTACCCATTCACTAACTGTTCACTAAATATATTTTGCTGCTTCTGACCACCTGTAATTGTCTCCAAGACAAGGATGTCCCACCAACATCTGCTAAATATCAGTCCTGTTATATTTTGTGTACTTCCTAAAGAAGATCATTGTGCTTCAGATTTGAGCAAGGGAAAAAGAGAAATTATAATTGTTATGTGAATCCCTTTTCAGTACAAAACAATTTACCACCTTTAACAATCTGGTCRCTCATAGATATAAGTGTTACAAGACTGAATTTCCATGAATCCATGTGGGAAATGCAACATCAGGTAGTTGGAATATTTTTTAAAATAAACCCAATTTGAATAAACATGCATTATGATTGCCAAAAGGAATCTTCTCTCCAGGGAAACAAGAATCCTGACTTCCCCTACTTTGAATGAGAAAATGGAGTTTTGGGGTGTAGTACCCTTTCCAAATGCAGTTTCTTTCCTACAAGTTGTGGTTCTGTAACTACTTTTGCCTCCTGCACTTAAAATTGATTGTGAGCTGAAAAGTAACAAGGGGAGGAATTACCAGCCTCGAGTCGGAGAAGTCGGTGTTCCAAATTTGCTAAAGCATTGTGGAGTTTGGTGGCCAGACAATCAGGCAGACCTATGCAGATAAAAACAAAAATTACACAACCAAGCAAAACTAGGCTGTGCTGCTAGGAAAAACCCCCTGCATAAAACCAGCTGTTTTCCAGAACTAACTTGCAAATGCAACTTTTAACATCAGCAAGTGTAAAATAAATATTTTCCCAGTATTGTTTCACATTGTTGTTAATCTATTAAAGCAAACTACCAAAACATCCAATCTTCTGAAATGCTGATAATTTCCCTCTGCAGAAAAGAAACTGAAGCTTTATAGSTTGAAGCCTTTTGTTAGTTATATCTGTGAAACTGGTTTTGCCAGAGAGAATTAGTTTAATTCTACTAATTGGTAGTGAACAGGCACTTTGTTAGTGCCTGTTAGAGGGATACTTYGAGGAGGAAACAGTTTCTATGGCACCATATGATTTTCTTTTTAAAATGCTGGGTGTATGCTTTGTGTTTATCTTTAATGGGAGCCATAAGCAGTGATAGTGGAAGGTTTCTGGATAGTGTGAAAAACACAGCACTGCTTGCTAAAGATGGGAGCCCATCTTTAAAAGGTAGATTCTTTTTTTTCRTACCACTTTCCACAGGCAACAGAGGTCCTACATGTAGAATAAAGCCACTAATGTAGTCCCATGATCGTCATCCACTATTCACAGCTGAAACAAACAGCAGTGCAGGAGCACAAAAGGTTGCTGCATGCATTGAGCTGCAGCATTGCAACTCTCACTGCACTTCACAGTCCATTAGAAAAACCCATATTTGACCTAATACAGGGAGTCTTGGAATAATTCTGATAGTGCTTTAACCTTGTCAGCAGTCCTGAAGAAAGCATTTATACATACATACATACATACATACATATATATATATATGTACGTATGTATGTAGAATATATATCTATTTTATATATATAATATTTGTATGCCAGAGTATTGATAACCTGTTCAAGTCCCCTCTTCCCCCAGAAGAGAGAGGAGACCTGTTTTTTATAAAAAAATTAAATTGACCATTTCCTCCATTCTCTTTTCCTTCCTATGCTTAACTCATCTGCTCCCTTGAGAGCACATGTCCATCTGYGTTACCTGTTTCTGGTCATGCAGCCTTTGTGACACGGGGCTCCTGCAAAATAGGCAMGTTTGCTTACCTTTCTCACCATCTCTTCCAGGGATACCAGGTAGCCCAGGAATTTGTGGACATATACTCAATGCATGGCAAGTCACTGACAAAGCAGCCAGTGCWACGAGGATGTAGGATGAGTAAGACAACATGATTTCTCAGGCCAGCTGTAAAAAACCCACACATTTATCAGGCARTGATTCTGTAAGAAATTGCAGACATTGGTTTACACAGCTGCACACTCCTCCCCCATCATCCCTTCTTGAAATTAACATTATTTCCTTGTTTAAATAAAGCTTATAGTTAATGTGTAAGAGATTTCCCAGATTTATTGTGCAACCATTGTGTAGTTTATACACAAAGCTCTTTCCAGACTGATAAACGTGGAGTAGTGAAGATAAATTATCCCTTTCACTGTCACTGACTGTTTGTTGGATTAATCCTTGAGAAATGATAGGCTCAGAGGTAACTGATCACACTTAAGCCATTAGTTGCCTGCAAGGACTATAATCACTCAATGATGCATAGGATACTYACCTGAAGGCAGATCTGTTACAGTGGCAGCTGTAATGTTTGGGAGCTTGTTAAAGCACAACACTATCTCAGCACATTTATTTGGCATAAACTGATACTGTTTTACACATGGGCAAAACTTTATAGCTCAATTGACATTCCTATCCTGTTTTGAACCTAATTCCACAAGCTTGAAAATGTCAGTTAATMATGTAGAAAATGCATTTTTGCTGGTTGGCAATAGGCTTTTCCATCTTATTTTATCCCTACAGATAAAACAAGAAGTTTGGTTATAATCTTAGTGCTGTGCTATTGTGACTAGAAAGCATTTTAAACCTGTGCATTGTGGGTTTACAGCAGAGTGAGTGGGTGTGCTGTGCAGCTGTGAAACCTGAAGGACTGTAAGATACTAGGGCATAGAAATACCCAGTTATTGTCATCATTCAGCTAAACTAACAGGAGATACAGAGAAAGGTTCCAGATGCCAGAATGGGTATCCATTTCCAATGGGGTGATGCTATTGGGTTGACTCATACAAAACAAGTAACTTAATATCCCTTACTTCATTTTTTTATTGGCACAAATCAAAGAGGATCCTCCACCTGCTCTCTCTAAAAAAACTTCCATCTTAAAAAAAGAAAAAATCCTAGCATTTACACATACAAATTTCTAAATCTTGTTCCATTTAAAATTTAAAATAAAMATTTGGTTGGCTTGAATGCTGTGAGATTATTAACACCTAGGTTCATCTGCTATAACAAGGTATTTGTTATTACATTTCAAAGTATATATGTCAAGCAGAATCAAAATATCAGTCTAGTGTCATTTATTAAATGGGGTGAGATTAAAAAAAAAGCATTGTTTGTATCTCCCATATTGACTCTCTTATTGACTTTTGAGATTATTTTTAACCTGCACCAACAGCAACTTGTTTTTCTAGGGGAGTGTCTTATCAAAGTCAATTTGATGTGACATACTCTTGAATATATGAATATTCAATTATGTCATAAACTTCAGCATATAGGATCTGTTTAACTAATGGCAGTATGGTCAAGAATTTGCACTTTGAAGAACGTAAAATCAAATCCACCTGAGAGCACATGTGCAGTGTTAAAGGTGCTGTTGGGTTTTGTTTGTTGAATCTGTTGTTTGCCCTCTCTGGAAGGCCAGCAGACACCTCTGGAAATGCTGGCCAGGGATCAGAGAGAGCAGATTATTAACGACCCTAACAGAAACCTACCTTAGGTGGCTGGGAATACTTCCATCCTTGAGATAAGGAAATGCAATTACAATGTGTACCCTTTGCCTGGTGATGATCATTCAGGGAATTACATTTGAATGGACCACTGCATCCAGCTCATAATTGGATTATGATGCAGAGTCAAGACTCCTGATCAGTTATATAGCAAAATGGGAAAAACAGCTCTTCAGTTTAATCCAGTTTTAATGACCTTCATCAGTCATTACTATCTAGTGTCCTTCAGGCATCTCCTTATCTACTCAAATTGCTACTATAAGCAAAGTCAAAAAATTACTAATAAAGGGAAATTTAATTTTAGAACATAAATATGACCACAGAAATCAAAAGGAACGGGTGTGCCTTCTAGCTGAAGCTCCATTTGATTTATTAAAAGGAAATTCGACTTACCCTTCTGCTTCAAAGTGAAATGAAAAAGCAGTTCACACAAATCCCCTTTATATAGTGTTGTGTTTGTTAAATGATATGGCTGGAGGCCACGAATGAGCTTTTTCAGTTTTGCTCACATACTTGTTATGCAAATACTGAGCTCAGTTTTAAGGGTTGAGACATTTCCTTTTTTTTAATAAAAGAAATAAAGCCAAAGTTGTAGAATACAATCCAGAACTCACAGATAACCCCAGATTTGTAGACCCAAATTATATGAAAACATAAAGTAACTTTCAGCAATTCTAGGCCATATTAAAAAGTTGTTTGTTGTTTTATAAAAGCAAAAAATGGCAGATGACCACCAGTGGCCCTTGTAAAAGGAAAGATACTCTTGTGGTTAATCTTAGGGAAGCCTGGTACCTTCCAGATAGTCTGACCCAATAATCAGAATTGTACACTTTGCCTCCCCTCTCTGTATCTTATCTGATGTACATATCTTACTGATGATATATGATGTACTTATCTTACCTAATATAATTTCCTAGCTGTGTGCTAGAATGCTCAGTGTTTCCACGAGCTTCTGGTCTCTCGTGCGTGTGCCAGACAGCTGATCCTCTCTTGGTCAGACATGGATCTTGGAAAAAATCTGTATACATGCACAAAAT
The DNA here is from genome assembly GCA_902810485.1 of Alauda arvensis. Classification (NCBI taxonomy): domain Eukaryota; kingdom Metazoa; phylum Chordata; class Aves; order Passeriformes; family Alaudidae; genus Alauda; species Alauda arvensis. The sequence continues at coordinate 14,890 of CADDXX010000407.1, read as the reverse complement.
TCTTCAAGGGACATCATTTTCAAGAAAAGAAAGAAACCAGAGGTTTTGCTCCTCTTGTTTCCCAGAAGTAAATATTGGGGTTTTGTAACTTCCTTCTGGTTCTGATGCCTTCTACTCTAGAAAGTTTGATCCTGGATGGGGTTTGTTTTATAAACCTCAGCGAGCCAACACATCAGTGCCTCACCTGAGAGRCAGAAATACCTCAGCTTCACAGCTTTTCTGTGTTTTGCCAGTTTATACTGTGGTCTTTTAAAGATAGAATGCTTTCTATTTTTCTTTTKCATTTTACTAAAACTATTTAAGTTTTGTCATCATCCCTAATAATAGTGTTATTCTTTCTGAATAATTCCAGCAGGATTCACAGCTGCAAGCTAACATCTTTAGGCTTCCTGTTCAGCAATTAGAGATGTTTAATATCAACTGGCTGACCTGGCCAAGRCAAAATGCCAAAGCAGAAGATACATTTAGGATTCCCCTTAGACATAGTGCAGGCACTTAAATCCACTTCCATTCACAATTGTGAGCCTTGTCCTGCAGTGCCCAGCATGGCCTGTTCTCCATCTCAAAAACCCCCACAAACAGCAAACTGAGGGCATACCAGGTGTCCTTCTTAGCAAATGATCAGTCAACTCTCCCAAATGTCTGTTACAGACAATTTATCTTCAAAGTTCTTCCTCTCCCCAATGGGTAGCAGAGCTCTGAATGCAGATTAGTCTTTTTACAAAACCTCTCACCACCAATGGAAACTATTTCTCTCTCTAGTCCAGATGAGGTAGATGTAAAAACTGGTGTTGAGGGCGTAAGATGTGAATTAGGCAGTACCCAACAAATAAAATGGTTTTTTTTTCAGTTCCTGTTGCCATTTGGAAATAGCACAGATAACAGACAACTGAGCACAGTCAAAGACACAGGTAATTCTGTTTCTGSATGGCAGCAGACCTCTGGAGTGCAYAGGAAATTTCTTCAATTCCAGATTAAGATGGAACTTAATGAATCCAGATTTTAAGAAGCAATATTTGAAATTACCAGGTGCCCAAGTTCTTGAGAATGATACCAGAACAAAATCTCATACAGACCCAATTTCTAGGCAACTGCAACAACTGTAAGGGCTATTTTTTCTGCTGCATCACTGCATATACATGCAGCTCCAATACATGAGAAATCTCTGGAGATTTGTACTGTTTCTTCCACATAACACAGTTTATATTATAAAAAATTGAAAACATTAAACTGGGAGATCAGTGAAGCTCCACTAGCTATTATCTCTGTCCATTTATGAAAGTGTGGCATGAGCAAAACATGGCTTATTATCTAGGAAAACCTTATCAACTGTTATCTTTTACCAAAACTTTTGAAGAAAGATACATTTGATAACAGTTGTTGTCCCATGAGTCAGACTATACTTACACAATGGAATCAGATAAGAAATCTCAAACATAATCCAGTGTGAGAGATTACTTAGTCATTGGATTTACTTTCCTTAGTTATGCAGAGAATGAGGGAAAACAAACACAYTCAAACAAGGAAGAAAGAAAGTAAATATTTTTTCTGCAACTTMGCATCCCTATAGAATAGCTACAAGGATGGGAATTCTGAAATTTGCAGGTAAACTTGTGAGGTAATGGCTAAAGGCCTTTAGGTGGAAACACCCACAAAACTCAGCCAGGGATCTTTAATGGCTTCAGTGGACCCCAGGTGCTGCATACCTCTTTTTATCATGAGGAAGAGCCATAAGAATATTAAATATGCTGTGCTGCCAGTGAATTAAACACAAACCCTGCTCAACTATCAGCAAAGGAGAACTTGGGGGGAAAAGGAATCTGATTTTCAAGATATGTAGCMAAAAAGACTGCTTCTTTCCACAACAGCTCTGCATGCTACCCTCAAAAAACTAAGTGCAAAGGGGGTTTCAGAACCAGAACTAGTTTTATACAGTTTCCAAGCCTCTCATTTTCAGAACACAAGGTAAACTCCTCATTTTGCTGTTTTTAAGTGAGCTGATTACTAACTGATTATAACTTATCCTGACCTGTGTAAAGCTGTGCCATGCTCTTTCACATAAAATAGTGATGTACAGCCTTGCTAGTTTATTTTAGCAATTTGTGAGGCAATAATTTAAAGTGTGTCACTGTGCTGCAAGTTCCTGATATCGACTCTGAGCCAGTCCTTGGCACAGCATCTGTGTGGTAAGCAGGTGTGGTCAATTCTCCATGTTTACCTCTTTGCAAACAGTCATTTTTTATATTTGTCTAGTATTTCCATTGTAATTTATTTGCTGAGCTTTAAATCATACAGAGTTAAGCATCTRTAGTTAGTTTTAAGAGTGCTCAATGGCATCAGCTTAAGACTTCACCAGAATTACAGGTCACTAAACATATGTCACCTCTTAGTCATGAAACAATCCAGTAGGTGAAGTGTTACCTCCTCTCCACATGCAATTTAATTTTATTGACACAAAACCAAACAAAAATATGGGAAGTTCAACAGCCCCTCACCTTTGGAAAATAAGAAGCACTGATAAAACAGTTTTTATTCTAATTTACAGTGTACTGATGCAGGAATGGGAGGAAAAAAATGTAGGCAGTGTGGCAGTTTACCACACTGCTAATACTGAAAGAAAATTCTGCTGTGTGTGCCGTAGACCTTAACATGAGGATAAACACCTTACAGGAAGAATGGAATTGCTGATGAGATGTGTTTATATCTATGAAAAAACATGGCATCAGAGAAATGCTGCCAGCTCAATAATACACTGTTATTTTGGGGAGTGGATCCCAGGGAGATTTCTAGGATTAAGTGTACCCAGGTGGATGGAGAAAAAGAAGGAATACTGAATATAGGTCATGAGTTTCCAAAAAGAGGACAGCAGAGATGGGGAACAGAGCTTGGAGCATTGGATCTTAAAGAGCTGGCTTCATCAGACTGAACTGAACAGACCTTGCATAGCCTTGTTCTTCCAAAGTACAAAAAGCATAAGTTTAAAACAAAAATAAAAATTAAAAAAAAGAAAAAAGACTTCAAGCAGACCCCAAATCTCTTTCAGTCTATCAATTTTCTATTCTAAGAAAAGCAATTCAAACTTTTCTATCAAGAAAACAGGTGACAAGGTTTTCAATTTTTTTTAAAAGTCATGGTTCTCTCCTGCCGAAGAACTTGCAAGTTAAACCTACGTTAACAGAACTACTTGGCCTTTGCTTTCAGGTTATATTAGATTCTTTCTCTCTCATATACTTGAAATAATTGATTTAAACTACAGATATCAAAGTGGTCTCCTGGGTTTTATGAAAATGGTAGGCAGGTTGCTAGAGTCAAGTAATTCTGACTGAACTAGTGTTTCTATGCCTYGAATTAAAAAAGGAGAAAATCAACCAGAGCACATTAAAACAAAGGCACCAAGAAYCTCTTTCTTTGACAATAASAGATTTTTAGACAYAGCCTTCTTCCTTCCTTTGGGCAGGACAAATGCTCTCCCCTTCTCCCTYCCCATATTCTTCATCCAGGTTTAGTAAAAATTTTGACCATGCTATAATCAACTTCTGTCTTGTCCTTTCATAAACCAACAGAAACCAGAAATATTTCACTCTAAGTTCACAACCTAGTGATGTTTYCAAGTCTGTTTCTTACCTGTTTTAGACCTAGAATAACTAAAGTTTAGAGAGATGGTATTCCTAGGATCACTGAGGAATCCTTTGGTTTTTTTCCTCAGATCAATTCACCTTTGTATCCTGTAGGACACATTACCAACTCCAATTCCTCCTTCTGCACCAAGCAGGCMTCTTACAGGAATACTACATAAGAGTATGGGACATGATTCCTAATCTTTGATCAACAACACCACGAAATTACTCACTGCAGTGTCAGTTAGGTGTGTCACAGTGGGGTAAATATTGCCTTCTTTTCCTGGAAATAGTGCAAAGAGCAATGCTGGAGGTGTCCTGCCACTCTGTGCTCCCACAGAGATGAACTGGGCCATTTAACCTCCCATCAGAAGGAGTAACAGGAAGCAATTTATGCTTGAACAGCCACTGGCCAACATTGCCTTGGAAACGTGTGCTTGCAATTCATATCTTGCCCTTATAAATAGCCACCTGGCTCTTGTTATCAATTTAAAATAATCTAGCCTGATGATAGAGAGAAAATCCTGCCAAGCTCTTATGATGTTGTTATTGCTGGGAAATGGCTGTGTAATGTCTCACTGGTAAGTGTTAGAACATATGTGTCCAATAGCATTGCCAATGTTTTATTTGCAATTGAAATGCAAAGTCCTTGGGAGAAACTTGTTGAAAACACATGGCAGAAAATACAGAGTAGCAAAGGAAAATAATAAACTCACCAAGCTGCTGTTAAGGTCTGATGATCACAGTGAAATGAAGCTGCTTTGTGTTTTACTGAAGGGAAACAACCATTAATGAATTCCCAGCAAACACTGCCTGTTGTGGTTTTTATTGCTGCTATGAGGTGAAAATTTAGATAACAGGTATTACAGAATTCCATTTATCACAGATTTTTTCAGGAGAGTGAACACAAAATTCTCTGTGTTTTAGCTGATTGTGTTGTTGGAAGCACACAGAGCTTTAACATACTGAATCTACTGCTTTTGCACATGTTTAGATTCTAATTTGTGCAAAAGCAGAGGAGCATTTTATAGCAGACAGCGAGTAAAGTACTTCATCATGTGAGTTCCCCTGGAAAGCAGATACCCTGAGCACCTGATGGGTTGGAGAAGCCCAGCCCTGCATCCACCCAGCTCCACGTGGTGGTTCTGTGCTCCCCTCAAGGGGAGCAGCTCTCAGGGCTGGGGGCTCAGGCAGCAGGAGCCAGCAGTGCTGCACTGAGCTGGAGTGCTGGCACACAAAGAAAAGGCTGTGAGTGCCCAAGGAAGCAAATTAATCTCCTTACCTTTTATTGATACATCTCAGCTGACTTGAAACTACGTAAGGTGCAGTTATTGCAGAGGCCTCAGTGCAGAAATATGCTTGGAAAGTCTTGCAGGGGTAAACGAGAAAAGCTCTATTTAAAGCCCCTTCAAGTTCATCTAATAGATAAAAACAAAGAACAGATGAAGACTCAAAGAAATAGAAATAAAACAAATGGGAATGAACAGAGTTCTACACCCTCAGATTTTCTCTGAAGACATGGGAAGATCTTGAATGTTGCTTGAGGCCAAAATGATTCAAACTGAAATTGTTTAGTAGGTTATTAAAACACAGCAGACTTAACTTGAATGACAAATCAAACAGAATGTTTAATAACTCTGAGAAATGTAATAACCATGAATGTCAACTACTTAACTAATAAAACATAATTTTGTTATTCCATGGGGGTCACCCCTTACAGCCTTTATGGTAGCTTTATACGTAGTTTTGAAGATTAAACACTGTTTTTCTTAGTAAGACAAGAGGAACTCTACACAATTATTAATAATCATTTCAGCTACCTATTCTATTTTAAAATATACCTTTCATTATATTTTTTTATAAATTAGTTTTGGCACTCTACTTGGATTTAGGACTCATTCTAGACAGACAGGAACATGCTTGTTTCCCAGGAGTGGGAATCTACACAAGAACTCTACAAAACCATGCTTGTTTTTCAAGTAGTCTCATTGTTTGTCTGCTTTCCCAGACCATCTCAGGGACCCAAGGCAGAAAAGGTTTTCCCCAGCTGTGCCCAGCCCAGCCTGCTGGGTACAACCAAGTGCCCCTTTCACAAGGTCAGGCCATTGCCATTGTTCCCATGGACAGTCCTCAAAGCTGAAGTGATTTTAAGTACTAAGTTATAAAATTCAGTTTTCAAAACCTGGAGAACAACTGTGCTCCTAAATGTTTTGATAGCAGTGTCACCATGAGAAGTTAAAAGATCTGTAGGCAATGTAGTACTGATCAAACAACTTCAGAATGGGACACCTTTACAGAGGGGTCATTGGATATGTAAGTGCAAGACAGGGAATAATCAAGAGAGTAATTAATGTAGACATTATGATTTTGGCTGAAGAGGTTTCAGGATTTCCAACTAAATTTGGTGAAGCTTGTATGGTTTAGCTTCTCTTACATCAAAATAAAACTTGGGATTATAAATGGGCTAGGGCAGGATGGAAATTTGCATAGAACTTWGTTTCTACACAGCTGAAGCACAAGKGTTGTAGCACAGCTGTGCAGGTGGGAAGAAGAGGAAAAGGTTCTGTTCAGGATTCTCCCAAGTAAGCCCAGAAAGCCTGATGAGGAAAGGTACAATGAAACACTGACATTCAGGCTGCTGCACTGCTGAGCTGGTGCAGGTCTGTTTGCATGAAGCCCAACGTAGCAATCTCAGACTCTGAAATCAGACACCTAAATTTGGGTCAACTGCTGCTCTTACATTCTGTGTATTTAGTCCAGCTGCTTGAAATTTTATCTGAATTKAAACACCCTGGAAGAGGATGCCAACCAGTTGGACACYGTRGAGTCTTCCTCCCACTGCCAATATGCCAGAAGTTTCTAGCAGGATTAACACACRAGCTCATCTCTGAGGGACAAACTGTGYCACCAGCTGAAGTCATAAACAAGCCAGAGCTCACAGAAAGCCAGGAAAAAGCTCTTACAACTGTCTACCCTGAAGCACTGATCTAAACAGCTCAAGCTACTGATGTCTGAATCTTCACTGGGGTCACAGGCCATAAAAAGAGATTTTAACTGCAGCTGCTTCAGGAAAAAGTCATTTGTGCTAGAGAGAGAGCCCTGAGTGTCCAGTCATGCTGCTTGTGTTGAGAGGTTTAGCAGAGCTTAAAAGACACACAAGACTGTGCCTAGGTTTCCAGGCAATCTTGCATTATTTGTTCCCCTGAGCATTTTTGGCCTAACTGCAACCCAGGAATCATTTTTCACTCCTTAGGTCTCCAGGTGCTAAGGAAWAGAGTAGAGCTATTTGGTAGTGCTRAAGTCACAGAGCCCTGCAGAAAGCTTCTGCCCTGCACGTTTAAACTGGAGAGCTTGAGGCCTTCCCAACAAACAACACACTTCTCTGCTCTAACTATACATGAACCACCTGTCCCCTCATATTTATGTGTTGTAAGTGAAAAACGAAACAGCATGTATGAGTTGCTACTGATTGAATGGCTTCCTGTTTGCACCTCGTAGTTTCCACTGAAAATTGCCTCTTGAAAACTAAAGAGAATGAAAAGAGCTTTCAATGATTGTGTTTTTTCACATGTGACAGGATAGCTCTTCCTGAGCCTGTACTTAACCTGAAATTGTGTTTTAGAAAGATAAACCCTGCAGCTGATTAACAAATTATGCTTTCATTCTGAATTACTTAGAAACTCTGTGGAGGTCATATTAGCACACATATGAGTTGGTTCTAATCAGGGATATAACAGCAAATACAAATTAGTTTATAATTAATGCAAAATTAAGTGGTCATTAGGGATGCTGATTTAAGCTTCCTGGAAGACAAAATACCACCATTTCAAACTCTTTATTTTTAACACCTACTGAAGAAAGTTGTTCCTTGAGGAAGAAAAGGTGTCCCTAATATAAATGATGAAAAGGGTCAGAACTTGGGGCACGTCAGATAACACCTTGCTGAAGTTAAAGTTTCAAGTAATATGACTTAGTAAGAGCTCATTTTCTATTTCTACGTGTGGTTCCTTGCCCTGTGGACTCTTGTCCAGCCTGAGATCAGCCTGCTCCTACAGAATGGCCTTCCAAGCTGTCAGATTCCTCCTCTGAGCACTGGCTCAGGACAGGAGAGTTCACCAGCTAAGCCCAGACTAACAGAGCTACACTTACACTACAGCTGCTTTTCCAGGGCAATTCCAGCAGAGATGGATTCTCACCAGTGTAATAAAGAGCAGTTTGGTTTTCTCAAAAGAAAGGGAAGCTGGCAGCTTCCCTTCTGCACAGGAGGTGTAACACCTGGGCATTTCCCTTGAGATGGCTTACACCAGGGTAAACCTACAGCACAGGAAATGGAGAGGTGACACCAGAATGGAACCTAAAAGCTTAAGTACTGCGAGTTTATTTGAAGAAGATTGAAATAAAGCTCAGATTTTCTATAGACCTAATCCTTGCTGAGGCCAAATATGCCTTTCCTGTACACAACCTGGTTAAAATGTTAATTATCTGATAACTTTGGGCTGTAGGAAACTGAGCATACAATAGGAATGTTTTCCCATTCTGCCTTTGCAAACTTCCAATGCGTTTAGCATAAGAATACTTTTGGACATACCTGCAAACCATCTTGTGGTTTGTATAGATCCCATTGGAATGAAGCACAGTGCTCTCTGAAAATGAACATTAACTTAAGGTCACAAGAAGCTTCATAAATTTCTCAACTCTATTGGAGATTTGCTGGTAAAATAATGTAAAAATCAGTCTAAATTACACTTCAGAGCTGAACTCTTGAGAAAGTGTCTGATATGGCAATCAGGAATAGTCTTTAAAAAAACAGAAACAGTTGAAAGAAAACAACCATTCATATATTCAAAATACTACTCCAGTTTGTTTTTTTTGTTTTTTTTTTTTTTTTTAAATCAGTAGTCTAGTCATTGCAGCCTACTGGCTGATGCATTGAGGCAAAACACATCACTGCTCTTAGTCCAGCTCCAGGTGAAATGGTCTCAAAGTATTTCACAGTGGTTTTTGGAGACAGTCTCAAAACAGACTTACATAATCATTCCAAATGAATGCATTGGAGACTGAATTATCTGTGATCCCTCAACCYAAATACATTTTTTAAATATTGCACYATTTCCTATGTTTTTAGGTAATAAATATTGATTAAAAACTTCCAGGCAAAATTTTAAACATTCTGTTTTTTCATAGCTGCAGGACACCAATTAATGCAGAAAAAGAATGCAGTTCACTTGAGAGCTGCTAAGATACTTTGCCAGTAATGACAAGGAGGGCATGAAGCAGATCAGCAGATAAATCATACTCTGGAAAATTCATATCCTTTACCAACAGCAGTAATTGCTTTTTTGCTGTACCTGTATAACCTAGTGCAGAGAAAATAAATGTCATTACTTATAAAGGTAGACAGGGAATTAGGCAATGAAAAGAATAGCCATAAAACAGATGAGCTGGGCATCAAATTCTCCTCAGTACACACACATTCCTATGTTTCCATGTCCATAACTTGGAAGTAGCCACAGTCCTTCTCTCCACAGAGGCACTTAGCTTAGTCTCAGTCTAAGTGGAAGACAAATTGAAAATCTGTTCCTCCATGGTTAAACACTAATAGCCTCCAATGGGAACATATTTCTTAATTGTCAAACTTGCAGTACTGGGCTTTGTTGTCATTCACCCATTGCTAGTTAATACAGTCTGTAACTGTGTTTTTGTAGGTCACTTGAGGTGAAAGAAGCTCCCATCAAGAACATCATAAAAGCCTGTAGGATCACTTCTCTCACATTAAGGACCTATCACATAAACAGGATTTTTTTTTTGCTTTATTTCTGCATGAGCTAAATTCTATTTGGAGAACATTTCAGTAGCAGGCTTTTGTATTTAATTTAAGATAAAAAATTTCTGCTTTCCCCTGCATCTAAATCTTGATTTACATCTCCTGTACCTCAACTGATGCCTATGGATTGCCAGAAAACATCATCTTGTTCCCTTCTCATGATTTTCTACTGCACACAAAGCAACTTGGCTGACTGGTTTACTGTTTCATTCCTCTGTAGTTACAGCACAATTCATTTTCCAATCACATGGGAAGAGCAGCATGAAAATAGCTGAAACTTCAAAAAAGAAATTATTTCCGTGTCAGTAGCTACTGCAGTGGACTTCTGTACTCAGAGGATAAATACCACTCTAGGCTCTAAGTGATCATTATCAGTCAGTTTTAGAAGGAGAATAAAAGTGCCCCAGGAGCAAAGGCATCACTAAATGCTGAGGAAACAGAGGACTGATGCACTATCCATTATTTACATCAGAAAAGAATGTATCAGAAGCAGCATTTAGAGAGCAATCTTTCCAAGTTTACAGCTCAGCTCAAAGATCAAATAGACAAATCTTTCATTAGTTACAAGATTATTAAAAACTGCTTCCCTCATGCTGTATTTATGAGGAGCTCAGGCAGAAAGATCCACCAGTGTTCTGAGCATGCCATAACTTATTACCCTTGTACCACTAGGATAAACACATTTTAATATATAATGATTGAAAATATGAAATCTGTATTTTACATAGGAGAGTCAAAACTGAATGTCAGAGAGAACAATTATAAATACACCCTGTTTCTGGGTATTTAGGGGCACAGCACAAGCACATCCATCATTTTACCAGGCTGAAAAGTAAACATACCTTTACCTTAAATTTTTTGTGTCTATTTAATTCAGCCTCCAAAACCTGTGCTTTTGTTTCCAAAGCAGTTACTTGTCTCTGCAAGTCATCAGGTACTATAAGTGGGACTTAAGGCTGTTATTTAATGATTTATATTAAAATGACTGCACAACACCTGTCTCCAAGATGCTCAGCTCTCCTGTAATGTGATGCCACATGAAAGAGATATTTGGTTTCCAGAGCAGAAATCACAGGCCCCACTGCAGATTTGTTCTGGGAATCTGTCTAACTGGGAGTGTCTTCTCCCTGACCAAAGTGAACACTTCCAGGGCTGCCAAAGTCATCTTCAGTTCAGAGGGAAAAGCCCAGTTCTCAGAGGCAAAACACACTTGTGAACATGTTAAAATTAATTAAAGTTGGAGTGAAAAAACACATGAACAGGCAAAACAAAATGAGAGAAGAAAAAAATGCTGTTATAACATGAGAGGGTTTGGTATTTCACTCACAACAAGCTAGTGACTCATTCCAGACACTTTCTTCCTCCAGTCCGGTTGGGCAACTCATCTCCTGTGTAACAGATGGTTTATTTTTCTGCTCCTCACTCTTCTGCAAGTCACACCTTTCCTCAAATGGTGCTATAGGAATGCCAGACACTAACACAAGTACTTTTTGGAGAATATAGTAAAAGGTTGAAAACCAGACTCATAGAAACATGAGAAATTTATTCTTACTTCCATATTCTACTTTTATTCCCCTCTCTCCTTGTCATTCTCAAGTTCCTTTTATTCCTAACTTTCCCAGAGAAACTGTRTAAGCCTCTTGATTCTTCTCCTAGMATTTAACTYAAATAAAARTAGATAAAATTTAAAATTGTTCAAATGTTTCCTGAATTTTTGTCCCACTATGTTTTCTTAGTGGTTTGAGATGACATCACTGACTCGTTCCCCCTTGCTCTTCCACCTGCCCACCCCCAGGAAAATAAAAACACCTCAAGAAAATAGAATTATTCCATGAAAAGCTTCATTTGCTAGGAAATGCATTACTTTGATGCAGAAGCCATTGCTACCCTTACTTATGGCACTGAAAATCCAGTGAAATAAATGCCCTTGGTTGTTGCAGAAGTACACATTCTCTTAAACCAGAAAGTCAGTCTTGTTCAGCTGTAATCCAATCACACATCACAGTATAGGATCTAACAAATGAGCTAAATCACAACATTATTAAGGATTCCTCTCTGGAGTAGTTTGTTGAAATAAATAAAGCCAGCAGTACATTTCAGCCTTGGAATTGCAGAGGGCACACTGAGGAGTATGTGGATCAGAAGATGTCTGTACAGAAAATCAGTGTATGCCACTCAAATTTTATGTCATAGTTCATAGAAAGTGATAACGTTGAGACTTTCCTTTGTGGTTGAAAAGCAAGCACCTAATTCCAAGGTGGGTGGCATACACATGGGAACATAGATGGGATATGGTAAGAAGATAGACAATTTCATAGCAGTTAGTAAGAGTTTGGGCAGAAACTGATCTGGCAGCTTGGGAAGAGAGCATGACTTGGTTCTGCCACATGACAGAAAGTGTTTGTGGATCCATTTGCAGTTTGCATCAGCACATGAAAAAAGTTACCTGACAAATCATACCTTGGGGGAGTTCTGCTCTTGGGGCACAGAGAGTATGAAGCAATCAAGTTATGATCATCAGATTAGGAGGCAACTCCAGCAAGTATGATTTCTGGTTTTGAGAGCTGGCCCCTGGAAAGAAAGAGCAGTAATAATTTAGTAGGATATAATAGGAAGTGATTCAGAGTACAAATGGTACGATCAGATTAAAACCTCATTACAGCTCTATTTTATGGGCTGCTGTGAAAATGTATAATATTATTTTTTTGTTTATTAAAAGCCAAGTATCTAGAGTAGCATTATAAATGCAGACAGCATGTTCAGCTTCCTGAAATTGTGCAGAACCTACAAAAGGCTAATGGGGCAGAAGAAAAGGAGAGAAGTAAAAAAAACAAAATGAAAGATTAAAGGAGGCATGAAATAAGAGTAAAGGGATGATAAGGAGTGCCAAAATTACAGTATTGCTAAATGGTCATAGCTCTGTACCTGTTCACCCCTGGCACCTTTGGGACCATCTCCAGCTGGTAAGACACTGGCTGCAGGAGCACTGCACTGACCTTCCAGGCAGGAATAAATTTTCTTTTCAGGTTTTTCACTGCTAACTTCTAACTGTTAGCAGTGAAAGCCAAGGCATTGAAAGGATGAAAAAGAATCATTGCAAAGTCCACAGACTGGTGAAAAATCAGAGTAATTTAGTAAATTTCTCCACTTGCAGAATTTTGAGGGGTTACCTGGGAAATGTACTCCTCTCTTCAGGCAAAAGGGATAGTGTCTGAAGCATTTCATATAGCCCCAGATTGTATCTGTACATATTGAAACCTGAAAAGAAATAACCAAGCTCATAACTTGGTTGTTTATAACCAGCTTAGAACAAGTCTGAAAGTCTTGAGGTCTAATGAAAATACCTAATATCACAACAGTCATTAATCTCACCCTGTTATTAATTTCAGTGTTTTGTTCATTATCTGACTAAATTTACAGCATTTCTCTTCATGGCAAATGAGTCATACAATATTCCAATTGAGAATGAATCCTCAACAGCTCATTATGTTTCTTCTGGGACTCTTCACACCTGTCAGGTAATACCTAAGCTCAAAGTGATTAAGTGCTTCTCTTGTTAGAATTTCCAYTGCTTGCAAACAGCCACACCTTAAAGGACAAAAAGCTCAAATATGTTTGARTAGSRATGATCTGAATACCTCTYCTMTTTCTYCTTTCAGACCTTGTAGATTAAAAAKAYASATTTCTCCTCAGKGTTACATCTCAAGAGCTGAACTGCTTTTGGATTCCAAAAGATCTGCAGTCCTTTGCTGCCCTCTCTGAGCAGAACAGCAGCAAGAGACAGCAGCATCACAAGGTAAAGCTCTGCCAAGCTCAGTGATTGCCCTTGTTTGCAATATGAGTGTCAAATGTGAGGCAATCATACCCCATGTATTTTCTTTAACTGAAAAAAAACCCAAATTAAACTACCACAAACAAGCTGACAAACATTTATAGTAAATAAGCCACATATGAATGTCAAGTGGCTTTAGTTTCTCTTAATTTGTCCCAGTTCTACCAGTCAAAAAAAGAAGCCTCAGGAAACACTGAGACAGACAGATTTGTGTAATAAGAGATAAATCAAATGCAGCATGATTTCTGCTACTCACCTCAATTATTTCTCTTTAGTTTAAGCTTCAGAATAGATTTCCCACAGAGAGCAGCTTCCTCTGCCAGGCTTCATCTGATAAAGTGCCATATAGAGTATAATCATTAGAATATTACTGTAAGAACATTATAATTAGGATAAAAAGTAGAGGTTAAGGAGCACCATTTTTCTATATTCTTTTTTCTACTCCCTCCATTAGGCTCCCATCAAAGTGTAGAGCAATGGCACACACTAAAATAAGGAAGGTGTTTAGCTAACTAGTATAACAAACTTGAATCCTGGTTTATATTTCTTATCCCATTTCATGGATTCCAGACAGTTCTCAATACCCTTCATCCTGATGATTTTCTATACTATGTTAATTATCTACTACTAGGGAAGTTTATATTGCTAGTGTCTCCCTTGAAGGTAACAAGAAAAGCTCAAATAAAAAAAACTTTAAAACAAAATGTAAGCTCTCAGGTAAGTCCACTCCCTGCAGAGATTAAACCTCACACAAATCTCTGTTGGTTCTGCCAGCCAGGAGCTCAAGTCTATTTGCCTCCATAGTTTTCCAGGGTGCTCCAATCCTTTATTCTAGAAGAGCCCAAGTGCCTGTTTGGCAAAACAGTGGCAGGTTTTCCTAGCAATTAAATCCCTTTCCAAAGCAACTGATGACAATTAGCACCAACAATGGCTTAGATTAAAAAAAAAAAGGCACAAAATTTCTCACAAAAATTGAATAAATCTTAGGGAACTGAAAAAGAAAAAAACCCAGGTTTTGCAAACCATACTTATCTTTCTAGAAGGATGGAGAATTCCATGTGAAGAATCACATTGTGTGGATTTAATGACAGTCTTCAGGTCCCAAGGCTTACACAGTTTGAGATTTCTCAGCAGAGATAGAATTAGGCTTTGAAAGATGCCCTGAGACTTATATTTAGGAGGTAACTAGTTTGGAAGGTCCTTTTCAAAGACAGATGTTTCAGGTAATTCATTTTTCCTTCTTAAAATATGCTTTAAGCCACGATTGCCCCAGTGCAGGTAACAGCAGAGAGGGGAACCTGGTGAGGCAGCAGGAAGTCCATTTTCCAGATCTAGTCTTGGAGGTGACACCTCTTGGTCATCAGCCCAAAAGCCCAAAACCTGACAGCAGAGGACAGCCCTGCTGAATTCAAGTCCTAGGAAACCTGTATTTACACACAGACTACTCAGGGGCAGAATGCTCTCAGACTGTGAGATTACATCCTCCTGACACTCCTCCTTGTCAGCTTACAGGGGGGCAGCCTACAGAAGTCCCTTCTAACCACACTGTCTGCATCAACCTGCAAAGGCTGCATGGCCTCAGCACAGCCAAACACCCATCCCAGAAAAGGAAACCTT